>CAKNXH010000403.1:89740-110099 GCA_932178445.1 Andricus quercusramuli
TAGGAAAGTAGGAAAGTAGGAAAGTAGGAAAGTAGGAAAGTAGGAAAGAGGGTAATGTTGGCTCGGGACGCGAGAAAAGGTGGCGTAGAAGAGCTAGAAGTTCAAAGATGCCAGTGAATGGAAAGTAGGAGAAGTGAGGGTAAATGAGGTATAGGAAGGTAGCGGAATTAAGGGTATGGAAAGTAGGGAAAAGGGAATGCTATCTAGGGAAGTGTGGAGATGTGAAAGCAGGTGAAGAAGAAGTTGAGAAAGTGAGTAGGTGGGAAGTAGAGGTAGTAAGGATAAATGAGTTATGAGAAAGCATAGGAAGTGAGGGTATGGGAATTCGGGAAATGGAAGAAGTAAGGAAAATAAGGTGGTTGAGGAAGCGAGGGGTTGGTGAATGACAGGAAATATGGTGTGGGGAAGTAGAAGAATGGGAATGTTAGCTAGGGAAGTGAGAAGTGGTGGAATTAGATAAGAAAGAAGTTGTTGAAGTGAGAGGATGGGACGCAGGGGAAGTGAGGGTAATTCAAGTGAGGGGAAGTCATGGAAATATGATGTGGGGAACTAAGGGAAATGAATAGATGGGAAGTGAGGAATATTAAAGGAGGAGTATTACGGGAAGTGAGGTTATAGAAAATGGGAGAATGTAGAGAAAATAAGGATAGTAGGTGAAGTAAGGGATTAAGAAGTGAGCGGTTGAGAAGTGGAAGGAAATGTAGGAGAAGGGAGTGAGGAGAGTGGAATGCAGTTGAGGAAGAAGTAGAGGAATAGAGAGGAGGCGATGGTTGAAGTATGGGAAGAAGAATTAGGGGAGTAGAGAAGAAGTATGGGAAAAGGAGGTTTGAACGAACTAATTAACGTCTTAATAAGCTAGAAACCCCATTTTCGTAGGCACACGTTGCCTACTTCAACTTTTTAATAGAGCCTTTTTCCAGGATTGCGTCTGTATCACCAATACAGTTTTGCTACTCCCTTGGGAACTTTGCGAAATACGAGAAAGATCAGAAAGCCGATATGCTGGGATGGAGAGTAAGTTTTCACTAGAATCCCGTCTAGTCCGACAAAAAAGTTGAAATCGCTTTGCGAACTCGACTTCCAGGCGCTAATGTATTCTGGCACGTGTTGCTCATTTCTACATATGTATCTCATCCAGCTGGTGCCTTGTGGGGCGAATGTATAATAAACTCTAAATCTCGGAATTAACATCTTTTGAGAGTGCAAGCAATGTGGTACTTTCACAATGTGTAGTAAAAATTTGTATATCGTCTCAATTTCAAAACACTCAGAATTATTTTTAAAATAAAAATTCTTGAAGATAAATGAAGAATTGTAAAGATCTGGAAATTGAAACTTTTCAAATGTTTCAGAAAACAGTTTACTTTTCAAAAGAAAAAGATGAATTTTAATCCGAAGAGGATGATTTTTCAACTAAAGTGTTGAATTTTCATTTTAAAAAAATATTTCAGACCAAGCAGTTGTTCTTGCAACCAAATATTTCAACCTTCGAGCAAAAGCGACGAATTTTTTAACAAATAGTTGTACTTTCAACCACAAACAGTTGCATTTTCAATCAGATGAAGGAATTTCTGAACCCAAAAGACGAACTTTTTTTTCATTTTCAACAAAATAATTCAATTTTTGAATGAAGATTTTAATTTGTAACCATATGGTGGCGTATTCGGCATACAAAGATGCATTTTATACACCAAAATAAATTTCCAACCAGATAGTTTCATTTTCAACCAATTAGTTCAATTTTTAAATGAAACAGAACAAAATTTAATCACGAACAGTTGGATTTTCAACCACATTGTTGAATTTTCAAGCGAAAAAGGCGAATCTTTTGAACACAAGGGAACTTGCAAACCAGAAGGAGGTACATTTTTGCGTAAAGACAAATTTTTAACAAAAAAGTTGAATTTTCCAATAAATAATTACATTTTCAACCAAATATTATAATTTCTAACTAAATTTATAAATCGTTAGAAAAATGAAACTTCAACCAAAGAAAATTATTTGATAGCAAAGAAGTTCAATTTTCAACTAAGTTGTTCAATTTTTGAATATTTTAACATTCGATTAAAACAGTTGAATTCGACCAAACAAGACGAGTTTTCAACAGAATAGTTGAATTTTGAATTGGGAGCGATTTTTTAGTCAAGAGAAAAAAAATGGTTAAACAAATCGTTGACTTCTTGAAACCGAAAAGGGGAGATCTCTAGAAAACACTTGAATATTAAAATCCGAATATTTTTCATTGAAAGTTAATTTTTTTATTTGAGAAGTCTACTATTATATTTTAGGTTAAAAATAAAATTTTCGAAGTGAAAATTAAACAAATTTAATTTTGGCTGAAAGTTGATACTTTTTAGTTTAAACTTCAACTTTTAAATTTTTCATTGAAAATTAATTTATTTTCGTTGGAATTTCAATTATTTAGATGAAAGGATAACTGATTTGGTAAACACTAATTTACTTGGTTTAAGATTGAATAATGTTGTTAAAATTTCAATTTTTGGCTGAAAATTAATTTACCTATTTTGCTAAAAATTTGTTTGTTTGTTGTATTGTTTGAAAAATTATCTTTCTCAGTTGGAAATAAAACTATTTGATTGTAAATTAACTTTTTTCTTAAAAATTCTAAATCTTTGTAGAAGATTCGTCTTTTTGAATGAAAAATTCAACATTTTGAATTGAATTTTTTTTTTATATAAGAACCTATTATTAGTTGTAAATTCAACCACTTTCTTGAAAATTCGTCTTTTTGACTGACTTAACTGTTTTTTATTTAAAATGAAAATCCTTTTTGTTGGAAGTATCAACTATTATATTCTTCAATTATCATTTTTGTGGGTTTGAAAATTGAACTTTTTTGTTGAAGATACGTTTTTTTTTCTAATCAGTGTTTGGAACTGAAAATTAGTTAGTTGATCATTTAATCATCTGGTCGAATCTTTAACTCTTTTTTCAAACGTTAGTCTTCATGGAATGAAAATTCGTACTTTTTTATTGAAAATTCAACTTTCTTCTAAAAATTCGACTATTTTTTGGAAAATCCTTCTCTTTCGCTTGAAAATTCAAATATTTAGTGTTAAGTGCAACTGTTTGGTCGATAATAATTATCTTTTTGATTTATCCTTGTAGGTTGTAAATTCAACGATTCTGTTGAACAGTGATATTTTCTTTTCAAAAATCCTACTGTTTCGTTTAAATTTTTTTTTTTTGATGGCGAACCCCGCCTTGGTCCTTCAGATTGCCGGTCTTATTGAACCTGGAAATTATCTTTGTTTAATTTCATGGTTTTTGACAAGATAAATGTCTTGAATAATTCGATGCTAATTGTTTTTTGTCTACTGATCTAAAATCAATATTTTTCAATATTGATTTTCATTTCTAAAAAAAAATATTGAACTATTTGGTTAAGAAATTATCTTCTCGGGCTTAAAAGTTAACTGTATTCTAAAAAATTCAACATTTTCACATGAAAATTCACCTCTTTTGTTACAAATTCATCTCGTTTGGTAGAAGATAATTTAAGAAAAAATCTAATCACAAAGAACGTTCCCTGAGAATGAGGTGTAGTGCAAATAAGTAAAGAATTTTTTCATCAACTTGAAGACACCATAAAACTCAATTTCTAGGGCAGGTGGATAAAACCGGGCTAGCTAAGGGAAAAGACTGCATTCGTTGTGAAGATATTGAAAACATAAATTTGGTGCTTTTTGTCGCTCCTGCCACGGGAACATAAAGGCGGAAACGTTAATTTACTCGGTTCATACATACATGCATGTAATACAGGCCTATCTATCTCACCCCGGTCAAAGCAAGAACCACACGTTTTCTCGACAGTCTGCCCTATGTAAATTATCGTCGATTTTAATGCGAACCCTCGAGCGAGACTATCTTCTCCAATCCAACCCTCGGCCAAAGGGCTGTAAACGAGGGTCGTGATCCTACCTTCGAACTTACCCTTCCCGGCTCTAACGACCAGTTGAAATCCACTTTCTGCTCTCTCTTTTCTCAGATTCGTATCTTCATTGTTTCCAAATTCCTCATTGATTTAATTCTAAATAAAAAAATTTGAATTTGAATTTTCATCTCGAGACGAGCAATATTTAACGAAAAATAGAACAGTTAAATTTTCAGTTAAAAAAAAAACATCACGTGCGTCCTAAACTACGGCCCAAGACAGATTTATGTGTAAAGATCTTCAGTAAACGTTAACTGGTATTGAAATCTTACATAAAGCAAATAATAAATCACGCACATGTAGGAGTATAAAAAATTATTTTCATCACACCTCAATCGAAAATTCGACTTTCGACGCCTGTGGAGCGGGTTGAAAATCGAATTTTCAACCCTAGGGAAGAAAGTGATTTCTAAAAATTGACCCAGACATGTCCAGTTTTTTCTCAAATTGGTATCGTATGCTACTTTCTGTTAAATAATTATATAATTTTAATACATTTCTTTTAATGCCTGATAAATTTCTATTTTTTTAAACAATTTTGATTTGCTTAAGCAGTTTCTTTCGATAACTTCAAAAAAATAAAATAAAATAAAATACATACAATTATTTTTCTGACTGTATAGTGTATAGAAAGAATATATTAATTATTTTCAATTGTTCAAACAAATCTAATTTGTCTAAGCAATTACTTTTCCAAAAATATTTTTCAAATCGTATTTTCTGAATTTAACATAATATTGAATGATTTCGAGGAGTAATAAATTCTGCTAAAAACTTTATGTTATTGTTTATACAATTAATAATTGTTTTTTTTTCTTCAAAGGTCCTTCAAATTGAGTATGGATGGTTTACATCTTCTTTGGCGCATTATTAAATAAATAATCAAATTCATAATAAAATTTTAATTATAAAAGTGTATTTATCATTGCTTTCTTCATATTTCTTCATAATCAGACTGCATATGGAATGAATTTATATTATATTTCATTATAGCGTTTTAAAGTCTCATGAATATCAATCTGACATACTGGAAGACAGAAAAAATATATATTAAAATATATTTACGAAGATAATTCCATGTTTGATATTTTATATTATTGATCCACATTTTTTAATAGGAAACTGCTTCAACTAATGAAAATTGTTTGAACAATAACACGACGTTTTTGACAGAATTTACTACTGCTTGAAATTATTCAATATTATGTTTAATTCAGGAAATACGACTTAAAAAATATTGTTGGAAAAAATTTGTATAAACAAATTACATTCATTTACACAATTGAAAAATGGTTATTATATCCATTCTATATACTATAGAGTCAGAAAAATAATTATTTGTATTTTATTTTATTTTTTAAAGTTATCGAAAAAAACTGTTTAAGCAAATCAAACACTAAAATGTATGTATCAAAATTATATGATTATTTCAAAAACTAGCATAGGATACCAATTTGAGAAAAAACTGGAAATCTCTAGATCAATTTTTAGAAATGTTGAGAATAAACAATAAGTAATTGTTTAAATAATGACACAATGTTTTTTGAAAAAAATCACTACTCCAAACAATGACAAACTATTACATTTGAATCAGAAAATACGATTATTTTTTACATTTGTTGGGAATAAATAATTGTTTAAATAAGTTACATTTGTTTAAACAATCAAAAATTGTTCAAAAAGTCATGGGAAAGATTCAAATTGTCCATTAGTAATCATTCGTATGAAAAAGATGACGAAAATTGCTTAAAAGTAACAATAATACGTAAAAATGTAGTTTTTTTTATTTTTGGGTCAAATTCGGGGTGTTGGGGGGGGGGGGAGGGTTAAAAATAAAATTTATGAGTATGCTATTATTTCATAGGTATTCCTTTTCAATCTCTAAAAAGTTTGGCAAGTTTCGATCACACCCTCAAGTATGAGTTCAATTTTGCGAAATAATTATTATTATTCGAGAGAGAGAGGGGGGAGAGAGAGAGGAAGATAGAGAGAGAGAGACTGAAGGGCTCCTTTCGGTGGGTGAAGAGAAGCAAGCCTCCGGTCTGTGACATAAGACCACTCGTGTGTCAGAGGCTTGCGTTACACTTTCCAGCCATGGTTTCATTTGAATCACGCGCGACTAATGAATTTTCAACTGAAGTAACGTATCTTGAACTGGAATTATTAAATTTTGAACCAAAAAAATGCATTTTCAACTAAAACAATCAATCTTTAACTATAAGGGTTGAATTTTCAACCAAAAAGTTGAATTTTCAACCAAGAAGATTGATTTAAGCCAAAAAGACGAATTTTCAGCAAATTATATAAATTCTCAATTAGAAAAGATAAATTGTTAACCAAAAATTCAACATTTGAGTTTTTAATTGAAAAACTTAATTTTCAATTTAACAGATGAATTTTGAACTGAAATTAGGGATCTTCAACTGGAATAGTTGAATTTTAAACAAAAAAGATAACTTTTCGCAGGAAAGGATAATTCCTTAGAATAATTAAGTTTTCAACCAAAAATTGAATAGTTGCATTTTTATTTGAAAAAATGAAAGAAAAAAATAGCTTTCTTCAAAAAAGGAATTTTCAACAAAAAGCTCATTTTTCAACTAAAAAGATGAATTTTTAATTGAAATGCATGACTTTTCAACCAGATTATTGTTAATTATATTGTTTAGAATTTGTTTTTTTTCTGGTTTGTAGTTAATTGTTCTAACTGAAAATTATACAGTTACATTATTTGTTGAGAACTTATCATTTTTGGTTGAAAATTCGTTCTTCTTGGTAGAAAATTAATCTTCTTTGTTGAAAATTCAACAATTTGTTAGCATTTTTTCCCCTGTCTTGACTGATAAATCTTCATTAGTTAAAAATTCAACTTATGATGAAAAGTCGTCGTTTTTGGTTCAATTCAACTGTTTTTGATTGAAAATTTGCAAAAATTTTGTTTTCAATCACAAATACTATATTTTTTGTTCAGAATTCATCTTTGCCGGAACAAAAGTTTTATCATTTTGTTGAAAGTTGAACTCTTTTCTTCATAATTATTTTTTCGGTTGAAGATTCATAATTGTAATTGAAAATTTATCTCCTTGGTTGCAAAATGAGATATTCTGTTAAAAATTCGTTTCTTCTTTGGCTGAAAATAATGTCGTTCAATGAGGATTTAACAATTTCAATTAAAACTTCAACTACTTAGTTGAAATTTTGGTTGTTAAATTTTTTCAAATTCTTGGTTTGAAATCTAACTATTCCAGTTACATTCATAATTTTAGTTGAAAATTCATCATTTTGTTTGAAAGTGTAACTTTTTCTTCCAAAATTACTTTTTTTGTTGTTGAAAATTTACCTTCTCAGTTAAAAATCTGTGTATTTTGATGAAAACTCATCCTTCTTGGTAAAAGTTGATCTTTTCGGTTTAGTAAAAAAAGAAATTCTTAACAAAGTAGTTAAATCCTCGACCCAAAAAGATTAATTTTCAATCAGTTGCATTTTCAGGTATGAAATACAAATTTTCAATATAATAGTGAAATCCTCAACAGAAACAGATTAATTTTCAACCATAAAAGACGAATTTGTAACCAAATAGTTCAAGTGTCATCAGTCATGTGATCTCTTTCCTTAATAATAGTTGTGTTTTTTTTTTTTTTTTGGTTGTGGATTGGTAAAGTGGTTTTTCTACTGAAGTGGATGGTGATCATCTGTAGCTGAAGTTTTGGTTGCTTGTTTTGCCTCGAAGTTATGCCTGTATTTATGGATTTTTGCCTGGTGAATCACGAACATAACCTACAAGCTTTGCGAATATATTCTTGCTCCCAAAGAGTCCCCTGGGCTTCACAGAACGGGCCTGTGCCCTGAAATTGCAACCTGCAATGGTCCTTGCCTGATTTCACAACTAGTTGTATTAAAAAAGAAAAAAAAGGGAGGGTGAAAGAAATTTCAAAAGTTGAATTTCGGCATAGTTATATGAGTAAGTATAGTGTGTACTATCTCGAGTAAAAACATCTACTCTCACCAAGAGTCGGTTTTAGTAGTGTTGACTTGCTTATACCACACACCCATAGGCTCTGCAATACTCTGCCACGACGTTCCATTAGACACAACCTAACTTAACATGTCACAATTGTCACACACAAACAACCAGCTGACTCGTTCGTCTCTAAATGTCTCGGAAAATACTTTGAGTGACATTTGTGCTTATGGACGTTGTAAGCAAAAGATTTCAAAGCAAGCTCAGGCGGTAGCCTGCGTTGGATGTAATTAAAAATATCACAGAGGTTGTGCAAGCAAATTAAGAAAAACCCCAGAAGGAAAATTCTCGCGTTGCTGCGGTTCCCGTCAAAACTCTCCTGCTGACCCTGATAGAGAACATCTCAGCTTCGATATGGAGGAAATGAGAAAAGTAATGAAGGATGTGGTTGACGGATCCCTGAAAGAATGAGAAGGAAGCTCTCACGAAGACATGGTAAACTTGCAGTCATCTCTCAATCAACTCTCAGCGAACGTAGTCAACCTAACCTCGCAAGTGACAAAAAACAACGAGAGAATGGACTAGTTTGAAAGGAGCCTAGGTAACTTATCCACAGCTCTAAATTGCAAGGTTGATGACCATGAAATAAGACTAGTTCGCCAGGAAGAAAAAATCGGGGCTCTTGAAAACAAAATCTTGGAAGCCAATACGCATGCTCCGGAAAGCTGTCTACAGACCTGCATTTCTGAAATCGAACGTCGACAAAAGCGTAAGAAGAACTTAATTATTTTTGGTGCCAGTGAAAGTAACGATACACTAGACTCTAAGGTTGACAAGCAAAAAACTGTCGAACTGTTGAAACTTTTGTATCCTTCAATTGAAACTAACAATCTGCATTCTGTGCGCATTGGAAAGCGATCACCCGACTTGCTTAAACCTAGACCAATTAAGGCTATCTTTCAGCGGGAGGAAGTTGCGGAGCAAATCCTACAAGTAAGCCACAAGCAAGAAAGAAGAAATCCTACAAGTATTTGTCGAGAAAAAGCGGGGAGATGCACTGCCAGATCAACTGAAATCAATCAAACTATCTGTGGATCGTACTCCTATGCAACTTGCACAGTTCCAGCAAATGAAGAAGGTTCTCAACGACAGATTGGCGAAGGGCGAAAGAAATCTAAAGTTGTCCTACAGAAATGGTGTTCCAGTAATAATGGAGATCAAGGCGACTTTACATCAACAACAACAACAGACTTAAGTATAAATGGTTACTATCAGAATGTCAGGGGTCTTAATACTAAATTTGATTTACTCTTAAATTCAGAAAATATTTATAATTATGTCTTATTAGTCTTTACTGAAACGTGGTTAAAACCAACAATATATTCATCTGAAATTTTTAATAGTAATAAATTCAATGTTCACCGCGATCATCGACTCCACAGAGTGGGTGGGGGAGTACTTATTGTAACTGACATAAAAATAACTTACACTAACATTAACTTCGCACATAAAAATCTCAATAGATTTCCTGACATTGATATAGTTGGGGTAAAGTTTATTCAGAGCGGCAAACCTGTTATCTTAATCGCACTATATATCCCACCTGCTCTATCAGCTGATACATTAGAGGCTTTCTTAGAATCTCTTTCAATAGAACGTGAGCTTTGGGATAATAAATTAATTACCATAGGGGATTTTAACATACCAAAATACATAACACATTGTGAAACGGGCATTCATGATAGAAAATCCTTATTATTAACATCTTTTCTGCAATACTACGAAATGGTTCAAATCAACACCGTAATAAATGGTAACAATAGATATCTAGACTTGTTACTCACAAATACAAAATCTGAAATAACTCATTGCTCTGAACCAATATTACCTGAGGATACCCATCATCCCGCATTAATATTTACATTACACATTCAAGTCACATCAAATGTAAAAAATTTTAATGTAAACCTTGAACCTAATAATTTGAATTTGAACTTCAAACTTGCCAATATTAGCGATTCATGCGTTGCGATCAACGGTATTGACTGGTCCTATTTAGATAACATTACCTCTGTTGATTTAGCATGTACAAAATTTTATGAGGCATTTTATACACTGCTAGAGACTTATGTTCCTAAATTTAAATTTAAATCTAACCTTGTGAATTCTAAATTCCCGCCCTGGTTCACTAGAAATATCATTGAAAACATCTGTCTGAAGGAAAAATATAGGAAGAAATTTAATCTAACGAACGATCCATATTACTCACACATGTATACTGATATGCAAAATAGAATAAAAACTAACTTAAGAAACTCATTAATTGAATACAATGTCAAAACTGAAAGTGAACTGCGAGATAATCCCACATCTTTCTGGTCATATGTAAATAGATTGAAAGGGCAATCAAGAATACCGGGTATTATGAAGCATGATGCGATTGAATATTGTAATCCGCTCGACATAGTAAATGCATTTGCAAACTTTTTCCAAATAGTCTACAACACGACTAGCCTTCCTCCTCCAGACTGGGAAGATACGCCCTTGAGATATGACTTGTTGACTACTAATACAAATACACAGGTAGTAAATATAACTACCATAGACATCTCTAAGGCTTTTAATAGGCTACTTAACGAAAATTCAGCGGGTTCGGATCAGATACCAAGTAAAATTATCAAAAGTTGTTCTAAATTCTTGTTGCCACCATTAAAAACACTTTTCAACTTGTCTTTGCTTTCCGGTCACTACCCCACTTTGTGGAAAATAGCTAGAATCTGTCCAGTCTTGAAAAAAGGGGATAAATCTGAAGTTTCTAACTACAGACCTATAAGTATACTGAACGGTTTGTCTAGGGTCTTTGAGATATGTGTGTATAATATAATTGCTAAGGAAGCTCATAAAGTTTTAACGCCAAACTAGCATGGCTTCATACCTCGTAGGTCTACAATGACCAACTTATTAAGTTTCACGCAGTTAATACGATTGCAACTACAAGAATTTGAACAAGTTGATGTTATATACACGGATCTCTCAAAGGCATTTGACAAAGTTGATCACTCGATTCTTATAGAAAAACTGAGCGTACTAGAAATACCTCGCAATGTTGTGCTATTAATGCACTAATACTTGAGTAATAGAAAAACTTATGTACATACAATATGGTGGTTACACGTTTCAATTATCTACCCCAACATCGGGAGTACGACAGGGGTCTAATCTAGGGCCTTTGCTGTTTGTTATATTTATTACCGATTTATCTTGTACACTAAGTTGCTACCATTTCATGTATGCTGATGACGCTAAATTACCTCTGCCAATTTGCAGCTTTAACTCGTGTCTCGAACTTCAGGATAACTTAGATAAATTTGCCCAGTGGTGTGATCTAAATAAACTCGAATTAAATATAAACGAGTGCAAAATTATGACATTTCTGCGAACTCGTAATTCACCGATCACATATGACTTCCAATACTCAATTGAGGGAATAGTGATTGAGAGGGTCACCACCATATTAGACCTAGGGATAACGTTTGATCCTCAACTTACATTCATCACCTACATTGATCAGATAGTTGCGAGCGCAAATAACTCTCTAGGATTTTTACTGAGGATATGTAGAAATTTTCGATCGCAAGACACACTAAAAACATTATTTCAAACGCTGGTAAAACCCAGGCTGGAATATGGATGTATCATATGGTCACCTAAATTCCATAAATATACAAACGCAATAGAAAATTGTCATAAAAGGTTTCTGAAATTTTTGTATTGGAAAGAAAATGGTCACTACCCTGCTCCTGGAAGTAATGTAGCTGATCTTAGGAAAAGATTTAACGTATGGTCAATGGAGGAAAGACGCACATACACATCTATAGCATTCCTTTTCAAAATAATACGCGGTATGATTGTCTGTCCAGTGATATCTGAAATTATACCATTCTCTAAGCCTGAATACAATACTAGAATTAGAAATCCGATATATCTCTCTTCCAATTTGGTGTACCAATCACCACTTTATAACATGTGTGCTAATCTGAACAACTTTGTAAGTAACACGCAAGTAGAGATCGACCTATTCACTTCTTCGTTAGAGTATTTTTGTAAAGCAGTACAAGCCTATGTATCTCACGTCGCAAATTAAATTTATAACCACTATATATGTGACATCATATTTGTACAATGCCCACGATGGTAATATTAGACTTAAGACTCACATGTATAGCTAATAGTAGCTCTGCAATTGGTCTTTTGACTGTTGAGCTTAATAAACATTCAATTCAATTCAATAATAAAGATTTTTCATCTATGAGAGAAAAAAAATTCACCCAAATTATTATTTTTTGGCGATAAGTAATTTGAAATACAAAGAAAATCTCGAACAAACCTTTCTTCTTTAAGCTTATTTTTTCATTTGTTTTCAAGGTTGAATAACTATATAATTTTTTCATGATTCAAAAAAGTATAATTTCTTATTTCTCAGGATTTTGAAAAATTTTATGAAAAACTCGAGTCAGTTTGAAAGATATTTAGCACTTGCAGAACTTTTGATGATAAATATCTCTTAATTAAAAATTAAAAATTAAACAAATTGCCCTTCAGTCTTCCAGATATTTTCGAAATTTGTAAAAATATTCTGAAATTTTAATAATATTTTGAAATATTTAAAAAGTTCATAAAATTTAGGAAAAATTTATTTTTCAAAAAAAAGTCATTAAACCGTTTCCCAGGAATCTCAAGGAATTCTTTTATTTTCTTGAAACCACTGCAAATTCTTAAAAAGCTTCGAAATTTTCTTCGAAATCTCCAAAAATGTACATGTTGTTAAATATTTTTGAAAATTTTTCAAACTTAGAATCATTTTTCACCTATTTTCAAAACTTGTGAAATATGGTGGTCCAAATTTATACCTGTAAAAATTGGACTTTCTATTTTTTGTGATGAAACCCCCCGATTTTGTTTGTTTTCCGCAAAAAGAAATTCCGTAATTTTTTTTTTTTTCAACAAAAGCTCGATTTCCAAAAAAATGGGAAAAAGAAGTACTTGTTATACATTTTTTGTCAATTAAAGTATTGTCACCTCTTGAGGATTATTTATGGAATAATTACCACCCAATAGCTTTTAATTTTTACACTCCTGAACCCCTTTTATTTTAAAAAAAATGTTCAACACGAATTATTTTTAATCGATAAGTGACGAGTTTTAAAGTATATTTTAAATAATTGTAAAGTGTTTAAACAATTTTTTTCCCCCTGTAAATCGTGAAAAGTTATTATCTTTCGGAATGAATCGTACAAAGTTGATGAATGTCAAAAGTGTAGTAGTCCTAGTTTAACTTATTTATTAATTATTTAAACAATGTTCATTTGTTTAAACAACTTTTTCTCCCTAAAATCGTAAAAAGTTATTATTTTCTGAAAATAATGACACAATTAAAGAATGTTGAAAGCAATACATTTTTGAAGGATGTTTGATAATTATTTAAACAATTGTTTGCCCCTGCAAAGCGTGAAAAATGATTACTTTCTGGAATTAATGACACAATTAAAGGAATTTAAGAGTAATTTTTTTTTCTACAGAATATTTAGCAATTTTCAAAATAATTTTTATTTCTTTGAACAATTTTTGTTTGTTTAAAAATATTTTTGTCTGCAAATCGAGAAAATTTATTCTTTTCAGCAATGAATGACACAATTAACGAATTTTAAGAATAATATTTTTGGGCTTAAGATATTTTGAAATTATTTAAACAATTCATGATCATTACTATAAACCATTTTTGCAGTCTGTTATGAGTAGTTATTTTTTCAGATGATATTCGTTAAAAATCTGAAAAAATAACTACCCATAACAGACAGCAAACATGGTTTATATTAATGATTATTAATGATTATTAATTGTTTAAATAATATTAAAATATCTTCAGCAAAAAATATTATTCCTAAAATTCGTTAATTCTGTCATTAATTGCAGAAAAGAATGAATTTTCTCGATTTGCCAAGAAAAATTTTTAAACAAACAAAAATGGTTTAAACAAATGAAAATTATTTTAAAACTTGCTAAATATTCTATAGAAAAAAATATTACTCTTAAATTCCTTTAATTGTGTCATTAATTCCAGAAAGTAATAATTTTCGACGATTTACAGGGGAAAAAATTGTTTAAACAAATACTAATTGTTTCAACAATTTAAAATTATTTGAAATATACTTTAAAACTCGTCACTTATCGATTAAAAATATTTCATGTTGAAAAATTGTTAAAAAATGCCGTCTTTAGCATGAACTTGATAGAAAACTGCTATTTTGAATTTGTTTGGGGCATTTTCCGGGCACAATTGAAGGGGTTCAGGTGTGTCAAAATTAAAAGCTATTGGGTGGAAATTATTCCTTAAGTACTCCTCAAGAGTTGACAATACTTTAATTGACAAAAAATGTATAACAAGTAGGGGTCGGTGGGGAGTTGTGGGCCGTGGGGAGTCGTGGGCCACCTTGATCTCCACTATGTTGTGGGTGGTAAGACTGCTTTAACCACTGCCAAAAGACTCTTTTTGTGTGAGCTCACTTTGTGAACTCGACTCATAGTTTCAACACGCGTAGTTAGTATTTTGACATTGTTGATTAAAGAAATCAAAATAAAAGTTTTTGTACAACTCAAGTGGTTGATATTGGAAGTCCTGTTTTGCAGCATATTTCAAAGGCAAATTGTTATTATTGTGTGTATGGCAATTCGGTCATTTCGTAAATGTCGGCTGTGGGGAGTTATGGTCCACCATTAGTGGGGAGTCGTGGGCCCAACGGTCTTAATGCGTATTTCAAATTTTTAATGAAACTTCTTTTCTCTTGTTCTGAAAAGTGAGGTTTGTGTTAGATATCATCGATATCTTTACTTATTCATACAATAACGAGTTATCCTTTGAACGTATTAAATGTGCCAGCATGAGGACCGGATATTACGCTTGCATACATTGTGAATCAGAATAATTTTTTTTCAATCTTTTTAAAATCATTAATTTTTATTTACTGCAACTTTAATAAACATAAACTGCTGGAATATGCTATTTTCTTTCATTTTTTGTCATGGCCCACAACTCCCCACCAAAATCACAAATATCGATTTCTATCAGATTTACGTAATCCTAAATATTTCTCGCGCATTAACGAATTTTATTAAGTGTGGTCTCCACTTGATGTATTGAGAAGTTCACTACAAATACCAGTTCACACATTGACAATTTATCGGTGTTCAGAGAAGTTATGTCTTTAAAACAAAGCGTGGCCCACAACTCCCCACTCTCCTATACTTTTTTTCCCATTTTTTTGAAAATCGGGCTTTTCCCATTTAAAACCCCATGTTAATTTCAAAAGCCCGGGGGCACGGGTTAACGTTGAAAACAAAAAAACAACACAATTAAGGAATTTTTTTTCCGGAAAACAAACAAAATGGGGGGGTTTTATCAGTAAAAATCTTGTAAAATTCTTCGAATTCTTCTACAATTTTTCTTGAAATTCTGGTTCGAGAAATAATCGAAAATGGCAAGCCCGTACACAAAACGCTTGTAGAAACGCTATTCACGAGAGCAGGAAATTTGCATCTACATTGGTCTTCAGATCTGCGGGGAAGGTTCATTCACATAACCGAGTACGCGCATATACAAATGAAGGTTTGCGAAATGCAAGCGCATGCAATGATAAAATTAAGGGGAGAATTGAAATTTACCGCTTGTACCTACTTCGCGCCAAGCCCGGTAATTTGCAAATATGCGAGTAGAGCTCGTAGCGCGTTGAACATAAAACAAGTAGAAAACGAAAAGAAAAGAATAAAAAAAATGAAAAAAGCAAAAATAAAAGGAAAACAGGTCCCCGAAGTTGTGAGCCAACATGAGAGTAGGGCGACGATTGATGCTCACCGAGGTGCTCACCTTGCCGACCAAAGTGAATTTGTGGTTGAATTTCCACGAGTCTGCAAAATCCGTATTGCAAAAAGAATAAATTGAAGTTCCTCTTCCTTGATTAATGCGGGGAGTCAGCTGCTGGTAGAAAATTAAGTAATAGACTCGGAGAATGGAATTTCTTCATATTCTCTTGCTAACTGAATGTTGAAAATTTTCTCTTATTATATCAAATTAAATCACTTTCATGCTTCTACCAAAAATGAAGAGTGGCAATAGTTTTGGGTAATTAGAAAATGAACACAAGCGCTGTTATTTCTTGTATCACGCAATTTTTACATAAAAATATGAAATAATTAATAATGCAAAATATTTATACTCCATAGCTAGACAATATTTTTGATAATTGACGGAAATCGATGTCGTAACATTAAAAGTAATATATATAATATTTTTGGACGACAAAATATAGATAGATAATCAAACCGTTGAATTTAAACATGAAATGTTTTTTTCTTCCAATCACCCATTTCCGGTGAAAACGCTAGCATTGTCTACAGACCATTTTTACTATATGTTTTTGGGGTCGCTGAATCCGAATCCAAGATCCAAAGAACCCCAACACGTCAGAGTTCTGACATAACCTCAAAAAACCTGATGAAAAGTCTTTTCTGGGTCTGGGAGGTCAGACCATATTCACTATATATACTTTTGGGGTCGCTGAATCCGAATCCGAGACCCAAAACAATAGCATGTTAGGGTTTTGACACAACCTCAAAAAACCTCATAAAAATATTTTTTTGGGTCTGGTGGTCAGACCATGTTTATCATATGTTTTTGGGTGTCGCTAAATCAAAATCGATAGTCTAAAAAAGTCTAGCACGTCAGGGTTTTCATTTTCAAAGAAACTCGTGAAATTTATTCATCCCACTTACGTGTATCCCTGAATTAAGGCTTTGATCGCCCTCATGGCAGGCGCACGTAAGCGTTTTACGATGCAGAGAGTCGGATACTCAGGACTCGGATTAAGCGACCCCAAAAACATATGATGAACATGGTCTCACCCCCGGACTTAAAAAATTTTTTTCATGAGGTTTTTTTAGTTTATGTCAGAACCCTGACGGTATGGGGTTTCTTGGACCTCAGATTCGGATTAAGCGACCCAAAAAAGATATTGTAAACATGGTCCGACCTCCGGACCCGAAAACAGATTTTTCATTAGGTTTTTTGAGGTTATTTCAGAACACTGACGTGCTGGGGTTTCTTGGACCTTAGATTCGGATTAAGCGACCACAAAAACATATACTAAACATGGTCTGACCTCCAGACCCAGAGAAAAATTTGTTTTTGTGTTTGTGTAATGATCGTACATAATCTTCTATGAAATTTTAATTTCTGACATAAAGTACCAAGTCAATTCAAAATTGTGATCTAAGATTGTTAAAATTTTTGAATTTTGAAGACGTTTTTTTTTTCGATATAAAATGGTTACTTAACCTAAAATTTGTTCAAAAATTTTAATTTCCGGTAAAAATAGCTAACAAAACCGAAATAAGTAATTTGTTAAATGTTTCTTATCTGCTATAACTAATAAATTTTTAATAAAAATATCAATTACTGATGTAAAATGCTAACGTAACCTAAAATTTTTGAAAATTAGACACCCTGATGATGCCTTAAATTGTCACAAAATGATTATAATGATTAATTATTGTTAATTTTCATAAATATAATCATTATTTGCCAGAAAATATAACTGATGGTGCGATATATTCAGGAAATATTTGACTCATTGAGACCAAAAATACTACCCCCAAGCACCAAAAACTACCCTTCATACGGGTAAAAATATGAAGAAATTATTTTTAGTTTTCCTGTATCTTGTTCAATCAATCATGTGCCAAAAAATCGTGAGAATGGCGTGTAAGTATTTTTGAAATTCGAAATATAATGTTTTAACCCCTATGTAGGGTAGTTTTTGAAGCTAAGTCTATTTGTCTATTTGGTGACAAATTTTTTTCTGAACTTATGGTATTATCAGTCCTATTTCCTAACAAAGAATTGTAATTTTTACGAAGATTATAATTATCTAAAAGTGAACCCCCGAAAAAAGTTTCGAATATAGGAGGCATCCGAATATTATAAAAAAGCGTTCATTTTTGGTCAATATATACTAGATACGAAAAAAAATTTCAAAAAGAAAAATTGTTTACGTCAAATAGATCTATAGATTTTTTTGCGACAAATTTTCAAATAAAAGCACGGTTTTTATTTTATTTATGAAAAATAACACCAAAAATATAAAGTGAAAATCTGTTCACGTAGCCGGCAGATTTTCTAAATAATTTCCTAATTAACATATTTTCTAAAAAAAGCTGCAGAAATATTTTTGGTTTTAAAATTCCTTTACCAAAACTTTCGCCTGGAGATTATCTTTTTAGTTATAAATTTTATTATTTGGTTGAAAATTTAAAAATTTTCTTAAAAATACATATTTTTTTTTTTTTGCAAATTCAACTTTTTTGTTAAAAATTTATCTACATGGGTTGAAAATTCAACTCTTTTCGTACACTTCTAATCTTTTGTTCAAAATTCATATTTTGTTGCTTATAAGTCAACTGAAATCTTTTTTGGATGAAAAATATTTTTTCTGAAAATTTGTCTTTCTAATTTAAAAGTTCATATTGTTTTAGTAGAAAAATTGCATCTTTCTTGGACAAAACTGCAACTGCTTCATTAAAAATTCAACTATGTCCTAGAAAATTTACTTTTTGTTTAAAAATTTGTATTTTCCTGTAGAAAAGTCTATTGAGATCCTTTTAGATGAAAATTCAACTCTTCTTTTCAAAATTTGTCGTTTTGATTTGAAAATTCACCTTTTTTGGTAGAATTTTCAGTTTTCTTGGACAAAAATATAGCTGCTTGTTTGAAAATTTAACAATCTCGTTGAAAATACATACTTTTTGGTTAAAAATTCGACTATATAGCAGAAAAATAACTTATAGTTTACAATTCTTATTTTGGTGTTGGAAAAAGAACTGGAATCTTCTTCGGATTAAAATTTCACTAAGTTTTTGAAGTTTTTTTATTCATTACATGCATTTCAGAAGAAATATTTTATCTTGCTTGAATGAAAATGCAACTGTTGGATTGAAAATTCAACTATTTTTTGAAAATCCATCTTTCTGATTTTCAAATTCACCTGCTTTAGCAGAAATTACATCTTTCTTGGATAACAATGCAACTTCTTGATTTAAAATTCAACAAATTTGTTGGAAAATCATACTTTTTGGTTGAAAATTCTGCTGTTTTGTTGAAAATTTAACTATTCTGTAGAAAACTTACTTTTTGGTTAACTTTAATATTTTGCTGTGGAAAAGAGAAATTAAATCTTTCTTGGATGAAAATTTAACTATCTTTTTGACATTTTTTTTTAATCAAAAATTCATCTGTTTTAAGAGAAATCTCATCTTTTTGGATAAAAATGCAACTATTTGGTAAAAAATTCATCCCCTTTGGTTGAAGAAATTCGTATTTTTGAATGAAAAATTCAATTTTTTTCGTAGAAACTTATTTTGTGTTAAAGAATTCATATTTTGATCTTGAAATGTCAACTGGAATCTTTTCTGGATGAAAATTCAAAAAAATTTTCAAAATTGGTTTTCTTTTTAAATAAAAATTCATCTGCTTCAGGAGAAATTTCATATTTTTTGGATGAAAATGCAACTACTGGGTAGAGCATACAACAGTTTTGTTAAAATGTGCTTTATCCTTTATCCTTTTTGGGTGAAAATTCGACTTTTTGGATTGAAAATTCAATTCTTAATTTCTAAGTTAAAAATTCTTATTTTGATCGTGAAAAGTCAACTAAAATCTCCTTTAACAGAAAATTCAACCATTTTTTTCATTTTTTTTAAATTTATTTATAAATTAATATAACTTTTCCATTTTTTCAGATTGACGTTTTTTGGATGGAAATTCTCCTGTTTTGGCAAAAAAAAAATTGTCTTGGTTTGAAATTTAATTTTTGCTGGGAATTAATAACTAGAAATAACAAAGCATTAGTTTCGTGAAAAAATAATTTTTTGCTGAAGTCATATTTTTTGTTTGTAAATTCAATTTTTGTAGAGAAAATTCGTCTTTTAGCTTGAAAGTTCAACAATTTAGGCAACATTTTCTTTCTTCAATGATAAATCTTCATTTGTTGAAAATTTGTCTTCATGGGTTTGAAATTTTTTTTTTGTATAAATTTAACGCTTCTTGATTGAAATATAAACTATGACGCTCTTTGTTGGGAATTTATATTTTTAGGTTGAAAATTTAACTATTATGTTAAAATTTGATCATTTTGATGAAAATTCATGTATTTTACTGAAAAGCCATCTTTTATAGTAGAAAATACATTCTTTTGTTTAAAATAAATAATAAATTTGAAAATTTTAAGTTTGTATCTCAAATACTTCTGCTATTTGAATATTAATGATCAACGAAATTGAAAAATTAGACTAGGAAAAATAAGGGAATTTTGAGAATGAAGTTCTCGGACACCCTGCCT
>CAKNXH010000403.1:110199-144934 GCA_932178445.1 Andricus quercusramuli
AAAATTTTTTTTCTTGAGACTTGATTTTCGGCTCATCTAGCTTAATCCGATTTTATTTTATTTTAAAGTTTTGATATATCTGTGTCTTTAGGAAAAAAGTAGGTGGTAAGGAAAAGAACAACTTCACAACCGAAGCGACGATAAAGTATTCAGACATGAATTTTCTCATCTCTAAATCTAAGGAGTACCGTCATTCGAGCGAAAATAGCCTGGGTAAGGAAGTATTTCTCCACTTTGCGGAGGAGGACGATGTTGTCAACAAGAGGTGACAGGGGGTGAAAGCGACCACACACTTTCTATCAATAAAACGAAATCTTTTTGTCCGGAGAAATTCTAATACAAATCCCTTATATCTCCTATTGCTATATATAATGATATAACAATATATCTAAATTGTATAATGATTTGATGGGTACAAATCAATCCTTTCTTTGACCGATAATTTTTATGAATTTGAAAATTTTGAGAATTTGTTTAAGTCTTACGGTCCACATAAATTAAAAATAAATTGAGACAAAAAGCTTTTTTGGACTCAGATTTTTATTTTTAATCAAAACCTCCTTCACATTCCTTGACGTTTCGGTAACAATTGCGTACCTTTTTCAAAAGGTTTTAAACCTAAATAATAACTAAAAATTAAAATACTAATGTTTTAAAAGAAATCAAGAATTAGATTATATAAAAATGTTTTTCGCAGATTAATATAAAAAGGTTTTACCTGAGCTATAAAATAGTCTGGCATTATCAACCAGACCAAATAGAGATAGATGGTAACAATTCGGAGAGCAAAAATAAACCATTGAAAAAACATAAAGCGATGTCAATTTGGAAAATTTCTAGTCAAATAATGAGTCAAATAAAATCACTAAAGATTGTTACAGAAGTCTCAAAAATCGAAGAGACTTCAATCACATAAAGACTACATTTTACAAATATATAAAAGAAATTTTTGTGGTTCTTGGAAGGACTAACAGAGATTAACAACTGACAAGTACATGAAGACAGTATACACAATGAACGTTGATAAACAGAAGAACGAGTTTTCACTGAAACTACTGATAAGGAAACGCACGAAACTAAAATAAATTTAAAATGTGAGAGAAACTAACATTATTTTATAATACTTTGATAAATTTTGTTAATGTTTAGAATTTCTGTCTGTAGATTAACAGAAATTTTACGATATTTATTTATAAAAATAGATTTAATAATACGAATTCCTCTAACGTTCAGAGAGACCTTGAACTGAGGTAAAGTAACTTTAATATCAAATCTTTTATGAGTATCAATCCATTTATTCATTTTTTATTATAACTATTGTTGTAAATCTCATGTATGCGTTCAGTAATAATGCCACCAACAAAGTCAAGCGTATAATTGTTATATAATAAAGTTGTTTTCAATTGATTTAAATTTTATTTTCTAAATTGGATATCACTTAATTTAACACATCTATCGACTCAACCTTTTATTAAACCAATTTTATGACAAAATAAATTATGTGAATTGTAATTTAAATATCTTCCAGACCGAGAAGGTTTTTTATACCAATTGGTTAATAAATCTCTATTTGAAGTTTTAATAATTTGTAAATCAAGATAGTTAATAACATTATTTAGCTCACACTGGAGATAAAGGTGAACCTATGGGGCAACCTGAAACTTGTTTATAAAATGTATTATTAAAGGAGAAAACAATACCATTAAAAACCATTCTGGTAGCAATTAGAAATTCATTTTTGACTATTTTTGTTAAATTATTATTTAAATTAAGTTTTTCTTCAATGCAATCTAAAGCAAGAACTAGTGGGATGCTATCAAACATAGACACCACATCTAAAGAAGCTATTGAATCAGTTTTTGGTACATTAATGTTTTTTAAACTATCTTCAAGTTCCCAACTATTTTTTACAAACGAACTAGTGTTAATAAAAACTGGTTTTAAAATATGTGAAATGTATTTATATAAATCGTAAGTGGGAGAACCAACAGTGGAAACAATCAATCTCCAACTTAAATTAGGTTTGTGAACTTTAGGGAGAGCGTAAGCTTTTGCTATGACACTATTGTGAGTTTTCAAATGGTATGCACATCGATCATTAATTAATCTTTTATTTCCCCATCTAATAGCTATTTCATTATATTTATCCTCAATGGTTGGAACCGTACTAGTTTTAATGTTCTTGTATAAAATATCATTCTTAAGAATGTTTTCAACTGTAATGTTATAACCATCTCTATTGGCTGCAACCGTTAAATTTCCTTTATCAGCTTTTACAAAAATTAAATCTTTATGTTCTTTTTAAAAATTTCCCACCAACTGAACAGATTTTTCTAAATTTTTGAATTTATTATTGCTATTGTGATTTTAAATTATTTGAGTAACCGTATTTCGAATATTAAATTTTGAATCTTCTTCAATATTTTTGTTTGAATTTTCACTATTTGAAACCAAACTATTGATGGGAATTTTATCAACATTTAAGGAAACTCCAAATTTGTTTCCTAGAGCTAAAGTTTATCAGGGATTTCAACATTCGGTAAATTCTTAAAACATTTGTTTAATATAAAATCAGTAATTTCTCTATTAAAAGCTCTGTCTATCTACAGACAGAAATTCTAAATATTAACAAAATTCATCAACGTATTATAAAATAATGTCAGCTTCTCTTACATTTTAAATTTATTTTAGTTTCGCGTCTTTCCTTATCAGTAGTTTCAGAGAAAGCTCGTTTTTCTGTTTATCAACGTTCATTGCGTATACTGTCTTCATGTATTTGTCAGTTGTCAATTTCTGTTAGTCCTTCCAAAAACCACGAAAAATTTCTTTTATATATTTTTAAAATGCAGTCTTTATGTGATTGAAGTCTCTTCGATTTTTGAGACTTCTGTAACATTCTTTTTAAGAAATTTTATTTAACTCATTATTTGACTGGAATTTTTCCAGATTGAGATCGCTTTATGTTTTCTCGATGGTTTATTTTTACTCTCCGAATTGTCACCATCTGTTTCTATTTGGTCTGTTTGATTTTGTCAGACTATTTTATAGCTCAGGTAAACCGTTTTTATATTAATCTGCGAAAAAAAAATGTTATTTAATCTAATTCTCGATTTATTTTAAAACATTAGTAATTTCATTTTTTAATATTATTCAGGTTTGAAACCTTTCGAAAAAGGTAGGCAATTGTTACCGTAACGTCAAGGAATGATAAGGAGGTTTTGATCAAAAATAAACATCTGAGTCAAAAAATGCTTTTTGTATGAATTTATTTTTAATTTATGTGGACCGTAAGACTTAAAAAATTCTCCAAATTTTCAAATCCATAATATATCTAAATATTATAAAATGATTTGCCTAACTGCCAGACCAATCTCCTTAAATGCCTATTCAGTAGGGTTGTCCAATAATGCATTGGACATTTTTGTTTCAAATTTTTTTGCATATCGCCCGGAAATTTTGGTTTGAATCCACACAAAAATAAATCCATTTTTATTGTTGTTGAAAAAAAAATTATATTAGCATTTTGTAATATGAAATAGAAATTATATTTATTCAAATTAAATAAAAAGCAAGAAAATTGTTCTTGAGATATTTGATTAAGGTTTGGAAATAGCAATGAAGAAAATGGAATAACTGTAAGTTTTTTATTGGTTTTATTATCAATTTATTAAATTTATCAAGTTTCCGCAGTAATAGCTTTAAATAGAAATATCAAATTCAAATATTTTAGATAAGCTATATTTTAATAGTAAATTTTTTCACATGGATCTTCGTTTACCGGATTTTCTGAATTTTTTGGATGGAGCAGAAGATTGAGAATTTACTTCACTATCATGCTGTAGAGCTTTTACTTCAGATTCTTGAGGTACCAAAAGATTCACTATACGAGCATTACGTGGAATAGGTTCACCGATCTGAAACTGCTTCTGAGCATCCAGAAAGGCTTCTTCTTCTATTTCAAATTGAAATTTATAATCTGATGCAGACGCCAAAACATGTTTGCGTTCACTACTAAATACCGGAGCAAGCAATCCATCATTGTATTTTCCAATGATTGAATCCTGCTGTTCTATGAGAGGAATACCTGGTCTGACTAGATATAATTGGCCATTTTCCTCGTAGAAAAGACCTTTCGGGTCGTGATGAATTCGTGTTTCAGGGGATTCTTGGGATTCTTCGAACTCTCTCCCAGACGTACAGGCTGGGTCTTTCGGTTTGTATACCTGATTCGGCAATCTTCCCGGTGAACCTAATTTTGTAAAAAAAATAGAAAATTTATGAGTTTGAATACTTAAAAAATATGACTAAAACGACTAAATAGTGATTCCGATATCATTTCAAGTTCACATTATTATATTAAAATATGGTCACAGTCATACATGGTGCGGCACAGAAACTTGCTGCATTGTTTTTGGCGCCAAGCGGCGAGAAGTCGTCGGATGAGGGTGGGGAGGGTCTCATTCAGTAGGGGACGTCCTGAAGTTTCGTTTTCGCAACAGTCAGTCGACATCATGCATTGGACGAATAAGCAGCGCGTATTTACCTGCGAGGCTTACTTTTCCAACGGCCGTTCCATCAACGCCACTCAACGTGCCTTCCGTATTCGGTTCAACATTCATCCTGCAGGTCCCGTTCCTGGCCAGCAGTCCAGTTTTCCAACCCTGAATGATTTCATCCACAAAAAAATCGACTGCCGGCCAGGAACGGGACCTGCAGGGTGAATGGTGAACCGAGTACGGAAGGTACGTGGAGTGGCGATGATGGAACGCCCGTTGGAAAAGTAAGCCGCGCAAGCAAATTCGCGCTGCTCATTCGTACAATGCATAATATCGACTGACTGTTGCGGAGACGATACTTCAGGAAATCCTCTACTGAATGAGACCCTTCCCACCCTCATCCATCCACTCCTCGCCGCTCGGCGCCAGAAACAAATCAGCCAGTTTCTGTGCCGCACCCTGTATTAAAAGTTCGGAATTATCTTAAATTTTAATTTTTGACTGCTCCATTCAATATGGAATCAAGTTTGAATAACTCTATACAAACAATCAAGTTTGAGTTTCTCTGTATATGGAATCAATTCTATTCTTTGACAGTTTGCAATAATAATAATAATAATATACCACATCACGAAACATAATATTAGAAAGTTCTAAACCCTAGTCAACGTTGCACAGAATTCCAAAATATTTTATTACGAGCTGGAGGATGGCCTACTTTGTTTATTTGAGAACTCAGACAAAATGTCAAAATCAATATAAATGGCCTTATGAGGAGAAAAACTCTAACCACGAAGGAATAGGAAGGAGTAGTATCCCTTTAAGGGGGTCATCTCGTGTGACAGCCTTTTTTTAAAGACTTTTTCAAAATTTTTTGTTGCGAAATTAGAAAACAGAGAGCTTCCAAATGTTTACTATACATTTATTCAGTCTATAGTAGTAACCCTGAACTTTTATATGCAAAAATATAATCTTCATCGCGACTTTAATTGAGCGGATGGCAACCATATAAAAAAGGTAGGTAAACGGGGACCACGATTCTGTCAGAGTTGCTTATCTGGAATAAAAAAAAATTGCATGTTAATCTATAGGTGGATGGCTTTCGCCGGGAGTAGGATTTTTCGAAAATCTTAAAAATTCAGTTTTTGATATGCTTTTAAACATCAAGACCCACAAATTTCATGATTTTTGGCGACTATTTTTTTACGAAGAAAACGGTTTAATATTTTTCAAAAATCCTAGTTCCTGCGATAGCCGTTCGTGTGCTGAATGTACCATTGAAATTAGAGAGCAATTGATTGTACTGTTTTTGAGAAATCATGGTCGCCAGTTTAAAAAATGTAGTTTTGAGAAAAACGCGTTTGAAAGTTCGACTCAATTACAGCTGCTACGCCGCTGTAAAGCCAAAACTAAGGAACCGTTACCATGATCCAACCCACTCATGGTCTAGCCAGTGATGCCAATACTGGCGCCTTTTGCTACTGCGCTTGCGTTTGGGCCGCGCACTGGTTGGCCGCACTTGGCGCGCAATTCAAAATTTGAATTAAACAATTCTTGTAATTTAAATAAATAATTATTGAAAAATGCACGAAAATGTATATAAATTGTACAACTTCTGATTTAAAAAAAAAATTTATAAGACATATATTTTTTGATTAACAGTTTAATTTCTTTGACTTCCAAAGAATAACTTACATTTCACTAAACATTATATTTCAGAAGTCCAAAATCAGAAGTTGTACAATTTATATACATTCTTGTGCATTTTTCAATAATTATTCATTTAAATTTCAAGAATTGTTTTTAATTCCAATTTTGAATTGCGCGCCAACTGCGGCCAAACAGTGTGCGGCCCGAACGCAAGCGCAGTAGCAAAAGGCGCCAGTATGGGCATCAGTGGGTCTAGCCGAAAAACGTTCCATTTTCGTCAAAATCGCGCATACCAGCTCCCCCCACTAAATATGTGTGCGTATTATATGCATGCTCTAGACTGAATTTATGCAAAAAAATCTATTTTTTGAAGCCGTCCGAGAATAATCGCTAATGCTTGCCACGAATGGAAACTTGGGAGCATTATCATGTGTTGGAAATTTGAAACTGTTGTTTCGAACATTTCTGTGGTGCCGGTTTGGAAAAACAAAATTTGAATTTCTGAATGTGAATGAAATCAACATCTGCATAACTTTTTTTTTGCCATTTTCCTTCTCGTTTTTAATGCAGGAACATGATATACACGCAATAAAATGAAAACACAAATGAAAATAACCTTTATATGCATCGAGATGTCAAAATATAACATAGGGGAGTGGGTATAACACGTGACTGCAAAAACAGCTCTGCGCATGTGCATGCTAATGCTCCCAAGTTTCCATTCGTGGCAAACGTTAACGAATTCTTGGACGTTGCTCGTCCCAACTCTGCTCACCAAACGCATAGGGTGACACCACTCATTACTATTTCTTCGTGACTCCAACCAACTATCAGCGCAAAAAGTATAAGCATCTGCTTTAGAAGGTCAATAACTCAGCAAAAAAAAAGATAGAGTAATAAGTAAATAGTCATTTGAAAGCTGAAAGTGTTCCACGTGAATAACCTGGAAGAAGGTGATGTAAAAAAATGTTGGTGCTTTGCAAACTGAAAAAGGTGAAAAAAAGTAAGGAATTTTGGGCACATTTAAGAAGAGTCAAGTTTAAAGCATTATTTCTTATACAAGAGGCAATGAAAAAAATTTTTAAGAATTCATGAATATGAGGAAAACATTTGTGAGCAAATTTCAGTTGACAAATTTGAGAAATAATTAAAATTGTTGCTTAAAATTACAATAATGTACAACCATACTATCTTTTATAATTTTAGGCAACCATTTTTATTATTTCTCAAATTTGTTAACGGCAATTTGTTCACGAATGTTTCCATCATATTCATGAATTTTTTCAAATTTTTCACATTTCCTCTTGTATAAGAGAAAATGCTCTAAACTTGATTGTTCTTAAATGTGCCCGAAATTCCTTAATTTTTTTACATTTTTCAGTCTGCAAAGCACAACAAATTTGTTACATTAACGTCTTCAAGCTAATTCACGTGGAACACTTTCAGCTTTCTAATGATTATTTACTTATTACTCGAGCCTTTTTTTTGGCTGAGTTGTTAAGCTTCAAAGGCAGATAATTGAAAGGCCTATAATTTTTGCGTGGATAGTAATTCTTTCATACGGACACACCCGAAGTTGATTCCATATTTTAGTTTGAGTTCGTCGCACTACAGGGAATTTTTCATTCGTTTCAAGTTATAATTTCAGAACAAAATTCTTCCAAATTTTTAAACTCTACTCAATAAATAATGTTTTCATAGAAGTACTACGCTGGAATATTATTGAAAAGAATTATGTGATTCTATGGAAATTTAGAAAATGCCTGGAACTTGAAATGCTGAACTTTTTCGCAAACACACTTTTATTATGATATATTTACTTGTAGAATTAACCAAAACTGCTAATCCAATGATCAGAGGCACAGTAAGGATCATCATTTTCTCGTCTAAATACAGTTCATTAGCAACCGGTGTAACTTTAATGAATATTCCACCAATCTACGAAAATTTTTATACATACTAGTTGTCACCTCATTAGTCTTTCTAAATTATTTAGATATCATAATTCTGAGACCTTGGCGTTATTTGACTAATTGTGCGTCAGAGATATAAGATGATAGTGATGAGTGAGCAAACAAAACATGATAAATCCAATTTTTGTGAAAAATAAGTTGCAGAGGTTGTTGGCATTTCCAGGGCCCGAGAAATATGATTACTGACCACTGATTTACAAGTAAAATTACATTTAATCAAAATCTTGCTTTAAAAATATGGTATCCTTCAAAATATTGGATGACCAGTTAGATTGTTTCGTATCTTTGATAAATTGAGAAAATTACTTAAAATTTTTTTAACAACTTACAACTTCCTTGGAATCCCTTACATTTTTCTAAAATACTTCCAATCCTTTCGAAATATATTTTTAAATAGCTTCACATTTTTTGAAGTACTTGAAAATTCCTTGAATTATTTCGAAATATCTTAAAAATTTGTAAGTTCTTTATATCTTCCAAATATTTTCAAATTTGTGGAAATACCTTGAAATACTTGAAAATCTCTTCAAATCTTTCAAATTCCTTGAAATTGCTCAACTCTTGTGAATAAATTCCTTTAAATTCCATTGAAATATTATTGAATCCCTTGGAATGTCACGAAATCACATAAAATCTTATGATATTTTTCGAAATCGATTATAATTTCAGAGGTTCTATGAAATCCTGAAAAAGTCATTAACTAAATTAATTTTTTCGGAAAAAAGGTCTTCTCGCGCTGGGAGTTCTGTGGTTGGGCTCCTAGCGAAACGAAAGAAGGGGATATTTTTTCAGAAAAAATTATTTGAAATAATTTTTAATTTATAGCTCCATCTAGTCTCAAATATACGTCAAAAGGGTCTGTTATTCTCTAATGGTAATGCAGATTTCTTGAAAAATACATTAAAATAGCTTATCGAGAGGCATTACAAATCCATTAAAATTACAGAATTCTTTTGTCATATTATAGAATCCCATTAAATCAGTTTTAATTTCTCGAAAACCCCTTTCAAATATTTAATAACCTTTGAAATCCTCTGAAATCCCTTAGAATCTGTCAAAATATCCTGAAATCTTAAACATTCTATAAAATTAAAATAAAAAAGAATTAAATTAAAATATTTGAAAATTTTGTCAAATCTTCAAAATCCTTTAAAATCCGTTTTTGGAAATTCCATTATAATATTATAAAATTCCTTGTGATCCCGTACAATCACATAAAATCTGCTGATATCTTTGAAATGCTTTAAAGTTACAGAATTCCTTTGAAATATTGTAAAATCCCGTTAAATCCGTTGAAGTTCCTTAAAAAATCGTTTCAAATACTCGAAAATATTTGAAATTTTCTGAAATCCATATGAATCTTTCAAAAGATCCTAAAATCTTGAAAATTCTGTGAATTTAAATTACATGAAGTCTGATAATATTCTTTTAACTTTCTTGAAAATTTTCAGTTTCTATGAAATCCTTCGAAATCCTGAAAAACCAATTAAAATAGCTTTTTGAGAGGCTTTTCAATCCTTTGAAATTACAAAATTAGTTTGAAGTATTATAAAAATGCCGTTAAATTTGTGGAAAATCCTTGAAAGCCCTTTTTGAATATTTGAAAAAGTTTGGAATCCTCTGAAATCCCTTGGAATCTCTTAAAATATTCTAAAATCGTAAAAATGCTATAAAAATGAAATTTTAAAAAACATTGAAATATTTGGAAATATCCTTAAATATTTGAAATCCTAAGAAATCCGTTAATTTGTGAGGATGTATTCTTTGAATTTTCATTCTAACATAAGAAAATTCTTTGAAAATCCGTAAAATTACATAAAATATAATGACATTCTTTGCAATTTCTAGAAATTTGTGATTTTCTATGAAATCCTTCGAGATCCTGAAAAATTAAGTAGCTTATTGAGAGCCTTTCAAATTTTTTACAATTATGCTTTTAAATTATTCCAAGGATTTTGAAGAATTTCAAAGATTTTAGGATATTTTTAAAGATTCTAAGGAACTTCGATAGAATTTAAGAATCGAGGGATTTCAAGGAATTTCAAAGATGTAAAGAGATTTTCAAATATTTTTATGTGTTTCGAGGTATTTTAAATTATTTTGAAGATTTTTTAGAATTTTGAAGATTTGAGGATATTTTAGAAGATTCCAAGACTCACGTTTCTGAAAGCAACTAACCCAAATATCAACCAATGAACCCCGAACCCATATATCCTTAACCTATACATCCTAAGCCCATAAACCGTAGACCCACAAACCGTAAACCCATAAAACCTAATCCCATTAACCCTAAACCCACTTACCCAAAATCCACAAATTTCAACCCATGAAGTCTAGACCCATAAGCCGTAAACCCATAAACCCACTAACCCTAAACCTACAAATCCCAACCCATGAACACTAAACCTATAAACCCTAAACCCAATTCTGGCCAATTAGAAAAAATACACTGTTATTATAATATATTCAGAATGTTGATGAATGAAAAATTTCATTACAAAGTTACAAATTAAATTTTCATGGCGTGTCACCATCATTTGGTGTTTATATAATTTGTAAGTATTCCTTAGTGTATTGTATTATCATTAGGGTTTTGAAATTATTATACATCACAGTTAAAAATGGAAAATCTTACTCTTTCTCACCAAGAGTTATGTGACATCCTCCTTAAAGAAGATAAAAGTAATAGAAATATTTCTTTTTGAATGGCTTATGCAAAAATAAAGTACCCCAATTTAGATCAACAAATGTTATTATTGGTTGGAGAGAAACTTAAATTAAGTTCCTTTGGAATGTTTCAATCGAAATTGGGTGCTGCTAATTACAGAGAAAACGTATCTAGAAAAAGATTTCAAATGTTCACAAGGAAATGTCACTATTAATTTACAAAAACGTGTCTCAAGTGGTGGAAGAACTTCGACTGAAAATTTCGAACACTGTTTTACTTTTACGAAGCGAAGAACAATAGAAGTGTTATCTGATGGTTACACAGAAAAAACTGAAGTTAAATTTTGTTGCATGTAAAATGTTCAGCTGTTAAAGATTACATGCTATTTGGCGAAAGTTTATCTTACGATGGAATAAAAGCTGTCGTCTGCTACGTCCTTCGCAGCAATGGAAAAACGGCAATTATTTTTAAAATGGAATGGTAATAAGTGCAATGTTTTTAAAAATCTCGTGTCCTGATTTCCAGACCAATTCCGTCCATACTTCACACTGTTCTTTGCACTGCTGTGAACTGCATAGCAGAAGACGTTTTGTTATCTGACAAACAACTGACAAATTATCCTGAGATGGTTTAAAAACACGGAATTATCTCAATTTCATGTAAAGTTTATTCGAAAAGGATAATATTTGTTGCAGCGAAACTTTCGTCGGAAATCGATGTAAAGTTTATCTTCTGTTTTTTCTGAATATATTCAGAAGGAGAATTAAAACAAGCTCTTCATGAAGAACTGAAATATTTTGGTAAACACATCTTGTGAAAATGATTAAAGAAATTTTGAATAACGAGAAAGATAGTAAACAAAAATTCTCTGAAGAATCATAAGCTCTTATGGAAGAAGCTAAATTATCGAAATGCCAGTATGATACTATTCGCAAAAGAGCAATAGAAAAAAATGATAAATTGTTAAATATCGATACGGATATATGTCTCACTATGACCTTAAATTGGGGATGTGATGGAGCTTCAGATCAAAGCCAATATAAACAAATATTGAATGATGGAATAATAGCAGACTCAATCTGGTTCAACGAGATATTGTCGTGTTATAAGTTTCGAGTATGCTAAGGAAACAGAAGAGAAAAAGAAGGTTGAAGTTAGTCAGTTAGATTCCAAAATTGAAAAATTAATACCAACAGTTGTGGAGACAGCTGGAAAACAAATAAAAGTATTTCACTGCTTGCATCTCACTATGATCGATGGAGAAGTGGTAACAGTTTCAGCAGAAAAATCATCAAATGCATGTTGCGTTATATGTCAAGCATCTCCAGCAGAAATGAATAATCTCGGAAAATTATCAATGAGAGAAGAAATCGTTATGAACTTCAAGTATGGTTTGTCAAGTCTGCATGTCTGTATACGATTTATGGAGTACATTCTTCACATTGCTTATAGATTAGATATCAAAAAATAGAGAGTATCATTGGGTGCTGAAAAAGAACTTATGAAAAATGCTAAGCAAAGAATCGAACAACGATTTAAAGAAGAAACAGGTTTTCTTGTAGATTATCTAAAGCAAGGAGCTGGAACCTCAAACGAAGGCAACACAAAAATACTTCAGAGTTTCACATCTATGAAAGAGAAACAGCTAAATTGTATATCCAATTGTATGATTGGTTCTATATGCCTGCATCTGTCCATAAAATACTTTTACATGGGTAGAAATAATCAATAACTTCTCACTCACACCGATTGATTTATTGTCAGAGGAAGCACAAGAATCTCGTAACAAAGACTTTAAGCATTACAGAAAGTTCAATACCCGAGAATGTGGTAGAATTGCTAGAAATACTGATTTAATTAATAAACTACTACTTTCTTCTGATCCCTACACTCCTCATTTGAGATGCAGAATAAAAAATTCTTAACTCAAAAAGGATGAAGCAGGAACAGATATGTTAATTACTGAATGAAAGTCTGCCGATGATGCAGGTTGCAGTCACACTCACACTCGTGATTTTGAATGGGTTGGGATCTATGGCATGTGGGTTTCTTATTTAAAAATAAATTATCTATACACTTCTATGAAGTATTTTTATTGTAAAAAACAGTATCTTAAAGTCAATTAGTTTTTTGAACTATTATTTACTGTCAACGATTCGGTCGCTAATTTGCAGTCCCCTTCATAGGCTTCCAAATAAAAAATAATTAACAGATTAACAAAGTGTAGTAAAATAACCAATAATCAGCATTATTTAATATTTAGCATGAAAAATTTATTACCACTCTTATCAACAAGACAATATAATTTGCTTAAATTGGTAAATTATGCTGCTTAAATAGCAAAATAGAACTTTCAAAGAAAATAAAAGAGCAATAATGATCTTTTATCGATTGTTCGATTCTTTTTAATTTGCCTCAATTCACCCTGTCTTTTCGTTTCATATTAGCCTACTGGCCAGCCATTCACTGGGGTAATGTCAGTTCAATATTTCAACCTTATTTTTCTTTTATGCACGAAAACTCGTAGCAGCAGAGAAATTTCTCTTGTTGCATAGAGGAAATTATGTGGCTTGTTCAACTAAAAATTCTGACGGCATTCATCACCTGCAGTTTCCTGGGAGGTAACGTTATTGAAACCAATAATTTATTACGTTAATAAATGATTTTTCTTTCATTTATTTAGTTCATTTATTGCAGAAAATCAGGCATTTTAGTACCTTATAATTGGATGCTACAGAATTCAAAATCTGATTCTAAATTATTACTTGAAATCTAAAATGATATTTATAAATGGTCGATACAAAGGTATTATTATATTTAGGATTCACTCTGAGGACATTAGTGGGGTATGACAAATATGAAAAATCCAAGTGCAACGTGGGCCCCGAAAGGTGGCAGGTTACAATTAAAAGAATATTCTCCAAACAGTTTTGGAAGAGAAATTGTGACATAGAAACTGAAAATACAAAAACGAAAATTTGGTTGCATTTTTATTTTGATTTTAAGAGAATGTATCAACTTGAATCAATATAATTGAAATTATTCATTTATTCGAGTTATTTATTTAAGTTTTGTTCCTTTAATGAAATCGTTAGTATTTATGAATTACGATTCACTATCATTATATGGACATAGATTTGCGACATTTAAAATTCAGGATCTACGTTGAATTTGACTGTTTTTGATTTAGAATTCAAATTTATTTTTGAATCAAATATAAAGTATTATATTTTTTTGGGAATCAATTTTTTAATTAAAAATTCAAATGATTAAAAGCTGCACTTATTTCTTAATAATTCATCTTTTTCCAAATATTTATCATTTTAGATTAAAATTCAACTCTTTTGTTGGAAATTTAATGATTTTCATAAACACACAACTATTTTGTAGAAAATCTACTTATTTTGTTGGAACTTTAACATTTTTGTTAACAAATTGTCTTTTTGGATAGAAAAATCGTCGTTCTGGATTTAAATTTAATTTCTTTTCTTCCGAAATTCGTTCATTTGGCTGAAAGTTCATCTTTTTAGGATAAAAAAAAAACAATTATTTGGTTAGAAATTAAGTTATTTCGCTAAAAATTCACCTATCTTAGTAAAAGTTCGGTTCTTTTGCTTCAAAATTTAACTATTTTGTTGAAAAGTCACATTTTTTGTTCGAGAATTTAACTGCTTTGTTTGAAAATTGATCTTCTTGGTTGGATATTCCATCTTCCTTGGTTCAGAATGCAGCTGTTTGTGGTTGAATTTATTCATTTTTTTTTAATTCGACAATTTGATTGAAACTTGTTCTTGGTAGTTTGAGAATTCAAATATTTGGTTATAAATTCAAATATTTCGTGGAAAAGTCATCCCTTCTGCTTGAGGATCCTTCTATTTAGTTGTCAATTCAATTGTTTAATTGAAAATTAATTTTGCTGCTGTTGAAAAATTCAACTATTTGGTTGAAAAGGCATGTCTGTAGGTCGATAATTCAACTGGGAAGTTAACAATTTAACCATTCTAGTGAAATGTTGGAAATTCAACTATTTTGTCAGGAAATCATATTTTCAGGTATAAAAGTTTTTGATTGAAAATTCATGTTTGTAGTTTGAAATTTAACTGGTTGGTTAAAAATTCGAATATTGATTTGAAAATTCAACTATTTCGTTGAAAATTCGTCTCTTTTGCTTGAGAGTTCAACTGTTTGATTGGAAATTGTACCTTTTCGGTTGCTAATTAATTTCTTCATTTGCAAAAATTCAACAATTTGGTTGAAAATTGATGTTCGTTTGTCAGAAATTCAACTATATCGTTGAAAATTCAACTTTTTGGTTTAAAATTCATCTTCTTCTGTATAGAAGTTCTTGGTTGAATATTCATCTTCCTAGCTTGAGAATGCAGCTGTTTGTGTTTGAAGTTGATTCTTTTTTTTTTTTTTAATTAGACAATTTGTTCGAAAACTCGCTTTAGCAATTTGCAAATTCAACTTTTTGATTACAAGTTCAACTATTCCGTTAAAAAATCATCCCTTCTGCTTGAAGGTTCCACTCTTTGGTTGTACATTTAAGTATTTGATTGAAAATGAATTTTTTTGTCATTGAAAATTCAACTATTTGGTTGATAATGCATATCTGTAGGTCGCAAATTCAACTATTTTGTAAAAAATTCATCTTCTTTACTAAAATGTTTTGGATTGAAATTTTAGGTTTGTGGTTCAAAAATTTAACAAGGTAGTTAAAAATTGAAATACTGATTTGAAGATTCAACCATTCCGTTGAAAATCTTCCCTTCTGCTTGAGAGTTTAACTGCTTGATTGAAAATGCAACTTTTTGGTTGCTAATTAATTTCTTTATTTGTAAAGATTCAAGAATTTGGATAAAAGTTGATGTTTGTTGGTCAAGAATTCTACTGTATCGTTAAAAATTCAACTTTTAAATTCAACTTTTTGGATTGAAAATTCATCTTCTTCCGTAGATGTGTGGATGTGTGGATGTGTGGATGTCACGCTTTTTTGTGAACACGATAACTAGAAAACGGTTGCAGATAAATTGATGAAATTTGGAGAGCTTATTTTACTCACTAAAATCTTGAAACTGACCGAAGGATTTCAAAAAATATGTAATGCATTTTTTTCTAGCACTCAATAATATTTTAAAAATCGGTTTTTCATAGCAAAACTTTTTTCATTCGCATAATTCAAAGTTGACGCAAGAATATAAAAGATGCCTTGGTTCGGGACGAATCGATTGACCTATAATATTAATACATTTTATTGAAGAGTAGGGAAGTTATGGTAATTTATATATTTTGAAAATCGGTTTTTTATAGTAAAACTTTTTTCTTTAGCATAATTCAGAGTTGATGCAAGAATATAAAAGATGCCTTGGTTCAAAACGAATCGATTGACCTGCAATAATAATGCATTTTATCAAAGAGTAGGGAAGTTATGGTAATTTATATATTTTGAAAATCGGTTTCTTATAGTAAAACTTTTTTCACTAACATAATTTAAAGTTGATGTAAAAACAGAAAAGATGTGTTGATTCGAGTCGAATCGATTGACCTATAATATTAATGAATTTTATTGAACAGTAAGGAAGCTATGGTAATGCATAATATTTGAAAATACGGTTTTTTATAGTAAAACTTTTTTCATTAGCATAATTCAAAGTTGATGCAAGAATGTGAAAGATTCATTGGTTCGGGACGAATCTATTGACCTATAATATTAATACATTTTATTGAAGAGTAGGGAAGTTATGGTAATTTATATATTTTGAAAATCGGGTTTTTATAGTAAAACTTTCTTCACTAGCATAATTCACAGTTGATGCAAGGATATAAAAGATTCGTTGGTTCGAAACGAATCCATTGACCTATAATAATAATGCATTTTATCAAAGAGTAGGGAAGTTATGGTAATTTATATATTTTGAAAATCGTTTTTTTATAGTAAAACTGTTTTCATTAACATAATTCAAAGTTTATGCAAGAACAGAAAATATGTGTTGATTCGAGATGAATCGATTGACCTATAATATTCAGACATTTTATTGGAGAGTATGGAAATTGTGAAATTGCATAATATTTGAAAACACGGTTTTTCATAGTAAAACTTCTTTTCAGTAACATAATTCAAAATTGATGCAAGAACGGAAAAAATCTCTTTATTCAAGGCAAATTGATTGATCTATAATAATAATAATACACTTTATTGAAGATTAGGGAATTTCTGCTCATTTGTAATATCTGAATCATCAGGTTCAAACAGAAAAACTCTTTTCACCGACATAATTTAAAGTTGATGCATGAATAGAAAAGACTTTTTGATTATAAATTTTCAAATAGAGTAATATTATGACAAGTTTTGTGAAGAAATCGTAAAGCTGGGAAAGGGATAGGGTGCGACAGAACTTTTCCTTTCCCTTTTCCAGCTCAAAAAATTATTATTTCGAACCCAAGATTTGATTTGTCTGATCTGTCTTGTTATTTAAAATATTTTTGTATTATTCTGTAATTTTTCATTTTTAGTAAATTTCTATTTTTAAATTGAGCAAAATGAAGACTTCGGTTTGCCTATTATTGAAAAAAATAACTAATGCTTCCTCTATGAGGAAGCAAATACATTTGCTATCGGGAAGCAAAGTGCTCGTGAAATGAGCACCATATAATTATAAATACAAACAAAGTGGAAACACTCGAAATCAAATTCACAGCTAGTTTTTTTAATCAGACAATTTGTTTGAAAACTGGCTCTAGTAGTTTGCGAATTTTACTTTTCGGTTACAAATTCAACCATTTCGTTAGAAAATCATCCCTTCTGCTTAAGGGTTCTACTATTTGGTTGTAAATTCGAGTTTTTCATTAAAAATTAATTTTGTTGTTATTGAATATTCAACTATTTGGTTGATAATGCATGTCTTTGGTATAAAAGTTTTTGATTCAAAATTCAAGTTTGTAGTTTGAAAATATAACCGGGTAGTTTGAAATTCGAATATTTAATTGAAGATCCAACTATTCCGTTGAAAAATCACCCCTTCTGTTCGACAGATCAACTATTTGATTGAAAATTGAACCTTTGGGTTGCTAATTAATTTCTTAATTTTTTAAAATGCAACCATTTGGTTGGATTTTTGTAGGTCGAATTTCAACTGTATCGTTAAAAATTCAACTATTTTGTTGAAAATTCAATTACGTAATTTAAGACTCAACTATCTTGTTAAAAACTCATAGTTTTTGTTCGAAAATTTGTCATTTTGGATTGAAAATTCATCTCTTTTGGTATAACAGTTTTCTGATGAAAATTCATGTTTGTAGTTAGAAAATTCATCTAGGCAGTTAAAAAAGCAACTATTTGGTTAAAATGTAATTATTCTGTTAAAATTTCAACTATTATGTAGAAAAGTCATCTTTTTTTTGTTCGAAAACTCAATTGATTTGTAGGTCGAAAAATCAACTATATACTTAATCATTCAACTTCTTTGACGAAAGTTCAATTATTCTGTTGAAATTTCGACTATTATCTCAAAAAGATATCGTTTTTGTTGGAAAATTTTACTAATTTTTGCAAAAATTCTAAAAATTAGTTGAAAATTCGTTCTTGTCAATTGAAAATTCAATTAATTGAAAATTTTAACAATTTAGATGAAAATCTGTACTTTCTAATTAGGGGCCATCCATAAATTATGTAACTTTTACGGATTTTCCCTGTAGATTTTCTCAATTGAGTAACAAAGGCTATGTATGTTCAACTATTATACTAAGAACTTATGTTTTTTTTCGGAAATTCGTCCTTCTGGCTAAAATATCGTCTTTGAAGGTTCAAAATTGAACTATTTCAAAACTCAACTATTTTGTTAAAATTTCATCTCTTTTGCTTGAAAGTTCAACTATTTTGTTGTAAATTCAACTGTTTTCTTGATAATTAATTTTACTGTTTTTCAAAATTCATCTATTCAACTATTATGTTGAGGATTCAATCATTTTCTTTCAATTTCAACTATTTTGCTGAAAACTCATCTTTTTTGTTCGAAAATTCAACTTGTTCATTCGAAAATTTGTCTTTTTGAGTAAAAAATCGTCTTCTCAAGGTTAAAAATTCAGCTACTTGGTTCCTTACTAAAGACGCTATTTAGTTAAATTAAAAGAAGAGAAATTTGAAGATTCAAATGTGTAAGTGAAAATTCAACTAATTCGTTGGAAATTCGTCTCATATTCTTGATAATTTAACTATTCGGTTGTGAATTCAACTGTTTTGTTGATAATTAATTTTGCTTTGTTGAATTGAATAATTGTTGAAAATTTAACTATGTAGTTAAAAATTCATTTTCTTAGGTCTGAAATTGAACTATAAGTTCAACTATTTTCTCGAAATATTCCTGTTTAAAAATGCATGTTTGTAGTTAGAAAATTCAACTACATATTTAAAAATTAAACAATTTTGTTGAAAATTCAAATTGTCTGTTGAAAGTTAAACTTCATGTTAAAAAGTAATCTATTTTGTTCGGAAATTCGTCTGTGCAGCTGAAGAATCGTCTAAAGGTTGAAAATTCAACTATTTGCTTGAAAATTTAACTATTTCCTTGACAATTCGTCTCTTTTTCCACATATCAACAACTACGTTGTAAGTTTAACTATTTGGTTGACAACTAATTTTGTTGTTGAAAATTCTACTATTTGGTTGAAAATTCAGGTTTGTGGGTGATGAATTAAACCATATGTTGGAACTGGTTTTATTTTTGTAAAAAATGAAACTATCTGGCTGAAAATTTATGTTTGTAGTTCAAAAAATTTAACTGCAGTTGAAAATTCAACTATTCATCTTTTTTGTATAAAAGTGCTGGGCTGAACATGCATGTTTATACGTCGAAAATTCATCCATGAAGTTAGAAATTCAACTTTTCAAGAGAAAATTAATTATTCTGTTGAAAGTTTAACTATTAGGTAAAAAAGTCATCTTTTTAAATTGAAAATTCAACATTTGGTTAAAAATTCGCGAAGATTGGAAACGTCAATTCAAAGTAAATAATACAATTGTATCTAAAAACAAGATAACATGATATTATTAAGAACCAAACAAATGACGGGGTAAATACTAGACCCCAGTTTCACTTACTGCGCCAACAAATATTTGTCAGATTGCGGTGGTTGGATAATTAGATGGCAGCGTATAATCTACGTGAATAGAAACCTCGAGCGGAAGGCCAAGCAGATGATAAACCAACAGACAACTAATCGAATAAATAGACAGATTAGGTATTACATTTGAGTTAGAACTGCTCAAATAATATTTCAATTATTTATACAAATCTCATTTACTCAGATTTATTCTAATATACAATACTGTCGAAAATTTTCGGTACAACCAGGGCGAGCAGTATTGAAAATCACTTCCGATTCTGAAACGTGATTACTTGTTTAAAAAAGGAGCGAGAAACATTTTTATAAAATCTGTTATAAAAGTTATTGAATTCACCTTCAAATGACCTTCGATGAAGATATTTTTGACTTTTCGAAGAGAAAAGTCTTAAATGTCAAGATTCAGTCGGCGTTTACCGCCGTTGGCCAGATTTTGTTCCTTAACTTCAAGTCATATTGTGGCATAGGAACCTTATGGCAAAAAACTCAAATTGATATTACGTAATCTTTGAAATCTCATCTTCAATTTCAGCCAATAAGACTGAAAAAATCTTCACAGGTTCTTCAGGTACGACTAAATATGTCCAAGTCTCAAATGACTAGATTCAGTCGGCGTTTACCGCTGGTGGTCAGATTTTATTCCTCAACTTCAATTTTTCCTGTTATTAAAAAACTTATGGTAAAGAACTAAAATTGACAGTACGTAATCTTTGAAATCTTATCTTTAGTTCAAGCCGATAAAGCTTGAAAACTTGAAAACTAAATATGTCCATGTCTCGAATGTCAAGTTTGAGTCGACGTTTACCACTCATGGTCAGATTTTCTACCTTGACTTCAACTCGCACTGTTACTCAGGAAACTAATGGCAGAAAACTGAAATTGATCGTACGTATTCTTTGAAATCTCAGCTTAAATTCGAACTGAGAAAACTTGGAAAATTCTCAAACGTCAAGTTTCAGGCGGCATTTACCGCTCATGGCCAGATTTTCTAACTTAAGTTCGACTCGCGCTGTTACTCAGGAAACTAATGGCAAAAAACCAAAATTGACAGTACGTAATTTTTGAAATGTCATCTTGAATTTAAGCCGATAAAACTTAAAAAGTCTTCACGGGTTCTAGAGAAACGACTGAAAATGCTCAAGTCTCAAATGTCAAGTTTCAGTCGGCATATACCGCCTGTGGCCAGATTTTTTTCCTTAACTTCAACTCGTGCTGTTACTTAGGAAACTGATTTTTTAAATTTGAATAATTTTCAATAATCAAATTTAAAACTAGGGGTGTCTAAGTGTTTTTTTAAACAAAAAAAGGTATTTTTATTCAAAACCTTCAAGTGGAACAGTGACTTATCAAAGAAATAACTGCTTCCTGTAACAGAATATTATTTTTTTCCAAGTTTTTCCCATTCAAATAACTACAAATGAAACACAATACTAAAAATAACATTTAATTGTGAACAGTTTAATCACAGTTCACTTTTACAGCTGCATATATTTTCCATTCAATCAGATTTTATGAACAAAATTATTAAAATTTATAGAAAATAAATTTGTTAAAAAAAAAGACGAAGTTGATAAAAGTGAGTCACATCGTGAAAAAGGGCATCAAAAAGTTATTTGTATATTTCATTATAAACTATCAAAGAAGATTATTATAATAAACACTTTGACGAGTGAAAAATAAATAAAAGTGCAGGCAGCAAGAATCGAACACGCAGCCTTCCGGCTATGAAGCCGAAGTGCTACTGCCTGAGCTGCCAATAGTTTTTGACTATTTTTGACGCAAGGGGGAGGCGGTAACACAAAATTCGACATCACAAATGTAAAATATAAATGCAAATAACAATTTTTTGGTATTTTTCAAAATATGAAAACTAGTGATTTTATTTTACAAGTGAAGCATCTAAATACAGAACTCAAAAATGACGTTTCTTAACTAAAATTTCAACAAAACAATTGTTCACTAGAAATTCATCATTTTTTCTTGAAAATTCAAGTATTACATTTTTCTTGAAGAATTCATATTTTTTGGTTAAAAATGCTACTTATTTCTTAAGAGTTGAATAACTTTATTAAAAATTCATTTTATTACTTGAAGAACCATTTCTATGGGTGAAAATTTAACCATGTTTTGTTCAAAGTAAGAACTTTTTAATATAAAAGTCTACTAATATATTTTTGGTTCAAAATTCATATCTTTTGGTTAAAACTGTACTATTTGGTTGAAATTTTGGTTGTTTCATTGAAAATTGCTTTTCCTAACTGAAAATTTAACTAGTTCATTTGTCGTTGAAATTTGATCGTTTTCAGTTGAAAATTCCACTACTAAATTTTCCTTTGAAAATTCATCCTTTTGGACCAAAATTTAACCACTTGGTTGAAACTTCAACTACCTTGCTTGAATATTTATTTCATTGGTTGAAGATTTAACAATTTTGTTGAAAATTATATTTCTCTTGGTGACAAATTAATTTTGTGAACTGAAAATTGAATTATTCCATTATTTTTTAACAACTCATCGTTTTTAGTTAAAAACGTAACTGCTTGGTTGGAAATTAAACTTTTCTGTCGAAAATTGATCGTCTTCAGTTCAAAATTCAACCGTTTGGTTTAAAATTGATACATTTTTCTGCATCAGTGAAAAATTAATCTTGTTGAGTGAAAATTTAGCTAATTGGTCAAAAGTTTATGTACTTTATTTGAAATTTGTTTCCTTAACTAAAGATCCATCTCTTTTTTGGAAAATTTAATTATTTTGTGCATCTAGTTACAAATTGCACTTTTTTGTTAAAAATGGAACCGTGTTGGTGGAAGTTATGTGTTCTGATTGAAAATTCAAATCTTTGGTTGAACATTCGTTTTGATATAAAATTAAAATATTTCTTGGATGAAATATCAACTATCACATTTTTTGCTGAGAATTCATCTCTTTGGTGAAATTTTTTAAAATTGAAATATCGGCAAGAATATTTTTTTTTGGGAATTAATACTTTTTCACTGAAGATTGAAATACTTAGTTGAAAGTTTCATTTCTTTGTTGAATATTAATTTTTTTAAGATTGATCAGTTTAGTTAGAAAAGGAACTATTCTGATGAAAATTTAATTTTTTTTGTTGAAAATTGAACTATTTTGTTAAAAATGTTCTTACTTTGTTTCAGACTTTGTTAAATACCCATATTTTTCTTAAAGAAAATTCATTCTTTCAGATGGAAAATTCAACAGTGCTCTAGAAATTCTCCATTTTGGCTTGAAACTTAAATATTTGGTTGAAAATGCAACTTTTTGGTTGAAGTTTAGTGTTTTTTGTTTAAAGATTTGACCATTTGGTGAAAATTCATTCTCATAGATTAAAAATTGAACTATTTCGATGACATTTGAAATGCTATGCTAAAAATTCGTCCCTTTTGCTCAAAATTTTAACTATTTGTCTGTAGAAAGTTTGGTTGATTGCTAATTATTTTATTGTTGATGTTTGATCTATTTCATTGGAAATGAATGTTCTTAGTTAAAAAATTCAGCTGTGTAGTTGAAAATTTATTCATTTGGTTCAACATTTCACTATTCTGTTGAAAGTTGAAGTGTTTTATTGAAAAGTTATTTTTTTCTCCGAAAATTCGTATTTTTGTATAGAAAATTTATCCTTCTCCGTATAAAAGTTTTTGATTGAAAATTCTACTTCCTTGTTTAAAAATGCAACTGTTTGTGTTTGAAGTTAATTCTGTTTTGTTCGACAATTCGTCCCTTCTGTTTGAAAATTCAACTATTTGGTTAAAAATTCAACTGTTTAATTGATAATTAATTATTGTGATTAATTTAACTATTTGGTTGAAAGTACACCTACTTATATTGTAAATTCAACTATTTTGTAGATTATTCAAATATTTGGTTGAAAATTCATCTTTTTGGTTTGAAAATTCATCCTTTTCGATACAAGAAAAGTTCCTAGTTGAAAATTAAACTGTACGTGGTTGATTCTTTTTTGTTTGAACATTGTACTTTTGTTGAAAATTCGTCGTTCAATTACAAAAATTCTAGCATTTGGTTAAAAATTCGTCACTTTTTTTTTAAGTTCATCTATTTGACTGTAAATGCAGCCGTTGGGTCTTATTTTTTCCTTCGTTGAAAATTCAACAATTTTGTTGAAAAATCATCTTTCTTGGTTAGAAATTCATCATTTCAGACCTAAAAGTTAACTGAAAAAAACTACGACTTTTCGGCTTAAAAACTCAACTTTCTTGTTAAAAATTAATCTTTTTTTGGTAGAAAATTAATTTTTCTCCTTTGAAAATTCAAATGATTTGTGGAAAATTTGTTTCAATATACTTCTATTTGAAACCTTGAGCGTTTCATATATTGAATTAAATGTACCTATACATTAATTCTATTGAAAGGGATTTATTTCCCTACTATTCCTATATTTTTATCAAAAATCCTATTTCCCCTGTTTTGAGAGCATTTTGGGTTGTGAAATCTGTTAAAATATTGTGTTTACAAGAATTCCTCGATTTTTCCTTCATTTCTTCTAGAATAATATTCAAATAAAATTCAATAAAACCTCAGTGATAAAATATATACCAGGCTTAAGGCGAAAATACCGAGGTTACCTCTTTAATGTGATTTGCGGAGTTTTACCATCCGTGATATTATATACGACCCTTGTTAACACATACATATATATATATATATATATATCCATGATGCGCAGAAGGTTTTCGGATTAATATTGCAGGGTCTCTCAAGACCTTTTTTTCAAAATATAATTTGCAATTTTCTGCTATTTTTCTCATTCTCTCTCTCAAAATTTCCTTTAGCTCTCTCTCTCTCTCTCCTTTCGTCTACCCACTTTCAGCCCCAGGGTCCAATTTGCTATACGGACCAGTGAGCAGCTTTCTGGTTCCAATCGCAGTTTGAGTTTGCAAGATAATGATTTATGAGAAATCATACCATTTCGATGAGAGGAAATTATTCATCCCGCTCTCCGTAATCGAATCCAGGACTTTTAAGTTCAGCTTGCTGGCTTTTTATTACACGGGAGATTTCATTTTATTCCAGGAGAGATTTTTCCTCTTTTGATAATATTAGCTCTGTTTCATCTCAAAAGAGGTCGCGGATTAAAGTTACAAAGGTGAGAAGTTATCAGGGTTTTAATAACGTAATGGAGGGCAGAAGAGAATATATATTTAAATCTCCTTTTAGCTTGGAACGAACTCATTCTCATACTGATTAATCAGTTGAGATTATTATTAAAATCATAGGATTTTTCAGATCATTATTCTCTAAATTATCACTCTGTCGTTAGTTTCGTCATTTTTATCACTTTTAATAAAAGATCATTGGATTTCAAAGAAGATAGCAAATTTGTGAACAACTTTGGGTTGTGCTCCCTTTTTTTGCTGGAAATGGGTATAGATTTCGAAGAAGATGAATTTGGATTAATTTTAGACTTGGTCAACTTTTTTAACCAAAAATTTGTTATTTTGCTTGTTTTGAAGAAAAGCATTAGGTTTAAAAGAGGGTTTACAATCTCGAACAATTTTTTATTATGTTATGATAGTGTTATGGGTGTATTATTATGGGTATAGATTTTGAAGACTGCAAATTGTGGATGAATCTATCATTTAAAGCACATTTTAAACCGGAAATTGGTTATTTTTTAAAAAATTAGTAGGTTTAAAGCAGGAATCACAATCGAAAACAATGTTTTGATATGTCAGGGTTTTGTATGTTTACGCGTCTCTCAAAAAATCATGTTTTCGAAGTTTCAAACCAAAAATAATTATAGATTTCAAAAAAGATTTACATTTTTGAATCAATTTTGAATGTTAATATTTTTGACAAGAAATTGGTTAGTTTTATGAAAAAAATAGGTTTAAAAGAGGATTTAACATCCTAAACAATTTTTTATTATGTTATGTCAGTGTTTTTGTCTGAAATGGATATTATTAATAAAATACTATTAGATTCCAAAAAATGTTTACAATATTCGAGTAATAATATGATATTAATTATTATAATGTTGATTTAGATGTTATCAATTAATAATAATACGGTATGTTTCCGTGCTTCCTTGTAAACCGTTTTGTTTTATGTTTTGAACAAAAATCATTCCACTTCAACAAGCAAACTTACAATTTTTGACCATTGTAGGCTATGCTTACCTTTTTATACCAAAAATGGGTATAGATTTTGAAGATTTACATTTTTGAATAAATTTCAATTGTTAACATTTTTGCCAGAAATTGGTTATTTTTATGACTGAAAGTAGGTTTAAAAGAGGATCTACCATTTCCAACATTATTTTGTTATTTTATGTTAGAGTTTTTCTTTCAAGATGGATATTATTAACAAAATATCATTAGATTCCAAAAAATGTTTACCATATTTGAAAAATAATATATGTTCGCGTGCTTCCTTGAAACCCGTTTTGTCTTAAGTTTTAAACAAAAATCATTTCACTTCTAAAATCAAACTTACCATTTTGAACGATTTTAGGTTATGCTCACCTTTTTTACCAGAAATGGGTATAAATTTCAAGGAGGATTTACATTTTTTAATTAATTCCAATCATTAACATTTTTGACCAGAAATTGTTTATTTTTACGAAAAAAATGGGTTTAAAAGAGGATCTACAATCTCAAACAATTTTTTATTATGTTATGATAGTGTTATGGGTATAGATTTTGAAGACTGAAAATCTTGGATAAATTTATTATTTAAATAACATTTCAAACCAGAAATTGGTTATTTCAAAGAAAAATTATTAGGTTTAAAGAAGGATTGACAATCAAAAACAATGTTTTGATACATGAATGTTTTGTATGTTTACGTTTTTCCCAAGAAATCATTTTTTAAAGTTTTAAACAAAAATCATTTGACTTCAAAATTTGAACTTACAATTTTCAACAACTTTAGGTAATACTCACGCTTTTTCACCAAAAATGGGTATAGATTTTAAAAAAGGTTCACATTTTTGGGTCAATTTTGAAAGTTAACATTTTTGACCAGAAATTGGTCATTTTTATGAAAAAATGGGTTTAAAATAGGATCTACCGTCTCAAACAATTTTTTGTTATGTTATGTTAGTGTTCTCCGTCTAAAATGGATATTATTAATAAAAGATTATCAGATTCCAATAAATGTTTACAATATTTGAATAATAATATGGTACGTTTGCGTGTTTCCTTGAAAATCGTTTTGTTTTTTAGTTTTAAACAAAAATCATTTCACTTCAAAAATCAAACTTGCAATTTTGAACAACTCAGGGTTATACTCACGTGTTTCTCTTTACCAAAAAAAAAGTATTGATTCCAAAAAAAATTAACATATTTCAATCAATTTCAAATTTAATCACTTTTAACCAGAAATTTGTTATTTTTATGAAAATAAATAGGTTTAAAAGAGGATCTACCATATCAAACAATTTTTTGTTATGTTAGTGTTTCTCGTCTAAAATGTACATTATTAATAAAATATTTTTAGATTCCAAAAAGTGTTTACAATATTTGAACAACAATATGGTATGTTTGCATGTTTCCATGAAAATAGTTTTGTTTTAAGTTTTAAACAAAAATCATTTGACTTCAGAAATCAAACTTACAATGTTGAACAACTTTAGGTGATGCTCACATTTTTTTTTACCAAAAATGGGTATATATTTGAAAAAGATATTAATTTCGAATCAATTTCAAATCATAACATTTTTGACCAGAAATTGTTGATTGATAATATCCATCTTGGATGAAAAACACTAACATAACATAACAAAAAATTGCTTGAGATGGTACATCCTCTTTCAAATTTTTTAGAAACTTTAATAAATTTGACTGATGAGGGCTCCAATCCAAGCCGAAGCGTCTCATTGTCTAGTATGAATTGAAAATACCTATCATCTCTTTATTCTATTGACCTTACAAAAAGTGACTCATTGGATACACATACTTAAGAGGTCGAGACTTATACATATTGAACAATCCTCTTTCAAACTTATTTTCTCGTAAAAATAACCAATCTCTGGTCGAAAATGTTAACATTTTGAATTGATTCAAAAATGTAAATCTTCTTTGCAATCTATACACATTTTTGGTTAAAAAAAAGTGAGCATAACCTGGAGTTGTTCAAAATCGTAAGTTTGATTTTTGAAGTGTCAACAAGATTTAAAAAAATTTTCACAATATTTCAACAATAGTAGAGTATGTTTACGTGTTTCCCAAGAAATCATTTCGTTTAAAGTTTTGAACAAAAATCATTTCAAAAATCAAACTTACAGTTTTGAACTGTAGGCTATGCTTACGTTTTTTTTTTACTGAAAATAAGTACGGATTTTAACAAAGATTAACATTTTTGAATCAATTTCAAATGGTAACATTTTTGACCAGAAATTGGTTATTTCTATGAAAAAATAGATTCAAAAGCGAATCTATCAGCTCAAATAATCTTTGTTATATTATATTAGTGGCTTTCGTCTAAACTGGATATTATTGATAAAAGATTATTAGATTCCAAAAAATGTTTACAATATTTGAACAATAATATGGTATTATCTATGTTCAGTGATTAGAACATTATCCACACTGTGAAATTTTCTTCGCCCGTTGTTATCAATAACGAAATCAATTCATATAAGAATGTATTATTTTAATCATACGGTCCAGTGAAAATAAAAGTTGATTCAGTTGTCAAGAATCAAGCTTTATTCGTCAATTTTATTAATTATAAAAACTCCGGAAGGTAACTTAACTACAAATTGGTACAAAAAAATATCTTGGTCAGGACGTTATTTGAATTATAACTCTCATAATTTATTTTCTCAAAAAGTTGGTCTAATTAAAGGTCTTATTGATAGATGTGTAAAATTAAGCGATGTTAGATTCCGTAAAGAATATCTAGATCAACTAAAAATTACTGTCATGCAAAATAATTACCCACTTCAATTAATAAATAAAATCATCAAAGAAAGGATCCATGAGATTTATAATAATTCATCTAAAAATACAAAATGGAATGAAAATCACAATAAATCTGAACAAAAAGTTTCGTTACCATATGTACAAGGTCTTTCGGAACGTCTTAGAGGTTCTTTCAAAAAATACAATATTAATGTTTATTTCACAAACAACCACTCACTTAGTGAATTTCTTTTTTTCAAATAAAGATAAACATATTAAAGAAAACTCATCATGTATTGTATATATGATAAATTGTAAATGTTGCAATAAAATTTATATTGGTGAGATCGGCAGGGGACTAAAAACTCGCATTTATGAACATAAACGAGATTGTGAATTAGTCAATCAAAACACTGGTTTGTCACGACATACATGGAAATTCAATCACTATTTTGATTTTGAGATTAAAAATATAACATTTTAGATCGTGAAAATAATAAAGACAAACGAAGAATTCTAGAGTCCATTTTTATAAATAAATTCATTAAAAATTCAATCAATTTGAAAACCGAAATGTTAGATATAAATGAAATTTATCAAACTATTTTATAACCAATTTATATACAAACTTTAAAAATGAAAATGTTATATCAGTTTGCAATCCAATTTATTTTGGCGCACTTTTAATTTGCCTCTCTATATTGGTTTTCGTTCTATTTAAAGAAAAATGTAGTGAAATTACTATATTGGAGCCTCGAAAATTTGAGGTTTCAATTTTTAAATGTTTCGAAGGACACTATTCAGATTATACTATTTATACATATTAATGTTTCAAACAATAAAAAGAAACAACTACATTTGGTTCACTTCAAAAATATGTTGTTTTTCTTGGAAAATAACCAAAAATTGAAATGTCTTGGAAGATTTACTACAGGTAAATTAAAAATAATGTTTTGTTCATTATAAATGTTTTTATTTCATTACAACCACGTATATTATGTTAATTTAGGTTTTGTATTACCCGAATCCACTATTATTTTTACTGGACCGTATGACCAAAATAATACATTCTTAGATGAATTGACTTCAATAATATGGTATGTTCACTTGTCCGCTTGAAAATCGTTTTGTTTTAATTTTTAAACAAACATCATTTCACTTTAAAATCAAACTCAAAATTTTGAACAACAACTTTAAGTTATGCTCACGTTTTAACAGAAATGGATATAAGTGTCAGCGAAGATTTACAATTTTGGATTAATTGTGATGTGAACATTTTTAACCGGAAATTGGTTATTTTGAATAAAAACATTAGGTTTGAAAGAGAATTTACAATCTGAAACATTTTTTTTATGTTATGTTGCATTAGAGTTTTTCGTCTAAAATTGCTATTGTTATTAAAATGTCGTTGAATCGCTAAGAATGTTTACAATATTTGACCAATAATAGGTAATAATAATGCTAGGGTCACGTTTTTCACCAAAAATGGGTATAGATTTAAAAGAAAATTCACAATTTTTGATACATTTTAGATAACTGTAACATTGTTCACCGGAAATCGATTATTGAAAACAATAATCATTAATTTAAGAAAAAATGAAGCATTTGGTACAATTTTTATGTTATGTTGTTCGTCGAAAATTGCTTTTTCGACTGAAATATCATACGATATTTCAGAATATCATTAGTCCTCAAATTGTAATTCAGTCATTAGATTCACAATTTTCTGTTTTCGTTGTCATTCTATTCCGTGTATGGCACTCTTAGTAATAAAATTATTGGCTTTCAAAGGAGATCACAATTTTTGAATAATTTCAGGTTATGCCAGATTTTTTTTTTACCGGAAACGGATTTTTTCGAAGAAAGAAACTTTAGGTTCAAAAGAGGATTTACAGTCTTAAAAAATTTGTTGTTATGTTGGTGTTTTGCCTCAAATCGTTATCAAAAAAATAATTTCCCAGAATTAATTGTTCTTCTAAGTTTTTAACAAGAATCATTTGATTTGAAAAATTTAACTTACAATTTTGAATAACTTTAGGCTATGTTAGTATTGCTCTTCAAAAATTGGTATAAAGAAAAATATATGCATTGGTTTGTTTATTTATATTGACTGCTACATGCAATGTGGAATCATGATCAGGTGAGTCCGTACAAAGAACCAGGTTTCGATTCGGGGGAATGAAGTCTATTTTTACAAATTTTGACTTTTCGAGATGAAATAAAGAAAAGCAGGTTGTCCTGAAGCACATAATAAAATTTTGAGAAATGTTCTGTCCTATATACTATTGGTTAGAGTTTGTTAGTATTTTATTACGTGCTGCAGAACAGTATGCTTTTTCATTTCATTTCAAAAAATGAAATGGTCAGAAAATGGACTTGATTTCATATAGAAAAAAATGAAACCTGACTCTTCATATAAACTTATACGAAATACATTCTATATTGTATGGCGCAGTCGATATATTGTATAAAAATATTATATATTAATTCTAAAGTTAGGATATCAGCTTTCATCAATGCTCAAAGATACTGTCCTTTCTTTTCTTTTCTATTATTTCAGATAATAGATACTATAAATTGCGAAAATGTTGTGTTAATATCAATTTTTTTTTAATTTAAAAATTCAGAAGTGGGCTGTGATTTAATTTCAATCTAGATATGAAAGCGAGTTCGAAACTTTATAATATGATGAAACCATATATTCTAAGTTCTTGTCCTATCACGTTACTGGAAAGACGCTACCATACAAGTTTGGATCCGATAGTCGTAATAGTTCACGTCGAAATTAATTTGATACGATACAGGGAGGACTATATGAAACCCCAGCTTATTGAAATTCAGGTATAAGCCCCGTGGATAATTCAATCATTTTACGTTAATGCCACGTCTATAGGTTGTTAACTAAGGCGCCAATCGTGAATTACTAACGAGTTTGTAGTCGAAACCAAGATTTACTCAATTACAGTAACTTCCTTCTTCACTGAAATGGGTCGCCAATCTTCAAACGGTAATTAAGTTTAGAAGCGAATTTGTGTTAAGCCTCAATTCATCAATTTTTCGAGCCTTTCATAAACAAATACATTTTTAAGACAACAAATATCTACATTGATGAAGAAATTTTTTGAAAAAAGTATTTATACACTCAAAGATTTTTCTCACGACACATTATTTCTGGATTGAGATAATTATGTTTCTCGAGAACCGAATTAATTTTGTTCAAATGTTATATTTCATGTCTGTAATCAGTGATGGGGAGTAACAAATTTATTTTAACTAGTTAGTGTAAACAAGTAACGAATTGGCAATAAGTTATATTTTTTTAGTAACAGTTATTATAAAAATTGTTACTTTTATTTGTTACTTACAAAATATTGTTCACATTTTTTTATAATAATCAATTTTATATGGCTTTTCCAATGATTTTTTCAATTCCAGTATTAAAATTGTGGCGAGCTTTTCAAGAGTTGTTCGGTACGAAAGGCATCATATTGAATTTGAGAAGGAGTAGATTGAGCGAGGGAGGATTCGAAAAAATATTGCTGTTAAGAATAAACATTTTCTAGAATTCAGAATAATTAAAAAAAAAAATAAACTGAAATTCGAGTGAATTCAGAGCAATTTGAGAGAAATCAGAAGAATCTGATGAACTTCCTAAAAATCCAAGGTGAATTTTCGAAAAATTCTAGTGAAATTTAAAAAAAATTACAAATATTCCTATGATTTCCGTAAAATTGGATAGAATTCAGAAAAAAATTCCAGTTAATTCAAAAGAATTCAGCAATGGTTCAAAAAATCAAGAGAATTCCAGGGAATTCAATTTTTTCAAACAACTCAGGTCAAACTAATGAGAACTCAGGATGCAATCCACATGAATTCAAATGAGTTAAAAAAAAAATATTATCCAAAATATTCCACTGATTTCAGAAAGTTGGAGTGAATTCAGAATAATTTAAGGGTATTCAAGAAAATTGAGTTATATAGGAATGAATAAAATTCAAGGCGAACTAAGCAGAATTGAGGTTAATGAGATAAAAATATGGCTGAGGAATTGAATAAAATTCTAGTAAGATTGGAGAATATTAAGAAAAATAAGAAGATTTACATGGAATTTATATAAAATAAAATCGAAATTGAAAAATTCAAATAAATTTCAAACAATGTAAAAATATTTTTCAAATTGATAATGAATTAAGAAAATGATAATGAAATTGAAAATAATTACGTGAAATGCCTAAGAATTCAAGATGAGTTTGCAAGACTTGAGGGTAAATTAAAAAAAAATTCCGAAAAACTTCCATGAATTAAGCAGAATTGAATAAATTAAAAAAATTTGAAGTAATGTACAAAATTCAAGAGAATTAAAAAATGCAGGATAAATAAGACCAAATTCAGGGTGATTTTTGAAAAAATTACAAAAAATCCAAAATACTCCATCAATTTTAATAAACTTGAAGTTAATTTAGAATGGCTTAAGGCTCATGTAGTGGGTATTCCAACCTACAAAACTCACCTCAAAAAATTGGTTTCGAATGCTGGCGCACCGAAAGGATGTCAGGGAACAATTTTTTTCCCCACAGGAAGCACATATCCATATTTGAGGGGGAAAGTCCCTCCGGAACGTCAAAACTCGCGATGAATATTCAAAAATTTGAAAATTAAAACATTTTTCAACGATCGAAAAAAAATAAACAGAAACAGTACAATCAGCGCCGCGTGGTGTCCCGATCAATCACTAAATCGATTTAAAAGGACTACTGGCGTCATATTCAAAATAGAAAAAGCATTGAAACATATGTAGGAGTAATAATTCTTAATAAGTTATAATATATTATTTGAAAAACATAACAAATAAATATTATCTTACAAAAATATAAGAAAAAAAGAAGGAAAAATATATTCAACGCAAAATACTGACTGATAAAATAGATAAATAAAACTTGCAACATTTTCTTCTAATTCTGAGTTGTTCTTATAACATTCCCTTCACACGACCCACACAGAAGAAATAATTTACATATAGCTAAAAAAGATTTGGTAAAGATTTTCCAAATTTGTAATTAGCTAAAATAAGCAGTTTCCATAAAATGCAATGTTATTGTGTTTATGATTTTTTCAGAGAAACCTTAGGCTATATAATGTGCAACAAACACCCCACAAAACCCACCCACGCAATAGAACTCAACTGTAGAAGGCTGGAAAGACCCGGTAAATAGTTTCCGATCTTAGTCCATGAGAATATAATCATTTCTCTAAAAAATCAAGGTTATAGCGACTTTGATTTTTTTAAAAGGTCCTTGGATTCTGGATTATTATTATAACATCCCCAAAAGTCCATCCACCCACAAGAAATAAATTACATACGGCTGTTAAGATTTTGTGAAGATTTTCCAAACTTGTAATTAGCAAAAAAAAGTTATTTCCACAAAATGCAAAGTTATTGTGTTCATGATTTTTTCAGAGAAACCTTAGGCTACATAATGTACCCCTAATACTCCATCGAACCCACCCACGTATTAGAAATCAATTCTAGTAAGCTGGGAAGACTTGGTAAATATATTACTGTATTATTCTTTGACGAAAAAATAACATTTTTAGAAAAAGTCGAAGTCGTTGTCTCTATGATTTTCTGATGTGATCCTCAGTCAACAGATTGTTATCAGAACACCCATACAAACCCACTCTCGCATTAGAAATCAATTCTAGAAAGTTTTCCAAACAAGTTTTTTATTATTTATTCCGAAGATATTCTGACTCTTATGGCTTCATTCCAAACCTGAATTCGAGTTGGAATTCACAGGCACAAGACGATCAGACTCCATTGTGGCCGCTGGTCATTATGAAAATGATTTCAAATTTGTGTTTTTTCACACTACTAATCAGAGTCGATTTTCAAGACAAATTTTTGTTATTTATTCCAAAGACATTCTGACTCTTATGGCTTCATTC
>CAKNXH010000404.1:0-46418 GCA_932178445.1 Andricus quercusramuli
ATAATGAAATAATTGTTTTTCTTTGAGAAAGAACCGTTTTGACAGAAAATGTGCTTTTTACTGTATATGATGATAGTTCCATCTGAAACAAACTTTCTCGAGAAATATTCACTTTTATTGTTCGTTAATTGTTTTAGACTTCATCATACAAACGTGAAACCAATTTTATACACAAATTGAAATGCATTTTAAAAATTCAACCCCATTGCGCTAGTTCACGTCACTAGCGCACCACAGATTTCAGAGCCCACATGCCGATGATATTTTGCTGCCTTTGGCACTTGAAAAATGGCCACTGCTTGCAGAAACATTGAAAAAGGATTGGCCTACCAACTTAGAAGTAAGTTAAAAAAATATTCAAGATATATCTGAATGCAAATTCTAAACAAAAATGTATTTTAGTATTACTATTTCGTTCAAACTGCCATTGAGTGGAGGTAGAAAGAACAAACTTTGCTGCATACAATTTATTGCCCAGGAGGAGATCATAATTCTGGCATTTTCGTGGCGATATCATCTGTAAGTATCTTTGGGTATACTAAAATAAGCCGTATTTTTTTGTTGTATTCAATTTTAAGATTAATTTTCAGGTTGCAGTTTAGCATGTGATAATTTTCGCGAACGAGGGCTTTGAAGAACTTTTGCACAACGCTGTGATAGAAACTAAAATCATTAAATGGACCGAAGGTGTTAGATTGTACGCCATTAGTTCTCGTATTATTTCCACTCTTCACTCTATTATTGCGACTTTAAAACGGACAAGGGGGTTCGAAGTAGAGCGGAACTCACCCGGAAATACTTTCTTCAAGCCTCAAGAAGAATCTGCTGCTATCAAAGTTCGGTAAGATAATTTCCAGTTTATATGATTTTCAGAATGATCAAACGTAAATTAGTCTGGACACCCTAAAACACGGTACAGATGTCGTCACTTCTTCTGACGACACGGGTAGCACGTTTGTATATAATTATGTATTGGGGCGGCTCGTTTCGCTGGAAAGTTTGAGCGCGCTTAGAGCACGTGTCTGTTAGTTCTCACGCTTCACCTCGGTAAATGCATTTACTTGGTTCGAAATATTTTTTCCAGTGTATATATTAATATTGATAAATTTATTTTAGACTTAATATCCAGTGAATATTAAAATAATAAAATTCATATTACATCCAATACAAGCATGTATATTAGGTTTCATTTACGTGTGTGTAAAGTCATTTGCATATATTGTATATGAAGTTAGCGACTATTTTTCCTAATAGTGAAGCTAGAAAGACAAATTACTTACAAGAAAGTTAAATTTTCAAAAAAAAGTTCACTTTCAAACAAGAAACATGAATTGCTTCAACGAAAGATGAATTTTTAATCCAAAGGAATGCATTCTAATTCAAAAAGTTGAATTTTGCACCAAAAATAATTATTCATACATAGTTAAATTTTCAAAAAAATAATTCAATTTTCTACCCACAGAGACGAATTTTGAACAAAGGATATAAATTGTTTAAAAAAGAGTTGAATTTTCAACTTACAATGGAAACATTTTCAACCAAAAATAGAGTAGTTAAATTTCCAGGTGAACAAATTATTTTTTCGCAAGAAATAAACTGAGCTTCAACAAATTAGTTAAATTCTTAGTCAAAGAAGTAAATTTTTAATAAAGTAGTTAAAATTTCCACAAGAGGGACCCCAAAATGAGCCGAAAATCTGCCCCTTTTTTTGCGCCCAACGTAGTTTTTGAAGGAAAACCCCTTAAAAAACTACCTCTATGAGTGGGTGGAAAATACGTTATAAACAAGAACGTGTTCACAATATTTTTCAATAATTTTTTTTGTCCACAGATAAAATCAATTAGTGTACGTGTATGAGAACTACATTAATTCTATTTACTCAGCACCATTTCGAACATTTAAAACCGAAAAACTACCCCTATCAGAGGGTGGAAAGTACTTCATCCAAGAACCCAATTAGGGGTAGTTTTTCAATTTTTCAGTGTAAAAGGGGTTAAAGGGTAAGCGAATGACGAACCCGGTTTCAACTGAAAAAGATTAATCATTACCAACGAAAAGTGTACCAGTTGATATTTTAAAGAAGAAAGATGGATTGAATTCAAAATATTTTAGGGAACTCGAAAGAATGCAATAAAATTCAGAGAATTGAAATGAATTTATAGACTACAAAGGCATGAAGAATTCTGACTAATTCATGGTGATCACTTTATTAATGTAAACAAAAATCTTCAGCGAGTATGTACAAGAGTGCGAGGTTATTATGCATTATGAATGATTATTTTTGTGGACTTTTATAGTTATCTAATGAAATTCCTTCTTCGTTAGAAATTATTTCGATATACAAATCAGAGAGAAATTACAATAACAAAAACCCTCGAGATTGTTAAAATTAAATCCCCAAAAACAAACGACCAAATTTGGACGACCGCAATAGGCGACCCCTAAATTCCCTTCCTACTTTCCTGTTTCCCTGTTCTTTCTTTATTCTATATTTTCTAATATTTGAACAATAAATATTTATTCAAATATACCAACGTTTTGGTTTTCATACAACACCCTTTTCAAGAAGACAAAAATGAGAAAAAAAAAACATTGTGGACATTTCAAAAGCAATTACAAATATAATGTGTTCTCTTCGAAAGTACGCAATGAATAGTTAATCTCTAAAAAATTCCCTCCACTCCTCACTCCCTATCTTCTCGCTGACCCCCACCCTGCGCTTCCTAAACCTATTTATTATCTTCCAGACGTCCCCCTCCGTCTTAACATTTGCTAACTCCTCTTCCAGCTCTTTCTCCTTTTCCTGTTCTTTCTTCTTACACATCAATCTAAACCCCTTCCTCGTTTCTACGTACTCCTCCCTTCTCACATTGCCCTCTTTCCACTTCTTGTACTTCCTCTTCACCTTCCTTTTCATCTTTTTACATTCCCTATCCCACCATGGCTTCACCATTCCTTTCTTCTTCTTTCTGAACACCTTCTTTTGCACACACCCTTTCACGTTCTCTTTCAGATCCTCCCATATCTCTTCCACAGACTCCCCTCCAAAGCGTACCTTTCCTAGCCGCTCCTGATACTTCTCTATCGCCTCCCTCGTCCAGGTCACCCTCTCCCCTATCGAGACTTCTTCCCCGCCTTGTCTTCCTCCACCCTCACCTCTTATCCACAGACTTAATGGCTGATGGTCTGATTCCATCCTCCCCTCTACTGCGAATTTTTCCGTCTCCTCCCATCCTTGCATATTCATTACCACGTAGTCTATCACCGATACCCCCACCTTACTTACATACGTGTATTCTCCCTCCTCGTCCCCATTAGCCATACCATTCGCCACTGCCCACCCTCTATGCTCCATCCATGCAGATAAGGAAGTTGAAAAGGTCAAAAGCAGCAGGGCTGGATGGGGTAGAGAACGAAGCATGGCTGTTTAGTACACAAGAGGTTAGGGAGAGGCTGAAGGAGGTAGTGAAGAAAGTTTGGAGGGGTGAGGGGTTCCCAGGAGGGTGGAGAGAAGGCTTAATAGTGCCACTGTATAAGAAAGGGGATAGAGATATGCAGGAAAATTATAGAGGGATTACGCTAATGAATACGGCGTATAAAGTATATGCGATGGTGGTGGCAGAGAGACTGCGGAAGGATGTTGAGGGGAAAGGAATATTGCCGGAGACGCAGGCGGGATTTAGGGCGGGTAGGAGTACTATCGATAATATTTACGTGCTGCAGCACGTGGTAGATAGAGAATTAGCGAAGAAAGGGGCGAGAGTGTACGCGTTTTTTGTGGATCTCAAAGGCGCGTTTCCATCGGTGGATAGGGGGAGGTTGTGGGAGGCGATGGAGGATAGGGGAGTAGAGAGGGGCCTAATTGAAAGGGTAAGGGAGATATATGAAGAGACAAAAGACAAGGTAAGAGGAGGGGAGGGGATTTCGGAGGGATTCTGGATGGATAGGGGGTTAAGGCAAGGGTGTCCACTTAGCCCAACGCTTTTTGCGATTTTAATTGCGGATATGGAAAGTAAGCTGGAGGCCGGGGTGGTAGGAGGAGTCAGGATAGGAGGGGTTAGAATTTGGTCACTAGCGTATGCAGATGACATAGTGTTGCTGGCAAGCAGCGAGGAGGCCTTAAAGGAGATGATTAAGAGGTTGAGAAGATACCTGGATAAAAAGGGGTTAGAGCTGAATGTGGAAAAGTCCAAGGTTATGGTGTTCAGAAAAGGAGGGGGAAGGGATAAGGGAAGGGAGTGGAAGTGGAAGGGAAAGGAGGTGCAGGAGGTGAAAGAGTTTGTGTACTTGGGCTTCGTGTTTCGAAGGAATGGTGGAGTGGATGGTCACATAAAAGAGAGAGTGAGGAGGGCAAATGTGGTGATGAGGCAGGTGTGGGGGTTGGGAAAGAAGTTATTCGCAGATGATTTTGGAAGGAGAATGAAATTGTTTGATTCACTAGTGATGAGTGTGCTATTGTATGGGGTAGAAGTGTGGGGGTGGAAGGTAAGTGAAGAGGTTAATAGAACGCAGGAGAGGTATGTAAAGTGGACCCTGGGGTTGGCAAGGAACACGCCTAATTATATTGTCAGGAGGGAGACGGGGAGAGCGAGTGTAGGAATTCTAGCAGGGAGCCGGGCGTGTAAATATGAGGAGAAATTTTTGGAAGAGGGGGGAAGTAGGCTAGTTAGGGCGTGTTGGTGGGAAAAGGAGAACAAGGGAGGGGGTGGGAAGATGGAGGCTGAGAGGGAAAGGTATTTTAGAATGAATGGACTGCAGATGGATGAAGTGAGAAGGAGGCACGAGGAAGGAAGGAAGGTTTATGACGTGGTTAAGCAAAACGGCATGGAGAGAGAGAGGACAGAAGGGGAAGAGAGAATAAGAGAGTCAAGATTCAACGGGAACTATGTGTGGATTATGCCAAGTGCAAGAGCGCAATATTTATGTGAGAAAGGAGAGAAAGGAAGTCAGGAGCTTATAGCGAGGATGAGGTGTGGGTGCATGGAGGGCTTCAATAGGTTCTGGCTCTCGCGAGAGAAGAGGATGTGTGAACTGTGTGGAAAGGGGGATGCAAGAGTGGAGCACTGGTTGGAGGAGTGCGTGGAGGTGGAAAGAAGTGAGATAAGCATGGAGGTATTGTTGCATGAAAAGGGGGAAAAAAGGGCAGTAGCATGGGTGAAGGGAGTGTTGGGTAAGATGGAGATGAAGAGAAGGAAGGAGGAAGAGGAGTGGAGAAGGAAAGATTGTAAATAGGAGAGAAAGTAGATATAAGTAACATGTAAATATTGTAAATAGTAGATAAGTAGTAGGTATTAGAGCGATAACAGAGGTTGGCAAGCGAGGCAATGCGAAAAAGTAGGGATATGCGAGCGAGGCGAAGCGAGGAAGGCAAGGCGATACGAGCGTGCGGCTTAGAGATAAGGAATGGAAGGATGTTAGTTTTTAAGGGTTAGTTTTAAGAAAATTCTGTAAAAAATGGATGTGTAAGCAAGTCAATTTTTTAAGGCCAGCAGGCTGAAAAATAAACGTTTATCTATCTAGTTAATCTCAAGAAATCGGGAAACAATGAAGGAATTGAAACGTTACAAATTTAAATTTAAATTTCTTAATCTTCAGAATATAATTATTCTAGAAATGATAACAATTTTCGAAAATATGATGTTATTGGAAATTAACTTTGATGATTATTCAATTATATTAAAATCTATGATTTGTAGTAGCAGATATTTGTACATCCCGGTGCTTAAGGGCCTGAAAAAATTCCCTACCATTGCCAAGTTTCTTGATCCAGGGGTTCCCTGATTTTCACAGGATGCGGATTAACTAAAAAATTGTTATTTGCAGAACTAATTGTTATATAATTTTTATATTGTCATACTAATTGTTATAATGGAAATTCGTATGGACAAAAAATCGAAGAGATTTCTAAATTTTTAATGTAAAAATTGCATTAAGAAATAATAAAAGCGTAACAAATAAAATCTTCTACAAGTGCGTCGCTCGTTCCGTGTTCACAAAACTTTTGATATCTAATCCAAATGATAACATTTTTATTTATATTTTTCAAATTGGTAAATTACGAAAATATGTGTTACAAAATTTAATAATAACAATAATAATAATATAGATCTTCCTTCTCTGCAATTTGTGTTACTTCCATTACAAATAATTTCTTCAGAACTTAAAAAAAATTAAAATTTATGTTAAAGACATGCACTTATAATTGTCTTAAAAATGATTAGAATCATATAATTTTATATAGTGTCTGCGCCAGGGCCAAAAAATTATCTAACAAACATCCTGTCATAGAAAGACACGTGTTATTTAACAAAGAAAGACGTCATTTTAACTTTAAACGAGAGACTTTTGCACGAGGCACCAATATTTTCTCAATACTTGTGAAACGAGCTGCCACATATTCCTGAAACTATTTTTATCACCCCTCCCCCCAACAGCACATATTTAAGTTTATAAAGTGCGTCACTTATAAAATGCGTGACGGAAATTTTTGGTATTTACAAATTTAAATCATTTTCATTCCAGGTTTAAAGAATTACGTTAAAGTGAAATAGATGAAAAGTTAAAACTTTTCTATTTAACTCTCTCAAACCTGAAAGAATTTTCATTTTGTAGAAAGCAGAAATGAAGTATTTGAAATTTCGCACATTTAAAATCAATAACAATTCTTTAAATTAGAATCGTGATAATTTATGAAAAATTGAATTGGAACACTAAAAACATCGCAATGCTCACACCCAGGGCGAAACTTGGAATCGACTTATTAGCTGATATTTCTAGAAGAGCTATAGAGAATGGAGAGTTTTTCATTTGAATAAAACCTTTAGATAATTAGATATATAAAATATATAAATTCTTTAAAGAAAAATAAGATTTCCTATACATGACTAATGGTCCAGAATTAACTTAAAAAAGTTCCTGTCAATGGGTTATTAGGGGAAACAATTGTTCAAACAAGTCAGAAAATTTATTCAAACAATTGAAAATAAGTTTTAAAATTCTTGAAAAAAGTTCTCTTGGATCAAAATAATGTATGACAAGAAAGAGAATAAAAAAGCGTATGTGTGTCATTTTTGCGCTAAATTGTCAATTATTTCAGATTTAAGAGGCATTTCTTTCGATCTATAAGAAGGTGGAAGGAGAAAGAGCGTCAAAATTCAAAGAAATTGAGCCGTAACCATTCGTTGGAAGCTTACCAATAACTTGTAATAATGTCCAGTAAGCTGAATTCAAACCCAGAAAAGTTAATCACATTTTTCAGCAAACCAAAATTTTCCCACGTAAATCTTATAGGATTTTTTAGCTACTTCAAGGGAATTTTTCCTCCAGCAACTTTATAGAATCGGAAAGGTGGGAGTGGGGGTTGACATGCCCTCTATTCGAAAGTAAATTTTGTAGACCACCCTAATGGTCATATCACTAGATTCCAGCCTCCTCTGCCAATAAGTTTCGAAGCGTGTCATTAAAATTCTAAATTGGTTAAAGCTGATGTACCAATTAAAATGATTATAATCTTTCACGTTTCATGGAAAGCCAATTTCTACAGCGAAAAACTATTCTGAATTCTGCAAAATATGCTGAGGGAAATAAAAAAAGAATATCATTTGAAAGGATTTGATAGTACTTCATAAGATTTTACAGAATTACGATAAATGTTACTGTTTCTAAGGGATTTTAAAAGGATTGAAGAGATTTCATAGGGTTCCAAAATTTCCGGCGATACTGAAAGAATTTTATGAGATTTCATTATTCTCAGGAGGTGCTTTGCAGAGGTATATCGTTTCATAACATCATAGTGGGGGCTAACAGAGTTTTCTCACAATACAATTAATTCTTTCGACGATGTTACAAAATTATCTGAGATTCTCAAGGTGAACTAATATTAATGATACACGTGTCTAGAATTCGAAGCCTTGCGGTCTTTCTCAAACTTGATTTTCTTTATAATAATAAATTAGGTACAACAATGAAATATTTGTTAGTTAATTTATCTTTTTTTCAATCTGAATTTCAGTTTCACATTGTTCATTACACCTTGATTTAAATTTCATAATTTGTTAAAAATTATATTTAATATTTATATTTTGTGGGCTTAATAGGAGGTTTGATGTATCGTTGTAAATTACATTAAATCATATAAATATTAAATTTTTCTCATAAAACAATTCATCTCAACATGAAACTGTAAAGATGGTTGAGAACTTCTGATTTCACTCAATTAGTTTTTAAATGGTAGAATTTGAGTTCCTCTATTTTATAATGCACATAAATGTGACATTTTTTTGCAAGAAGTAATTTTAAAAATTGACATGACAAATAAATTGCGAGGACATTTATTATTTAAAACAATTTTTTAGTCAGTACTAAATTTTTTATATTTTAGGATCTGTATTAGTTTCCCCTAAACATGCAAGACAGAAATGTGGGCAGGAATTGGAGCATTTGTAAACTATATTACTTTACTCTAGTATTACAAGTAGTAAATGCGCAAATGGATCTTCTGACATTCATTGTGATAGAAGGATTTTTTCTGAATCTCATTTTGTATGCAATATTTGAAAAAATGTAATGAAATTCGAGTTGAAATTAAGTTAAAATTAAGTTAAAACTTTAACGTAGTTACATGGAGCGCGATGCAAGAGATCCAACATACGCGCGCAGCAGGCGTGCTCAAACTTGCGAGCGAAGCGAAATATTTTCAATACAAAAGTTATTGGAAGAAATTTGAATTATTTCGAGAGAGCATTAAGATAATCCATAAGAGTCCCATCATGTCTTAGCGACGTAAATATATTTTTGCAATACTGCAACGGGAAGTTCTCAGTACATGCACCAAAAAATGAGCAGAAAATAACCGGTTCTTGATGAAGTCAAAGTGTGCGGGAATCATAACATTCCCGCACAAAATTTCATGCGGGAATGTTGACAATCAAGCATACTTTGAAGGAAAGTGTGTATCTGCTGTATTCCATGCACGGAAATTAAGGGAACCGCTAGTTTCTGATTGGTCGCAGGAATTATCACAAACAATCTGAAGCCACCGGATGCGTGATCCAACAGTATAATCTGCCATTGGTTAAAATCTTACGCGCGCGATTCAAAATCAAATTAATTAAATTCGATTTTGAATCGCGCGCCAGATTACAGCCAACTGCAGAATTTGTCAGCTTTTCTTTTTCTTTTGTTATGTCAGAATTTCGTCAGGTAAGAAGTTGACCGTTTCGGTTAGTTTGCCTGGTGCAACTTCGTGTATCTTTGGGAAGCTTACGTTTGAGAGAGTCAAGTGTAAATCATTTTAGTTAGGTTTTTGTTTTCTCTCAGGGTGCTTCGCCCCCCACCCCAACCCCCCACGGGGGCTCCGCCCTTCGGCCGCGCCGGGGCTCTGCCCCGGACCCAGCCTTCCGCTCAACAATCTTATTACCTACAAATATCTCTTATGTCACGAACTTCCCTTTACAGGATTTTATTAGTTAATTGGGCTGGTACGATAGATTTCTGGTTTGTTGACGGTGAAACGAAATATTGTGTTAGAACTTATCAGAATGACCAAAACTACAATCTTAGATAAAAATTGAAAGCTTGAAGATGTCGAGTTCTGTATAATATATAAATACTGGAAAATTTTAGAACAGAAAATCCCTCATTATACGTTTCCTGTTTCCTGTAACCTATTTGCATGTACATGTCGTTTTTCGGAAGTGACTTATGAGGAAAATTGACTGGTTTCCGAATCAAAAGATCTGTATTATTTCTGTTATTATTTATTTGAAAAATTGAAGGATGTTTTTTCGATATGGCGAAGAAAACTTTTTTCGCTGACAGGTTATCATTTTTATGCGCTAAAATTACTTCCACTATTCTTCCGCTTGTTCTTTCCATTTCTGAAACTTTTGGCTTCAAAATTGTTTGCTGATTACTTCTCTTAATTTGCATCGAAAATACATTTTACGAGTTTTTCTGACAAGAGTAATTCGGTACAAGGTAAATAAATTGTTAACAGGTTAAGTATGAGTATGAAAATTCATTTTTCTGTTTTTAGGTTGCGAGCACTAACATGTAAGTGCTACCAATCGAACAACTTTGAAATAAATAAGCAAATTGATAAGGAATAATCCTGTATAACAATGAGTCGACGCGACGTGGACGTCGTAAGAAGGTTTCTGACGAATCAATTATAAAAGAACTTACATATCTAAGGAAAAACAACTGCTGCAAGAACATGAGACTGGGAAACGTATGTTACGGAAATCATTTGACAAACGTTGTGCTTCTTCATTATAACAGTCATTTTTCAAATTAATGTGTAATTGAGAAGAGCGCTTGAATAAGACTATACTGCGCTTTTACGTACAAATCTTCTGTTGATGCAAGTATGTAATGTTTCAAGTGATATAGCAATGAAAGGTTTCTAGGTCAATTAATTGATACGTTGACTTTATTCTCAAAATTGTAATTATTATGAAGGTTATTGTAACTCTCAAAGAAGATGCTCGAGTTGAAAGTAACATTTAATTTCTTTTGATATCTAGCCTACAATTAACTTTTATATTCAAATCAAGAAATTGCTCTCCTTTAACTATTAGTATACTTGGAGGGTGCCAGTATAGTACTAGATTACCAACATTCCTATGTAAAATAGGCTTATTGCATAACACATTTCTTAAAAGTGAAAAGCACATAGTGGTGAAAGGATTTCTTTGAAATATCATTGAGTGATACAACATATATTTTTTTAATTTATGAAATAAAATTGTGGGTATATCTCATTTACAATTTTAACATAGTAATAATTGTTTTCAACCTATACGCATTCACATTTTCAGAGAAAAATTCATTTGAAAACAAAGTTTAACCCTCACCGAGCATAAAAATAATAATAGTTCAAAAATGTCAAAAACTGGACATGGCGTAGTATAACGCTAGGGCGACGATATGTAATATCAATATTGCAAAGGCTGAAACAAAGGCGAATATTTTTACTCATACGTTAGTACTAGAAAAAGCGAAAATCAGTTATAACAAATGTAGTAATAATATTATTACGACTAAAATTATCCATGTTTGATTTGGAGAAGCTGAATATTCATCTTGATTCAAAACTTCTTCTAAAAGCCTTGTTTCGCAGGCAGTTTTCCAGTTTTTTGTCATTATCTCGAGCACTGTTTGGTCTACAACAAAAAATAAGAAAGCACAATTAGTCTTAAAGAAAAGGAATTAAAATTATACAATTTACCTTAGAACCAAATCTTTCAAGGTCAATTACACTAGCCCGCCCCCCCCCCCCACTCTAAATTTTCGGGTTTTCTATAGCCCCCTGAACTGCGCCGCAAATGTGCTCATATGAGAGACGCAAGCTCTCCCATTCGAAAAACCAAAGTTTAAGTTACATGACCTTGAAGATCTCCAAATGCGCTGATATGCGCCGTCAAGAAAAAATTTTGCGCGATATCGATCACCTAGTTATCAGCGATCAAAATGGGGAAGGGCAATTTACGGTAATTTGATCAGACATATATATGGTAAATTTCGATAAATAACCGCATAATTCTATTATCTGCAACCAAAATCGCCTCCCACTTTCCACGGTGAGTGGGCTGATAATCGTAAAATGCGAGCTCATAGATGTATGAATTTTCATTATTCACCTCTGACGTCACCTTTCAGTCCCTAGGGAGTAAAAAGTACTTTTTACTCCCTGCGGAGTAAAAGGTGGAGCTTCAGGCCCGCTTCATAGGCGTCGTCAAGAGCTGAAATAATGCACGTGCCATTAAAAAATACTTACTTAGTCTCAGCGGCCTCTAACTAAAACTGCCCAAAAACTTTCGATGTAAAACTAATCACTTCAGAAAACTTTTCAGGACTCTGTTTAATACATTTAATTTCACACTAATACTCCATGACCCCTAGGAACTACCCCTAACTCAATGAACAGACCCCATCTCAGCTGCCTGCAACTAAAACCGCCGAAAAATTTAAAAATGAAGACAATCGCTCCAGACGACTTTCCAAGACTTTAGTAGAACCGCGGTAAATCACACCTGTGGCCACGTCTCACAATCATGAGATGGGTGGTCACAGGGCACGACGAAATCACAACGACAGGCCGGCGAAACCCTCGTGTGTCTTGAGGACACGACGCGACCCAAGGATGACAGCTTTCTGCATCCATCTCGCAAGTGCCTTGGCATATTTTTGGCACGCGGGTATGGCTTTAAGGTTACGAACCAGTGATAGTTTCGCACCTCCGAAAGCACCAATCACAAGGAGAATTACTCGCACCGAATACTTTGGGTACAGTCGTTGAAGCTCTCTCTTAAGGTCTTGATACCCCTCCTCCTTTTCCTTCTCCTTTGCAGTAATGTTGTATTCGGACGGAGCCGAGAATTCGATCACGAATATAGTTCGTTTCTCGAAGTCTTGGAGAACAATGTCAGGTCTCGAGTGAGCAACGGAGACTGCTGCCCGAAAATCGTAGTTCCAGAAAATTTGGCACTTCTCGTTTCGGACAATTGACTCTATATCCCTTGGAGCGTTCGGCAGGGCAGGGTCGAAACCAACACCGTAAGAGCGACAAAGGTGGTAATAAAGTACTCTTAGGGCCGCATTATGTCTATAAATGTACGTCGTTCGTGCGTGGGTCGGACACCCCGATAGTATGTGTTCTAGGTACTCAGCGTGTGCATGACACGCTCTGCACCTATCACTAGGAACTTCTTGACATAAAATGCGGGCACGGTATGCTAAGGTGGAAATGACACCGTCCTGGCATGCAAAAATAAAACCCTCTGTACCTGAATTGAGGCCTGATGATTTGAAGAAAGCAAAAGTTTGCTCCTTCGACGAGGTCTGTTTTTTTACATTTCTGTAAAAGTTTCCGTGCATGTGCTTGTCGAGTAGCTCTTGGTGAAATTTTCCAACCTCTGCTATCTTTAATTCGGCTTTTAGACGTGAAGCATCTAGATGGAGTAAAGCACTTTCCTCACTTCTAATGTTAAAATTCAGGTCAAGGTTCTCGGCCGCTTACTCCACGGCTTTGTAAAGGAACGCTTCTTCAACAATCATCTCGTGATTCCTGACCATTTTTAGGAGCGGATCTCTGCCATTAGCAACGATGTAAGCTGTACTTCTAACAATTCGGTTATGAAGACACTGGACATTCAGAAGTCCGCGTCCACCGTGACGGCGTAAAATGTATAATCGCGGAACTGACGAATTGATATGCAAGCTTTCATGCATATACATGATCTTACGTGTGGTGGCATCAAGGGCCTTAAGCTCGTTGTTCGTCCATTGAACCACCCCAAACGAGCAGAGTAGAACCGGGACGGCAAGCACGTTAGTCGCAGATACCTTGTTCAACGCCGACAGATTGGAAGAGCAAATCTGTCGAAGAAGATGCTTGTATCTGCTTTGGAGAGACCCCTTCACTGATGTTACGTCCTGAATGCGGCTTTGAGGCCCGCCCAGGTATGTATAGGTCTCTCCAGTGTTAAGATGTCTAATAGCACTTATATCCACATGCTCAGGGTCCTTGGGAACGCCAGTAATCTTTCCTTTCTTCAGATGAATTTTAGCACACTTGTCCAAACCAAAGTCCATTCCAATCTCTCCTGTGTAGTTCTTGACGATATTTATATCAGATTGAAGTTTGCTTTGACCAGAGGCATAGATCTTCATGTCATCCATACAAAATAAATGAGTGACCTTATGCTCGCGTTGATTGGTGTCGCCACAGAGGTATCCAGGAGAATTTCGTAGTGCGAGAGATAGAGGCAGAAGTGTGATGCAAAAAAGCGAAGGGCTCAATGTATCACCTTGAAAGACGCACCTCTGTTGCTCGTTATCATACGATCATTCCTAGATAAGATAGTAAATCTAGTTTTCCAAAGAGGCATCAATATCTCCATCCATCTCAGTATGTGTGGATGCACCTTCAAGCTTTCCAACAGACAGATGATAAGTCTATGAGAGGTTGAATCGAAAGCTTTCCGGTAGTCAATCCAGGCCATTGACAGGACGCGCTGATGGGCTGCCGCGTCTTTACAGAAACACCTGTCAATATGCAGGTTCTCTCGACAGCCTGCTACACCTTTTTTCGAGCCACGTTGTTCGTAAATCTCTCGCCATACAGGCTCAATTCGTCGAACAATCCTGTTATTTAGGACAGCTGTAAAGATCTTATACAGTGTGTTCAAACAAGTTATTGGCCTGTAATTCTCTGGTTTGGACAAGTTGCCTTTTTTCGGTGGGAGTATAGTGCGTCCTAACACCAGCTACTGCGGAATGGGCGTCTCCGACTTTAAATATGAGGTGAATATGCGGGCCAAATGTTGATGTATAAAAGTAAACTTCTTCCACCAAAAGTTCTTGATACAATCTGGTCCAGCAGCGGAAAACTTCTTCGTGCCTCTAAGTGCTTTTTTTAACCTCTTCGGCAGTGACTGATGGACATTCCTCCTCAGATTTTATAAGGTTGTCGCAAAACTCCTTGAATCGGATGATATTGTCAGTATCTTCTTTCAACTCTAGTGTTTTCGGAATCTTGTACACCTCTTTCCAAAAAGTCTCTACCTCCTTGGGCTTGGGTGGATTTTTTACAGAAACAGGGAGATCGCTGAAGAGGCGCGATGGGCCAGCGAGAAACTGTGGATTCTCCCTGATTCACCTCTCCCTCTTCTGTATTCTGCTCCTTGCGTCAGATAACAGCCGTATTTTGTCAACAATATGCTGCTTGATTGTCAGCAGCTTTGACTTGTTTAGTGTGCGATTCAAGATCCTTAGTACTTGAGCGAACTTTCGAACCCTTTCCGTGAACGGTCTACCAGATGTTATGTAGTCAATCACACATTGACCACGGGACGCATTCTGTCTTGCCCATCCAACCTTCTTGTTCAGTTGAAAGTCTTTCGGTCATTTGATCCATCGTCGGTTTCAGCCTTCGATTTGAATCAGCCAAAGTTCTCGCAGCACCATAAACTGAGCAATTGATGGTCCAGAGGTCCAAAGTAATTTCCATGGTAATGTTCCTCCTTGTACTGAAATTGCGATCATCATTCAGGAGGTGCCTGCTTTCTGCTGTTGGTCTTAATGTCGCTTCATCTTCATCTGCAGCTTGATCAAGCAGCGGTTGGGGACGCGCTCCGCGTACATATCCATTTTCCGGAGATAGTCGGCTTGATTTCGCGAAGACTGATGCGAAACGTGCTGAAGCTCTGGGTGTTTCTGGCACCACAGACTATGCATACGCGCCATAAAGCCTCCGCGAACAGGGATAATGTTGGCATCGTAGCAGTCTATCACGTCATTCTTAAGTTGATCCGTCCACTCAATGTGGACGATCCCTACGAAATACCCCTATCACATTTAACGAACCAAGTCACAGCTGCCTTCAACTATAACCGCTAAAAAGTTTTAAATAAAATATGATTACCTCAGGCAAATTTCCAAGACTCTAGTTAATATGGCCATCTCTACAGTAACATTCCACAACCCTCAGACGCTGAGAAGGAGTTCGTCAAGTGAGGTAAATATTTTTGATTTGAAATTTTGTTAGCGGTTTTAGTTGAAGGCAGCTGAGACTTGGTCCATTAAATATGATAGTTGTTATTTCTGGGGGTTGTTTAATATTACTGTGGGGATATATGTATACGTCAACTAGAGCACTGGAAGTTTGTCTGGGATGATTATTTTCAATTTGAAATTTTTTTGGTGGTTCTAGTTGAAGGCAGCAGATACGTGGTTCCTCAAATGTGATAGAGGTAGTTCTTAATGGTTGTTGAATGTTACAGTGGGGATGAGTACATATGAAAAAGACTTTTTATTTCTTAGTTATTACTGTCAGGTTGTGGGTGCAGTTTAGAGTTCTACGAAGTTGACTAGTATTATTTTTTCTTTACTAGGAAATTATTCGACAGTGTTTTGTTACCCTCGCAAAATCATTGACTTTAGATTTACATTTTTTTTTGGTTTTATTCAATATCTATATCTGCAATTAGGGGCATGTGTTGGTGTTACGGGTTATGTTCGGACAATTAAATATGTTATTTTTAGTGAGCTCAAAACTAGCTAAGGCCTACTACAGGGTGTTTTTTTAACTTGAGAAAACGAAATATCTCAAAAAATACGCATCCTACGGAAAAAATGTCTGGAATAAAAACTTTTATTTTCGAGGGTAAGAAAAGATTTGTTAAAATTTACCCCACCCCCACCCCCACAGGAGGCAGGGGTGGGAGTAACTTTGTAATTTCAAATGGCAACCCCAATTTTTTATCACAGATTCAGATTCTCCTTTACGAAATACGTAAGTTTTATTCGGAAAATTTGTTTCGATTCGCGATAGATGGCGCTGCAATTGCAAAAAATGAAATTGTTGACACTACTTTTAGCTCTAGCCAGGAATAACGACGCGGACGTAGTAGTTGTCTGTTCCCTTCGGGGTGCTTAATTTCGGCGAGTCCCCTTGCTTCTCACCATCCATCGGGATGCTTGAACTTTTAGAAACGGGACAGTAAAAGTGATAAAACTGTCGAAAACCATTCCCGAATGCAGTTGGTCTCCACTGTCTACAATCCTCGACGTCATTCCGGCCGAGCGATAACCGCGTCTGTCCGTGCTTAACGTTTATTCATTAGGAAGGTTGATTGTGTTCATTTCATTTGGGTGTGTTGGTTGCTTTCCTTTGGGTTACTGTTGTTGGTCACGTTCTTTTTAGTTGGTTTGGGTGTCGTTGTATTTCCACATTACCTTACTTCATTACTTTTACAATGGAAATTCTATCTCAGCAACAGAAGATTGAAATGATTCTCATTTATGGAGAAAGTGGCAGAAGTATCAATGATGCTCTCACGCTTTATGCTAAACGCTTTCCAGAAAGTGTTCCTTCACGCGCTTTTTTTTACCGGGTTGTCCGAAACTTCATCACTGACGGAAGTGTACAACCGAAAAAAAGGAAGCGTCAAGTAACAGTTACTGGAGTTGATAATGAAAATGCAATTTTAGCTGCAGTCACTCATGACCCTCATGTTAGTACTCGACAACTAAGCCGCGATTCCGGAATGTCTCTATCTAGTGTTTGAAAGGTATTAAAACGTAATAATTATCATCCGTATCATATTTCATTGCATCAAGAACTTCATGGAAATGATTTTCAGAACCGAGTGACATTTTGTCAATCGGCGGTTCAGCAGATACAAGGAAACCCGAATTTCTTTTTTCTAGTACTCTTCACAGACGAGTCGTCTTTCACAAACCATGGTAACGTTAATCGGCACAACATGCATTATTGGAGTGTAGAAAATCCACATTGGTTGCGTGAAGTTGAGCATCAGCGTCCATGGTCCGTGAACGTTTGGTGTGGAATAATTGGAGATCAACTTATTGGTCCGTATTTTATTGATGGAAATTTGAACGGTGAAAAATATCGTGACTCTTTAGAAAATCAACTTCCAATATTGCTGGAAGACCTAAGCTTGGAAGTGCGACACAACATGTGGTTTCAACATGACGGTTGTCCAGCACATTATGCGGCAATCGCGAGGGAAGTACTCAATCGCGAATTCAATGGACGATGGATCGGTAGAGGAGGTCCAGTAAATTGGCCTGCCAGATCGCCAGATCTTACGGCGCCTGACTTCTATTTGTGGGGTTATCTAAAGAATTGCATGTATCAAGAAGTGCCCACAACTCGTGATAACATGATCGAGCGAATTAGGTCTGCTTGTGCACAAATATCACCAGACACAATTCGCAGTTGTGTGGAATCTTTCAAAGCTCGGATTAACTAGTGCATCGAAGTGCGAGGACATCATTTTGAGCACTCATTGTAAAATAATTAATCGAAATCAAGCATCCCTGTGGTGAGAGGCAAGGGGACTCACCGAAATAAAGCACCCCGAAGGGAATAGACAACTACTACGTCCGCGTCGTTATTCCTGGGTAGTGCTAAAAGTAGTCTCAACAATTTCATTTTTCGCAATTGCAGCAATTTGCACTTATGGGAAGTCCAAAAGGAGCACAAAATTCTGGCACTGTTGATTTGTTTAATTTTTCCAATTTCATTTAGAGGTGGTGCTGGAAGCCAGCAACACCAACCAAAAGTCGGTTTATTGAGAATGCTAAAAGAGCCCAAAAATCTGCATCGGTGCACAAAAAAAAATCCCAAAATTATGGCATTAAGAAAATTTTCGAATTCCGTTGTGGAGGTGCTAGCGGAACGAACCTCATTTAAAACTCCACCTGACACTGATCGCTGATAACTCGGTCATCAATGCGACGCAAAATTCATTTGAATGTGCGGCACAATTCACTGTGTTACAAAAAACCCGAAAATTCAGAGTGGGGGGGGGGGGGGACTGGTGAAACTGACCTAATCTTTTTTTCAATTTATACTCGAATTACGGTAAACGAGATTTCGACAAAATATTACTTTTAGAATACTTTAAAAACTTGACGTAATGGGAACAAATGAGATTGATCGAATATAGCGAAAAATATTGCTGGATAAAATAGTAACGAGTTGTTTTACTACACTGAATGCACTGAATATATTATTCCAAAAAGATGACACATAAATCGTAACAAATTGCATTATAGTTCTCTAATTTTTCTTCATTTGAGCTTACCAGTTTACAACCTTGCCCTCAATTTTTTCAATTGTATAATGAGGTCTGGTTGGTTTACTTTATAATTCAAGGAATTAAACATTGCTGCTGAAGCCCAATTTCTTACATCCACGAATGCGAACGAGTCCAGTCCCTTTTCTCCTCTGTCTTTATTATATGCATTGACCACTACACGTGCGTAGCCTTTCCTTCTGGCTTTTGCGATTGTAGAAAACACAGCGCCCTCGCCAAATTCTCCGTTCATAGCCCAGGAAAGGAGTTCGTTGTTTTTCTTTGAATATAGTCCAATTCCTCCGCTCAATCTTAACCTTGTCATGACTAGATTCGTTGTCATTTCTGGATCTTCCTGGTTTCGACCAGCCCAAAAAGAATGGATCAGAGGTATGTCCGATTGGTCAATTTCCTTCAAATAACATCCTTCAGGCACCCTGAAAAAATTTAAAAGTAACACTATTAAAATTCAGAAATTTTCCAATTTGTGTCTCCCTAACAAAATCCTTATAATTTTCGTCGAGTGTCCATTTCGTTTACATATTATGGCGATAATAATAGCACATAAATATTCGGTTAACAGATCACACTAATCTAGACAAAAGTTGAGATGCTATGTAAGACAACAGACAGAAATCCAGGTAAATGGTCAGATGACATTTGAAGCTTTTAAATATTTTGTTCTTAAACTCAGAAAGAAAAATAATTATTTTTCTAAATAAAAAAACACAGAATAATTGTGCTTAGATATATATATATATATATATATATATATATATATATATATATGCATTTTCAACTAGGAATGGTGAATTTTTAGTCAAAAATATAAAAGTTTAATTTTCAGTGAAGAAATTAATTTCAAACATAAAACAACACATTTTTCAACCAAATAGATGCATCTTTGAATGAAAAATACTTTTTTAGCAAAGTTCTTCAACTTTTAACCAACTAGTTCAATTTTCAACCAAAAAAGACATTAAATAAACTTGAAACGAAAAATATTGTCGTCGATATTACATCCAAAAAAGATTTTAATTTGAAATGAAAAACAGTTTAATTCAAGCAAAGAAGATAAATTTCTAACAAGATACTTACATCCGTTACCAAAACAGATTAATTTTCAACCAATCAATTGCATTATTAACCAAAGAAGGCGAAATTTCTATTAACAAGATTAATTTTATTCCAAAAAATACGAATTTTTCACAAAATACTAGAATTTTTAACCCGAATGTTAAATTTTCAAACAAAAAAATCAGCTTGCCACGCAAAATAAAATAATAAAATGTTTGGTTCGAAAATTATTTGTTACAAAAGAATGACTTTTCAAGAGAATAATAAAATATTCAATTAGCGATGAATCTTCCACTAAAATGGTGAATCTTTCACCAAGAAAATTTAATGTTAATAATGTAGTTCGAATCTTAATCAAGTAGTATAATTTTCAACCACGAAAGATTTTTATTTTAAATCATGAGCAGTTTTTTTTCACTAAAATAGATGGCTTGTTCACCGAAAACCGCGGTCGATTTGAAATTAATAAATATATACTATCAATAATAATATTATAATTGTGTCCCTAAAAATTTTGTTTAAGGATTGCCAAAATTTTTGAACATTCCGCATACAACAGGAAAAAATATATAATAGATATGAGATGGGAAATTGAAAACCTTGACACCAGACAAAAAAGAACAAAAAATTTCTTCAGTAAGGCTTTTAATGACTTTGATAAATAAAATTTGACGATATATCAATTCGTATGTAAGAAAAAGTTTAATACATATATCAAAAATGCCCCCCAGATTACGAATATCTTTGTTATTATTCTTTTTCAAAATTAGGGTCAATTTTTGTTTAAATAATTGTTTTGATAATTTAATTATATGTTAAAAAAGAAAATAAATTTTTTTTAGCATCTCTGACCAAAACTAAAACTTTTTGTTTCTTCCACTTTTTCGTAGGATAAACTGTTTGCTCAAAAAGATGTAAAACTTGTTCTATGTCTACATCGAGGTCATCTCTTGAAAGCAAAACGAACTTTTCCATTCGAATGAAAACTTCTTTCCTTAAATTGTTGTTAAGAATTGCTCAAATGTTAAAACATGACTTTTTTATAATAAAAATAACATAAAACCAACCAAAAAAGTATAAACAAAAATAATTTTTTTCTTTAAATTAAGATCGAACACAAATCTATCTTATCATGAATAATTGTATGCAAAATGAGCATGAAAAAGATTCAAAATTGAAAAACAGACCTCTAAACTACCTCACTTTTCGGCGCATTGGAGACAAAAGTAACATTGACTTTTTCCCTTTTTCCCGTCTTTTTTCATTATGCTATTTTTGTTTCTAATGCGCCGAAAAGTGAGGTAGTTTAGAGGTCTGCTTTTTAATTTTGAATCTTTTTCATGCTCATTTTGCATAAAATTATTCATGATAAGATAGATTTCTGTTCGATCTTAATTTAAAAATTGTTTGAATAGAGACACTAAACAAAGGATTCTTTCCAATCTGCAGGGTTTTGTTTATGAATATTTTCTGATTTCTATTAATTGAGTCTAAATAACTTTACCTCAATTTCTTGAAAGAAATCTTTCTATTTAAAAAATTTTTGTGAGAAGAACGCACTAAAAATAGCAATTTTAGACATATATAAAAAGTTTTGGATTATTTCTTTTTCCTTTTTGTGAAAATGTAATAATCTAAATACATTGGTTTGAATCATCCACAAATAAAATATTATTTCCATGTATGTCACATTTTTGCATAAAGTAATATGAAATCATCAAATATTGTAATGAATATAAAATTTCCTTGAAATTGTACAATTTGCCAACTAAAAATCAATGTAGCAGACTCAAATATTTCGCGGCATATTGAGGATTGCAACTTGGCAAATGCCCGCCGTCAAGAAGGTTAGTACATGGTACTGCAACTGCTTACGAGTTTTTTGAGAGAATCGTCTAAACGTAAAGGTAAGTTATAAGGTCTGAATGTGCCTGAATGGTAATCTTTTCAATTGTAGAATGCACGTGCACATTTCTGTTTCTACAACCTTTTATCGGTTGAAAACCTTCCAGTGTCACGCAATAAAAGCACCTGTCCGAAATTTGAGGTTAGAGTGACACTACCCTGATATTTGGATGTTTTATTTTATTTCGTGACACTGAAAGGTCGTGAATCGTCAAAAGAATGGAACATGAGTGAGGAAATAAATTCTACACTTGAGAAATATTACTGTTCGTAAATTCATGATTTACTTTTACGTTTAGCATATTATCTCTAACAAATTGTATGGATTCCTATAACGTCATGCTGAAATACTCAATTCAAGGCTTCCCGCTCTTCGGGCCTCTTTTTTCATTGGTCAGCCACAGACGCGGAGGAGAGTGTGCAGGGTGCATGGTGGGAGTTGACGGAACTGCGCAATTTGAAATAACCGTATACGGGTGCCTTGAAATAGGGGGGTCTTGAAATAGGGGCGTCTTGAAATAAAGGAGACTTTACTGTAGTAGATTTGCTTCCATACAAAAATGAATTTTGAACCAAAAACGGTTGGATTTTTTTATAAGCTTCCATTTTTTTCAATCAGCACTAAGCTTCTTTCCTATTCTTGCCTGAACTTCAAATTATGTTACTTAAAAGTTTTTCTGTACAAAGAATAATTTTGAAATCATATAAATGACCAAAAGCGTCAACTATTAAATATGTTGATAAAAAGTTTTACTATGAGAAACTTATTTTTAAAACATCATTAAGTACTAGAAAAGAGTGAATAAATATTTTTAGAGAACCTTTTGTCAGTTTTGAGATATGAGTGGTGAAATAAGCCTTCGAAATTTTATCAATTTATGTGCAACATTTTTCAAGTTATACTTATTTTCGAGTACAAGGCATCTTTCAAATGAGGAACGTTCAATCGAACGAATTTCAAATTTTTCGAAATAGTTACCATTACGCAAAGAGAGGAATTTATTTAAAAAGGGGGAAAAGGGGTAGCAAGTCTGCAATTTAGTTAATTTCATGAAACTCTACATTTTTATGAACATTTTTCTAACAAGGCTAGTCCATTTCTCGACCAGTACTTAACAATTTTTAAATACTTATTTGTGTGAAATAAGTGAAAATATGTATCTCGGATGATTTTTCAACATTTAAGTATGCTATGTTCATTCATAATACCAGGGAAAGCTGAGTGGTGATAAATTATTGCCATTTCAATGAAATCATGACATGCACATTTAGCGCCATCTATTCTTACATTCTCATCAAAGAAGGTATTATATTTGTGTAGATTTTGACCCTCCCCCACGTTTTTGTCAAATGTACACATTTTGAGACCGTCTAAAGCGAATAAACAGGTTTTTGCAAATGTGTCCGTAGATTTTTAGTCTGCTAGCACGATAACTTACGAGAGAATTTTTACCAGCGCAAGTTCATTAGCTAGCCATTTTTATTAAAAATTCAGAAAGTTATAGCCTTTTTCAAATGTTGAGACCACTTAGTTTGAGGTTTGAGAATTCTATATTTGACTATTTGTAGTACTCAAAAAGATTAACAATTCAGCCTTATGACCTTTTCCGATAGAAGAAATTATGAGAGTTATAGCATTTACAACATTCAAAAAACAAAAATGAAAATTTTAAGCCAAGCAACGCACGTTATAAAAAAAGTCAAGAAAAGAAAAACGTTGATTTTTGAAAGTCCTACAAGATTATCATGACAACTTAAATTTTTTTGTTTGAAAATCGCAAATTCAAATTTTGATCACACAAAAAATAATAAAGAATAAACAATTCCATTTTGCGGTAAAACTATGCAAGATACGACAAGAGATGAGAGAAGAAGGCGTAGTTTTTGTTTTATTCGTGAAAAATAACATTGAAAAGTAAAAAAAAAAAAAATTGAGCGCGGCTAGGTCGCGCGTCTGACGCGCGTCTCCTCTTCGAGAAATTGTTTTATATACAGACAGACAGACACTTCCGCAAAAGTAGTTTTTTCTGACTCAGGGGGTCTCAAAACGTGGAGATTTGATGAAAACCGTCCAAGTTAAATTTTTCATAAAACCAATACCTTCTCATTAGAATGAGAATGTAAAAATCAAAGTTTCGATAGAAGGACACTAGTTTCAATAAGATATTATTTAACAGAATTTTTCGACTAAATTGTATCTACAAATTTTCTCTGAACAACCTTACGCTAGGATGCGTATTTTTGGTTTGAATCGTCAAAAATATCATTGAAAATAAACAAATTAAATGCATGAAAAAAGGCACAAATTGCAATAAATTGTTTAATAACAATAATTTTTTTGTTTTTTAATAGAATAAGTACTTTTTCGAATCATAGAAACAAGACAATGAAAATACGTTTGTCTTAAGAACAATACATATTATCAATTAAAATATTATAATATTTGAATAAGCAATCCCAGGTCGAAGTCATATACATCTGATATAATAGTGTTGAATGTAATGTAGAAAAGTTGGCATTTTAGAGCCAAAGGAGCCTGAACGAAAAAGAATTCCCAATCACCAAATTACAGTTCTCGACGTTTTGACCTTTATCTTCAAAAAGTCTGCGCAGAAATGTGGCTGAAGTACAAAAGCCGAGCGCGTAAAACTTGCCAGCGAAGCCAGCCGTGCGGGATTTGAATATGCCGGCGGGGCGGACAGATATTTTCATACAGTAATGATCAAACTGTTCAAGCTACGGCCAATCAAAAAGTAGCTAATGATCTGTCTCAACTCTATCTTGAGGATCTCTAGTGTTGCGGAGCTCATTTCTATGTATGCCCTAAGTTTTGCCAAAAGCTACACATCCTGATCACCATAAACAATATATAATGATATAAAAACGTGCTTTCCGTGTCGTCAGAAGAAGTGGGGCCACGTTTGCGCTGTGTTTTTGCCTGTACAGCCTAATTTACGTTCGATCACGCTGAAAATTACATAAACTGGAAATGATCTTACCGAACTTCTACTGCAGCACATTCTTCTTTAGGGTTGAAGAAAGTGGTTCCGGATAGGCTCCACTCTATTTCAAGCCCCCTTGTCTGTTTTAACGTCTCAATGATAGAGTGAAGAGTGGAAATAATACGAGAACTTTCGGCCTGGATCCTAACACCTCTGGTCCAGTCAATGATTTTAGTTTCTATTATAGCCTTGTGTAAAAGTTCTTCGAAGCACTCGTAGGCGAAAATTATCACTAAAAATTAATCTTAGAATGGAATACGAAAAAAAAAATAATTCAAAAAGTACTGCTTATTTTAATGTACCCAAAAATACTTACAGATGATATCGCCACGAAAATCCCAGAATTATGATCTCCTCCTGGGCAATAAATTGTGTGCAGCAAATTCGGTTCTTTCGACCTCCACTTAATGGCAGTTTGAACGAAGTAGTAATACTAAATTACATTTTTGTTTAGAATTCGCATTTAGATGTATCTTAACTATTTTATTTTTACACTTACTTCTAAGTTAGCAGGCCAATCCTTTTTTAATGTTTCTGCAAGCAGTGACCATTTTTCGAGCGCCAAAGGCAGCAAAATATCATCAGCATGTGTGTTCTGAAATCTATGGTGCGCTAGTGTCGTGAACTAGCGCAAGGAGGTTGAATTTTCAAAATGGATTTTATTTTGTGCATAGAAGTGGTTTCACATTTTTTTCTTGGAGTTCAAAACAAATAATGAATTATAAAAGTGAATATTTCTCCAAAAAATTTGTTTCGGATGAAACTATCATCATATACTGTGAAAAACATATTTTCCGTCGAAACAGTTTTTTTCTGAAAGAAAAATAACTATTTCACAATATCATATAAGTTTCAGCAGGTTTGAGCCAAAATGAACTTCATCTAATTTATATTGCAAAAATTTGATCCAGAACATGCAAAGGATATAAATGATATACGATCAGAACTGAAATAAGAAAAAAACCTCAAACTTCAAGGTTACACTTTCTCAGGTAGTAAATATTTCATACATAAATCTATAAAAATCTACTTTGAGTTCATGTTCTTGTCAAAATAAGTTCAAGCAAGCTTATGAAGGTATTGAATCTGATATCACACTGTAAAAAAATAGTTTTTTCGAAAGAAAAGCAGCTTCAACAGGAAATCTGTTTTTTACTGTATACCGTAACCCTAAAACCGCAAGGTGCTATCATCAATTTAGATGACTATATAGGAGATGCTTTTTAAAATTGGATGGTTTGTACATGATGACGTTTACTGATAATTATAGAAGCAAATTTGTATACCTGTTGCCGGCTTGACCCTTCAGGGAGGTTGCTAAATCCAGACGTAGAAGATTCGTTATGATGTGAAGAAACCCTAAAATGATCGCCCGAACGTCGCCGGCCTGGTGAACCTAATTGGAATAACAATGAAGGAGAAATTGATGAATTTCCAATTGTCGATACGGAAAGGATTTATCCATCTTGTCGGTATGGAGTTTACGATGAGGTTATAGGCGCTTGTATCATATTTTTTCTTCAAACATAAAATTCACCCACTTCCCCTCACCTGCAAGATGTAAGTGTGTATAATAGGGTGGGCCGAACTACACGAAAGTTTCCGAATCGAATCGTAATAGCGCGGAAAAGTTGCTGCTCGTCGCCCTGATCGCAGGAAATATTTTTTTTCTAAATCGGACCATTTTCGATCATTTTCCAATCGACCTTCCGGTCGCACATCGCGTTCAAAGTTTCGAAATATCGTCAAAAATTGAACACGTTTTGGGATTTTTTCTTAGTAAGTTATAGTAATCGAATTTCGTTCAAAATCGGTATGTGACCTCTTCTAAATATCCTTTAACGAAAAAAAACATTCCCCTTCTGATTCCCTTCTCCTGCAAGGGGGGGGGGGGATTGGCAAATATCGTAAAAAGGAGCCATTTTACTGTCGTTATTTTCAGCGTGTGAAGTGTGCTGGTACGATCGGCTAAGGCGTTGATAGCGTTAAAACATATTATATTTACAAACAGTATTACGTAAATATACATCAGTGTATAATTTCACCAGGTAGAGCATAAATTGAACTACGATTTTCCATCGAAAACTCGAAATAGGTATTTTTTATCCTTTTTCACGAAAAGGCGAAAATGTCCTAAGCTATACTATCAACAACGTAAGCCCTTTTTTGCAGAACGTCTCATTCGAGGATGTTCTTAATATAAATGTAGAGTCAGAGTCAACATTATTTGCATATTTTTGGATCACCTTCAGAAAGGTTCGCAATTTCACAACAATTTTCAATACGTAAAAGGGTTATTTTAACTAATTAAACTGTCATTGAGTGTCAACCTCAATAATTAGCTATTATATATAGAAACCTCATGAATATATAGTACTGAAATAAAAAAAAATTGTTATCAGACTTTTAAAGCTTCTCATTCAAAATTATTGAATTTGGAACAATTCAAAATTTAAATCATTTAACATCAACTGCATTTCACAAAATATTAACAAGACTAATTTCACTAATATCTGGTGCAATAATAATCCAATTAAAATTGGAGAAAAGTAAGCCACTAAAGATTAGTAGAAAATTATTTATTCTTTCAGGAAAGAATTTCAGATTCATCGAGGAATTTTTCAAATAAGTATGAATTTATTTAGGAGTGTATATATTAATTAAATTACCGCTATGGAAATGGGCAACGAGAAGAATGGAAATTTTTAATGAAAAAATGCGATTATGTAACATTTTTTACGTCACGAGTAAACTAACACAGAGCCAAGAAATGCTCAAAACTTTTCCCTTTTCTCGTCTCGGGCCGCCAGCGAGACTTCATTTAATATCTTGAAGTCCAACTCAAGACCAGGGAAAAATTATCCCGAAAGGCGCCCAAGGCCTCCGAACGTCATCACTAATCCGCTCTAAATTTTGCAGAATGTTATTATTCCGATATTAGAGAATTATTACCTCCAGAATCAAATTTTAGAAAGGGCCTAGCCCGTTAAGCATTTAAAAAATGCCCTTGGCTGGAACCAGATTCTCAATCAGCCCTTTTCTGGGAATTGGAATTATAACTTTTTTCCCGGATTTTTGAGCCACCATTACCACCCCCATAGTCATGGTGGCTAAAAATGTGTTTATGGTTTTTATTTATTTTTTTGACATATTTGTGTAATCGAAAAATCTAAAAAAAATTAGTACAAAACAAATAATTAGAATACACCTAAAAAAGATTTGTTCAGTGTTTTGTCGGGAAATTCAAATTTTCTAAAATTTTGTTTGTTCAAAAATTTGTTGAGTACTGTTCCAAATATTTCATAAATGAAAGGCCATCTCATGTGCCAACTTTCAGAATTTTTCCAGATTTTTCATTGATGTATGTGGACGGTAGTTTTTGGAAATAAAAACTTTCACAGATGGCAGATACCCTTATCACGAAGAAGTATTGGTAAGTATTGGATCCAGTACTTTTTACTCGCAAAAGTATTGGATTTTCAATACTTATTCACGAGAAGAGTATTAGATTCGATACTTACTAATACTTCTTTCTCATAAGGGTATCATGGAATAATATTGAAATGTTGAATATTACTTATGATCAAATGCTGTATTTTTTAATGTTTCTGAATGTTTTAATTAGTATGTGAAACGGATAATCATCGTCGCTACCCTCCATTTTATGTTTTACGAACAGTTTGCTCAATATTTCTGCTGGTCGGACGATTTTCGCCAAATATCGAGCATGGGATAGATATTAAATTATAGCAGCTGCGCATGAGCAGCAACCGATCGTACGATTAGCATTTGCGAATTCACAACAATATCATTGAATTCCTTCGAAAATAATGGAATCAGACGTGTATTCAACAAAACACTTAGAAAGCCGACGACTGATATGATGTGACTGAACTTTTACTTTCAAAATACGATACAGCTTGACTGAGTTGATACGAACCCGTGAATAATATTTCGAGATCGTTGACAGTCATTTCCGAAAAATCTCCCACATCCGATGAACATATATGTTTGAAAGAAATATTTCGCCTACTCCATCGTTTTTCTTGAACTTCTTGAACCAAAATATTCTCGTATTAGTTCAACAACCCAACAGATTTTCGTCACTCAGCGAGTCATTAGATTCAGCTGTATTTAGCTGGTTGATATCCTTTAAGTGCTGGCATGAGAACTTTATACCCTGCGAAGAACCATTTACACTTAATAAAAATAAATATGGAGAAAAATTTTCAATAACACATATTGTAAAAACCCAGTATAAATTATAATATAGAAAACAGTTAATAAACCAGGTTTCAATCTATCTGCTACAAAAAATAGATGACTGGTTTCTCTCAAGAAACTTGGCTATTATATTTCAAGAAAAAGGATGGATTAGGCGAAAGATTTTTTTCAAAGATATATGCTCATCGGTTGTGGGAGATTTTTCGGAAATGACCGTCAACGATCTCGAAATATTGTTCACGGGTTCGTATCAACTCAGTCAAGCTGTATCATATTTAGCTGAATTGATGGACGATGACAACAAAATTAACATTTGCTGCGCTAATGAAACAGCGAACATTTTGAAAGTAGAAGTTCAGTCACGTCATATGAATCGTCGGCATTCCAAGTGTTAGGTGAATACACGCCTGATTCCATTGGTTTCGAAGGAATTAAACGATATTTTTGTATGTGCGCAAATGCTAATCGTACAATCGTTTGCAGCTCACATGCTGCTGCTGGAATTTACTATCTATCTCATGCTCGATATTTTTTGAAAATCGCTCAACCGGCAGAAATATTAAGCAAACTGTTCGTAAAACATAAAATGGTGCCAGTAATTTATGAAGAATAGCGGCGATGATTAATTCAAAACTTTTATAAAGGATTTCCGTTTCACACACTAACTAAGACATTCAGAAACATTAAAAAATACAGCATTTGATCATAAGTAATATTCAGCATTTCAATATTATTCCATGATGCCCTTATGAAAAAAAAAGTATTGGTAAATATCGGATCTAATATTTTTTTCAAGGAAAAGTATTGGATACAATACTTACCAATACTTCTTCTTAATAAGGGTATCTGCCATCTGTGAACGTTTCTATTTAAAAAAAACTACCGTCCACATCAATTAAAAATCTGAAAAAATTCTGAAAGTTAGCACATGAGATGAGCTTTCATTTATGGAAAATTTGGAACTGTACTCAAAAAATTTTTGAAGAAAAAAATGTTTCGACAATTTGAATTTCTCTCAAAAAATTGAATTTCCCGCCAAAACACTGGAAAAAAATTTTTTTACGTCTATTCTGATTATTTTTTTTATACTAATTTTTCTCATATTTTTCTATTACACAAATATGTCAAAAAAATAAAAATAAAAACCATAAAACACATTTTTAGCCACCATGACTATGGGGTTGGTGATGGGGGCTCAAAAATCAGGGAAAAAATTATAATTCCAAGTCCTAGAAAAGCGCTCATTGAGAATCTGGTCCTAGCCAAGGGCATTTTTGACCTGCATAACGGGCTAGGCCCTTTGTACATCTTACTAGAATTTCAAAAATGTTCACTGTGAATTTACTATCAACTTTACCCTTGTTACTTTTAGCTTCTAACTCATTACGAGTACTATAAGAACTTTCTACATTCGTTAAGTATAAAACATTAGTGAAAATTCGCATCACAGAACTGTATTTTACAGATATAATCTTAATTATTAACTTGGTTATTGATTTTCTTCACTCCTGTTTTTTATGTGTTTCTGAATGAGTCTTACCCTGTAGTGGTGTACGAAGAGAAGAACCGGCTGGAACAGGCCGCCTGGACCTGGAATTGGACCCGTCGGACTGTGTACTTAATTCTGCAACAAGGAATAGATTAATTTTTATAATTATAATGGCGGTGAATATAATACCCGTGGAGATGATATTGATTAAACGTAAATTGAAGACTCGTTAACTTTTCCATTACTTTTGATTTTTTTTTATCATAAAGGATTCGTCAAACAAACGTAGGTAATCTAAAAGGACATAATTTTTTATCTACATGATCTTATTTATAGTGATTCTTGAAACAACACCTGATACGCGTTGAGTCAGCAATTCACTTTTACAAATTTATAACGAAAAACGTCGACATAAAAATTCCGCTAATTGATTACACTGGTCAAAATTTGATACAAGAATTATCACCGGACTTCATTAGGGTATACTAGGGTTTTTGAGGTCGCTGATTTTGAATCCGAGGTCGGTTAACCTCTATCACGTCAGGTTCAAGGTCACGCCAAGGTCATACTGATATGAAAGTGTTAGAAAAATGTGAGAAAAATCCTATATAGGTTTTTGGGGTCGCTGAGTCCGAATATGGGGTTCGCTTAACCCTGCGAGGTCACTCAGAGGTCATTTCGAGGTCACGCCAAGGTTATACTGAGATGAAAGTATAAGAAAAATGTAAGAAAAATCCTATATAGGTTTCTGAGGTCGTCAAGACCAAATATGGGGTTCGATGAACCCTGTGAGGTCACCCAGAGGTGTTTTCAAGGTCACTTGAAGGTCATACTGAGACGAAAGTGTTAGAAAAATGTGAGAAATATTCTATATAGTTTTTGAAGTTTGCAGGGTTTGAATATCGGGTTCGCTCAACCCTGTGAGGTCACCCACAGGTCATTTTAAGGTCACGTGAAGGTCATACCGAGAATAATGTGTTAGAAACATGTGAGAGAAATTATATATAGGTTTTGAGTATCGCTGAGTCCAAATCTGGGGTTCGCTCAACCCTGTGAGGACACCCAGAGGTAATTTCAAGGTCGCGTCAAGGTCTCTCAAATTCTTCATTTTTTAATAGTTCTCTTATCTGTGGACCATTAAAGACGCCTTCTTTTATTTTAGCTTCAGAAAGGTAGGGTAATATTTCAAAGATATACATAAAAGCGTCACTTTGATTTTTACCCATTGCTTTTACGAATTGTTTTGCTAGACCTAATTTAATGTGCAAAGGTGGAAGTAGAACTTTATTCGTTGGTATCAAGCTCTGTTTTATAATATTTTTATCGCCTGGAATCAGGTTTTGTCTCAATGACCAGACTTTTCTCACGTAATGGTCATTTCGAGCCCGACTATTCCATTCACAGATGAAACATGGATATGCCAGATATCCAAATTGTTGCCCTAGAATAATGGTGAATACCTTCAAATCGCCACAAACTTTCCACTTATGTTTGACGTATTTTAGTTTTTGTAATCATAACTCAAAATTGTAATATTCTTCTGCCAATATAACAGAATGAACAAGTGGTAAAGGGGCATATCTTGTAGAAGAATCTATAAAAAGGCGCCAATCACTAGCCGAATATTGAATTTTGTATTCGTTAACCGAGCCTTCAATATTATTGCAATAAACTAAATTATTCATTTCTGAGAAAAAATTTCTGAATGGACATTCTCTCGAACGATAGTGAGTTATAAGTGTACTTGTAGCTAAGCAATTTTTCTCTTCCAGTCTGGACGCTAATAGTTCAGATTGATCTTTTGAAAGTCCTAAGTCTCGGCATAAATTACTAAGTCCATCTTGGTTAATTTTTCTTCACTCTTTGCATTAACATAAAATTTTAACGAAAAAAAAAAAAACTTAAAAACCAGGCCACATAAATCTCTTCAAAATTTAATGCTGAATTTTTCTGATAAATTCCAAAATCGGTTAGGAATTACGAGCTACAAGTTATTTTGAACCTCGTTTTTTTATTTGATCCCACTGTGTCACGTGTAGGTGCCCTGGTTGCAAACACGTTACATACTGTTAAAGACCCTGAATTGATTTTGACCTTGAAATTATGTCCAGGTGACCTTGTAGGACCAAAGGAACCGAAGATTTAAACTTCAAAATCTTCATGTTTTTTTTGTTCTTTATTAACAGTTTCATTCCAGTATTAACTTGACGTGACCTTAAAATGACCTCTGGGTGACCTCACAGGGTTAAGCGAACCCCAGATTCGGACTCAGCGACGCCCAATACGTATGTATGATTTTTCTCACATTTTTCTAACACTTTTGTCTCAGTATGACCTTGACCTCACCTTGAAATGACCTCTGGGTAACCTGAACGGGTTAATCGAACCCCAGATTCGGACTCAGCGACCCCCAAACCCTATGTAGGATTTCGCGCAAATTTTTCTAACACTTCCTTCTCAGTATGACCTGGACGTGACCCTGAAATGACCTCTGGGTGACCTCACGGGGTCAAGCGAACCCCAGAATTCGAACTCGGCCACCCCCAAAACTCAAAATCAGCGACACCAAAAACCCTTGTATACCCTAATCAAGTCCAGTGATAATTCTTGTATCAAATGTCTATTGTTGATAACGAAAACATTTGAGATAGAGAGCACAGATGCCCGAAACATTGGTGAGGTATCAAAACTACACAACTTTGTCATGCACGCCTTACTGTTCTCTTCGTACTTACACCGTGATCGACAGGTGGGCAATTTACCATGTCACTATCCACGTAGAAAAATGTACCTAAGCGGTATCATGCTGAAAGATCACTTTGCGATGTCTTTTGGCCTAAGGTTTCACTGACCTCCTTTTGAGGTTGGCTTGAATCGAAAATCATTTAAAAAATTTCAGATTCTTCTAACACATTCCTCTTTGTGTGACCTTGACGTGACCTTGAAATGACCTCTGGGTGACCTCACAGGGTCAATCGAACCCCAGATTTGAACTCGGCCACCCCCAAAACTTATATAGGATTTTTCTCACATTTTTCTAACACTTTTGTCGCAGTATGACCTTGACCTGACCTTGAAATTACCTCTGGGTAACCTCAACGGGTTAAGCGAACCCCAGATTTGGACTCGGTGAACCCCAAAACCTATATAGGATTTCGCGCAAATTTTTATAACACTTCCTTCTCAGTATGACCTTGACGTGACCTTGAAATGACCTCTGGTTGACCTCACATGGTTCACCGAACCCCATATTTGGACTCGGCGTCTCCAAAAACCTATATAGGATTTTTCTCACATTTTTCTTATACTTTCATCTCAGTATGACCTTGGCGTGACCTCTAAATGACCTCTGGGTGACCTCGCAGGGTTAAGCAAATCCCATATTCGAACTCGGCGACCCCAAAAACCTATATAGGATTTTTCTCACATTTTTCTAACACTTTCATATCAGTATGACCTTGGCGTGACCTTGAACCTGACGTGATAGAGCTTAACCGACCTCGGATTCAAAATCAGCGACCCCAAAAACCCTAGTATACCCTAATGAAGTCCGGTGATAATTCTTGTATCAAATGTTGACCAGTGTTATTAATCGAAATCACTAAAAAATTGTTCAATATTTTCAAAGCCTAAAATATAACTATTTTATTAGTCAAACACTCAATTACTAATTGACTTGATAAAATATTCACTAATACAAACCTTAAACGAACCGTGCGGGTGGGGTTTTTTTGCACGCCCATATATAAAGATTATAATTTTGATCTATAAATAAATAATAATGAAACAAAGAATAAGCCGTAAAGTATATGTAAAGGTTGATTGAGTACGTGTAGCCTGAGAAAAAATGCTATTAAATTAAAGGTACGCACTTTCACGCTCGTCCAAGACCAGATACTATTGATTTAAATGAATGTTCAATGAAACAATAATGATTCTCATTTCGACTCGACAGTGATGATGTGAATTTTATAGTATATTCATTTGTATGAATAAGATTTGCTTCTGGCCGAGCACGAAAGTGCACACCTTTGATTCTATTAAATTCCAAATAAAATAGAATTTTAAGAAGATCCAAGTCAATATAGTGAAAAGATTTTCGAAATATTTTAATCTAAGCAATGTTTTCATCATTTTTAGCAGACGACTCTGGAACTGGCTGTCGCATTGCATAGGATTTTTCAGGTTTACTTCAGTTTGGTTGTAAACTTTCAGAAGATTTAAGTTGAAATGTGAAAGCGATAAAACCTTCATCCCGGTGGTGCATTTATTTGTGAATTTATCCACAGTAAGTTTTCACTCGCTTTCATTTACATTTATCATTAATTCTACACTTTTGTTCCAAATAATCGCTTAAAAATAAAATATGAGATTTTGCGAGTATGCTAAAAATACACACATTTCCAATTATTTAGCACATGCCTCGAAGATTTTCTCTAGATAATGGGTGGGAGTGTGGAAAAGGTAATGGAGGCACATAAAGGGATTATATGTAAGTGGGCAGAGGTAGAGGATGCAAGAGAGGAGAGTGAAATGTGGTATATTTGTAGTGTTGGACAGATTGGGAAGGGGGGTTTACATGGTAATATTTGTTATATTTTTCAATCGTGTAAAAAATTAAAACTCATTTACACCTGGATTTTCATAGGAGATTTGGAAAAAATTCTAATTAATATGAAGAGAATGTCTGCACGTACCGAAAAATTGCGGCTATTCGTACCACAGCATTTTAATAATCTCTCACAATATGACGCTCACTAGGTATCCTCTTTTCTCAGGAATTACGACATAATTATTTAAACCATTATTATTGTAAGAATTTCGAAAAAATAAAATTTTTTCCAATTTTCCTATGGAGAATCAGAAGTGAGTATTGTTTGATGATTCAATTAGAAAATGTCCTGAAAAAAACATTTCACGTAGTGTTGATCACGTAGTGTTGAAGAAATCAAAAATATTCGTCCTCGGGTTGCGGATAGAGGGTCCTCGTACCAAGGGTTTCTGCTGAATATGGTTAAAATAATTAATGAGCAGTTGCGGACAATTGTCGAGGGTTGGTTCCGAAGGAATAACTCCTAAGCTGAGGCGTAAAAACCGTACTGAAAGCTGAATGATACCTGGGTGAGGTGTCTCAAATGTTGACCTGAGATACCGGGCGTCCTGTCAGAGTATACAGCCTTATCCTTGCACGCGGGGCTCTACAAGGTTGGACGAACCCTTCCCGGCTGCTGGCGGGAACAGCAATGGAACCACCAAAACACCAAAATGTTGTAGATGCGTTTCAAAATGATCGAATGCGAAGAGCACCCGACAATGGGTCGGCAAACAATGCCGATCATCCTACACTTCGGGGTGCTGAACATAATTTAGATGGAAGTACGACGACGAACTGGCGAAGCGCCCACATTAAGTGGATGGATCAATTCAAGGATGACTTGCTAGACTGCTATGATGCCAGCATCATCCCTGTTCACCGAGGCTTTGTGGCGCGTATGCACACGCTGTGGTGCCAGAAACACCCAGAGCTTCAGCACGTTTCGCATCAGTCTTTCCGAAATCAAGCCGACTACCTCCGGAAAAAAAGATATGGATGTGGAGCGCTTCCCCAGCCGCTACTTGATCAAGCTGCAGACGAAGATGAGGAAGCGATAATAAGACCAACCGCAGAAAGCAGGCACCTTCTGAGAAATGATCGCGATTTCAGTACCAGGAGGAATTCTACCATGCAAGTTCCTCCGCAGACCCAAGATCTGGCTGAAATGGATGCCTACCTTCGTGGAGATATCTCGCAAGAGTACGACCTCTGGACCATCAATTGCTCAGTTTATGGTCCAGCGAGAGCTTTGGCTGATTCAACTCGAAGGCTAAAACCGACGATGAATCAAAAGACCAAAAGACGCTTGCATCAACTGAACAAGAAGGTTGGATGGACAAGATAGAATGCGTCCCGTGTTCAATGTGTGATTGACTACATAACATCTGGTAGACCGTTCACGGAAAGGGTTCGAAAGTTCGCCCAAGTGCTAAGGATCTTGAATTACATACCTAACCAGTCAAAGCTGCTGACAATCAAGCAGCATATCATTGACAAAATACGGCTGTTATCCGACGCAAGGAGGAGAATACAAAAGGGGAAGAGATGCATCAGGGAAAATCAACAGTTTCTCGCTGACTCATCGCGCTTCTTCAGCGATCTTCCTGTTTCCGTAAAAAATCCACCCAAGCTCAAGAAAGTAGAGACCTTTTGTAGAGAGGTGTACAAGATTCCGAAAACCCTAGAGCTGAAAGAAGATACTGACAATATCATCCGCTTCAAGGAGTTTTTGCGACAACCTCATAAAATCTGCGGAGGAACGTCCATCAATCACTTTTGGTGAAAGAAGTTTACTTTTAAACACCAAAATTTGGCCCGCATATTCACCTCATATTTAAAGTGGGAGACGCCCATTCCGCAGTGGCTGATGTTAGGACGCACTATACTCCTGCCGAAAAAAGGAAACTTGTCTAACCCAGAGAATTACAGGCCAATAACTTGTTTGAACACACTTTATAAGATCTTTACAGCCGTCCTAAACAACAGGATTTTTCGATGAATTGAGCCTGTATGGCGGGAGATGTACGCACAACGTGGCTCGAAAAATGGTGTAAAAGCCTGTCGACAGAACCTGCTAATTCACAGGTGTGTCTGTAAGGACGTTACAGCCCATCAGCGCGCCCTGTCAATGGCCTGGATTGACTACCGGAAAGCTTTCGATTCAACCAAGCAAAATGTCCATTTTGTTGACCATCTAGTTCTGTGCTGCAACACTCCAATTTATGTAATAAAGAAAGTGGTTTGATTGTAAAAAATGTTTCAGTTAGCTGAAACAAATAAAAGCTTTGTATATTATATATTCAGTATGTTGAAATATTAATAGTTTTTTTCAGACAAGCAATTCAATCATTAACACAAAAAAATATTTTCGCCCAAACAACAAGTTATATTTCTTAGTAAATTTTCAAATAACTCAAGAATTTCTTGAAATAAAATTATAAAACAAGCGTGTGCATTATTACAAATAACATTCCGTATCACTACTCAATTTCGAGATAAGTCAATTCACACAAGCAATACAGGGTGTCCCAGACTCAAGCGTTTTAGTTTTTGAGTAAGAAATATTTAAGCTGGACCAATTAGGAGCGCCATATAAACAGTCGTGTGCGCGTGAACGGAATTCCAACGCAGTGTTATCAAAGCTAGCGCAGAGGTGGGGTTAGCGAAAGGAGAATACTACGTTGGAATTTATTTTTATATGGTCATAGAAAACCGGACTTCATATCTTACAATACAAATACTGTATAAAATAATAGATATCGTTCAGGCATAAAGCAAGGATTTTGAGTTGATGAATGGTGTTTACTTATTTGTTCATGTAACATTACAAACTATGACTATAGAACAATTATTATTTTAGGAAATAAACGTTATGTAGAAAATAAGTTACATCCATACAATAAACCTTTAAATTGACCTACAAAACATAATCATTAAATATAATTTTGAACGAATCATGCAAATCGAATCAAGGCTTATTAAGCCATGTGAAGCTCGAACTGAAATTTTCTAAAAGAAAAGATTAATTACACATCTAATAGTAATTTAATTACTTTCCATTGAAATATTCAAAATCCTATTAAAATCTTATTAAATCGTTTGAAACTCTTTTTTATATACTGAAACCCCTTGAAACATTGGGAATTTTCAAACTAAAAATTACTTTGAGACATTCTAAAATATTTGATAATATCTGCGAAAGAACAATATCCATCCGTCTAATTAAAAAAATATATTCCGTAGCATTTCTGTTAGTATTTTCATGTAAAAACTGGCCTTCCATGAAACGTAAAATATTATAATTTTTCACATTGTAACATCAGTTTTAACGAATTTAGCGAGTAATAGTTTTTCTTGAAGTTGTCTTAAATATGCAATACAAATATTTTATATACATGCCACAATTCACAATACAATCTTTTACGTTTTATGGAAACTCCGGTTTTGCCTGAAAAAACTAATATAAATTCTGCAAAATATGTTGTAAGATTTAAAAACACTGATCTCTCTCTAGGGATCACATGACCTTGCAGCTGGTCGTAGGGCTTGAGAGTCTAATCGGACTAGAGACCTTGCGAAGTTAAATCAGAAGGACTGCATCGCGAGGTATGGCTGCTCTAGGGAACTGACGGACCATAGTCTAGAGGACCTAAACTAAGAAGCGAAAGCGATCTTTCTGCAAGTTAATAGCAAAGCTCCCTCGAATGACGAGGCCGCGTTTTCTTATGCTGCGAAAGCATGCCTTGATGGCTGTGTCAGAGGCTGAATGGCACAAGGGTTACCAAATTTTTGAACTCTCCAGCGTGCCCCCTCAGTTGAGGCAGACAAGCGATGCCCATGAGATGAGAGCCCGCAAGGCGCGGCTCTCGAACAGCAGTCAATGCTCCTTGCAATGGCTCTCAGGCAACGCAAAATCATTTGCAGCGACTCGTCCTACAAGGCCTACGGGCAAACCAAGGTACCCGGAATTAGCCTATTAATGGCTATAAGACGGGAATCTCGATTATGTAAATAAACTTTCATCAGAGCACAGGCTTTGCCCTAATACATGAAACCTGGTAATGCTGGGAAAGGATTAGTGGCTGAAGAGGGTGTGGTCTCATATATGTATAAGGGGCCACGCGGAAGAACACCATAGTCATGCTTAGCCATCAAGGGGGTTGATACATGCTTGGTTCCTAAGATTATGCTTCTAGGAGCTTACCGTTATCAAGGTGAGACTCAGGGATAAAAGCGGAGAAAGACTAGAGGTGTTTGTCGCCTTGGTTCATTTCTCGAGCAACGCTGAGGGGCTCTCATCTCCTCGAGAGGTCGAGGCTCTAATCCAGCACTGACATGAGAAAAAGATTCCTTTGCTGTTGGGCTGTGTCGCAAACTTCCATCTTTCAGTGTAGGGAACAAAAAGATTAAGGGCAGGGAAAGAGTTTTAATTGAATATCTAGCGGATACTGAGCTGGATACCCTAGATCGCGGTGATACTCCGAAATTCCAGATTAAAAACAAAGAGTCGGGTTCTTGATTTGACTATATGTTCGAAAGAACTAAGGATCAAGATAATGGACTAAAGAGTTTTTGACGAGGAATCTGTCTCGGAGCACGAATATATCTTGTTCCAGGTAGCTCTTGGAAAACCAGCGATTCCAAAAATCAGAAACACCAGGAACACACTTTGGGACTCATAAAAAGCGGAACTTGAAGGCAGGGTCATGAAACTCTCCACAAGCTACGGTACGATAGATGAGCACGAGCATAAGCACCACTATCGATCACGCCGCGGATTTTCCACGAAGGCCTCTGATTACATCATATGGTAATAATTGCCCTAGAAGTACAATTAATTCTAGGAAAAGAGCAGAGTGGTGGGACACCCACCTTTAGAAAGTCCATAAAAAGAATAGAGCATTGCGCAGCAGAGCAAACAAAACGAAAGTGCCTTCAGTCTGGGGCATCTATGGCTCGGTATGAATACAATAAAAACATAAAAACTTGTAAGCCGGAAGTTTGGAGGACTCCTGCGAGGAATCTCAGAGCATTCCAGGTATAGCGAGGCTCCACAACATCCTGGAAAATAATCAGGAGGTTTGGTTCAAGCTCATGAGGCTCGATAATGGTGATTTCGCTGAAGATAGAGAAGAAACATTGAATCGCCTGATGAAATTTCACTTCCCAGATTTTCAGCGAACTTGAGCCGACCGAGAGGAGTAAGGGTGTAACAAGGATTGGATCGTTGGGTCTTTCTGCCCCTTCAAATCACCCAGGGTAGAAATGGGGTTCGTTGTACCCCCACTAATGAAACTATTTAGGGCAAGCTTTGCCCTCAAACAGGTTCCATCGGTATGAAAGAACGGCAGAGTGCCCTTCATTCGCATACTTGGGGACGAGGGCTACTCTGCTGATAAAGATTTTCGGTTAGTCAGTTTATCGTCCTTCATTCTGAAGACGTTGGCGAAACTAGTCAAGAGATATTTCAACTGGAATAAGAATGGCGTGCTGTATGCACCTTCTTGGACATAGAGAATGCCTTTAGCAATACCCCTGCAGAAGGGGCTGCCCGCAAAGAGGTGTCCTGCCACCCCTTCTTATGGTCCATTGTATTGGACGACCTCCTTTGTAGGCTAAATAAAAAAGGGATACCCAGAGATACGCGGATGACTTTCATCCTAATGAGGGTGGCTCATCTAGATATGTTGATGGGACTTACAAGGTATGCGCTGCGTATCACTGAGCTCTGAACGTCAAGTGACAGCTCTGGGCTCTCGGTAAATCAGGAACAGAACAGCTTGGCCATTTTTATGAGAAAGTACAAAGTTTCGAGAGTTGAAGCCATCTAGAGACACAGTTCAGGAAGTTTGTTCTGGCATTTCGGATTTGCAGAAGAATCTCTGTTTGAAATGGGGTCTAGGGCTTGCACGGCCCTTCTACGCTGTCCTTAATCTAAGGCTCGAATACGCAGTCATGGTCTGGTGTTCATGGGCGAAATTCAAAACGATGTATTCGGAGGGCCAAACAAATATGAATTTCAAAATCACCCCAAGAATATGAAAGACTAGCCTCGACCTTCTTTAAATCATCGAAAAAGATTGTTTTTCTTTCGAAAAGACGAGAAAGCTTCGATTTTTTCAAGAAAATTATTCTGTCAATAATGAATGTTTATATTAGATTTTTCTATGTATGTTTGTATGTATGTAAGGATATGATAATGACATTAGTCTTTATATTGATTAATTAATTTTATCGTGCAATATATTTTCTATGGAATAAATTGCATGAGCTGATGTTGGTTGCATGCCTGGGAGTACGTATTTACTTTGTAAGAAAGAGATCTGTTCCCAGAAGTTTTCCATGACCCCCTTGTAGCAGATGAAACAGACGGAAGAATAATTTTTTTGGCAAAACTTATAAAAACACCTTTTCCTTAGAAAATAATTAATAAACCAAGGAAGATTACACTTTCAAACGAATAAATGTACTTTAGATTTGAAAGCAAGTAGACAAAATTTCATCCAATAATGTCCACGATTTTTTGTTTACATTTTCTCTTGCATTCTATAAATTATAAAATATCTTTCTCTATAAAAAGTACCATGTTTTGGGGACTCCTAGATATCCATAAAGGGCATTCCTATACTGCCTAACATTGGCTTCCCTTTAGGATAATATATTTTCTATAAGTAAATAGATTGCACACTTTAGATTAAAAAGGAAATAGTGAAAAAAAGGTTCTTGATAAGAAATACAGTTTCCATCCATTTTTTTTATATGTTTTCATTAATCAACCCCAAATCTTGTCTCATTTGATGCAAAAATAATTGCACAATGTTGTTTTAGTTTTAAAAGCAGTTGAAACCGTGGTTTTGAGGTTCTAAACACACCCAGAACGATTGAAACTCTTAATTGAGATTCATTTCCGTAAAATACCCTTAAATTGTGTAAAAAAAAACACAACATCTGGTATAATGTTTTGGCTTTCTTTGTGTCACAATGCATGCTTCAATAAAATTGCACCTCAGTGGACAGATTATATTATTTTCAACCGTTTGGAGATTCCTTTTGAAACTTTCACGAAATGACTTATGTAGCTGATTTAGTCTCATATGAAATCCTTCAAGATCCACTTGAATTCTTCGAAATACTTCTATTTACTTTTATTAGGTAGTGTTGCAAATATTAAACAAATGGGAATTGTTCAAATAATTTCAAAAAATATTGTTACTCTGCCATTAATCCAAGAAAATATGAAATTGACACGATTCACATGGACCACATTTATCTTTGATAAATACTTGGTTCTTGAATACTTAGTCACTCATCGCGTAATAATCATTTTTGTCAAAGAGTAGTTCCAAAAAGCCCCTCTAAAGTGTGTAATTTACACAAAACTCATGTTTTGAATTTTTGCTGACATTTTCCGGGCATAACACAAAGTGATTGAGAGAAGATTTCGAAATAAAAAGGTATTTGATATGAAAATCTAATGAATCCTTACAATAGTGGGAAGTGGGTCTGAAGGCTTAAAAATTATGTAAGAAATGGATGCTCCCTAAGTATGTTAAATATACATTCCAAATTTTTAAAATTATTATACCTACACATTATGTATTACTGCGCTTACCAACAGAATGAAGCAGGACAACCGCGATAGTAAGCAGAAAAGTTCCAGTGATAACCTTCATTGTTTCTATCGAAGGTTTCAATTCGTAAAAGTAACTGATAAATTTTCAAAAAAATCACAGCTATTTATACTGACGAATTCTAAGCTGTGCCAGTAAAGTCGTAGCGACTGTAAAAGATTAATCCTCGATGATAGACAGAATGAAATTTTGAAAAGCAAGGTATTATGACGTATATAGCACGTGCTATGATTATTTGCTATGTGCTTCAAGGATCATTATCGTGCTTAAAGGAACAAGAATTTTTCGTAACCTGTAACAGAGATTTAAACCTAGATTTGAATTTAATAAGTTTCGTGCAAAATTTGAATAAAAATGCCGCAGGTTAACAAATAAATTATCATTTATTTAGGTCGAATGAAAAAATTGCATGAATATTTTTTAAATTATTTTGATGAATAGCAGAAATTATTATCAATTTGACTGAATCAATTTGAAATCAAAGAAATAAGAAAGACATCTTTTCGATTTTATGCGGACTTAACAATTTTAATAGCCACGAGAATTTTCTTCTTCTGAAACCGAATGTATCAATATAGAAATCATTCGTAGTGGTCAATTATTCAAGTTACTCAATTTTCGGAAACCAGGTGGCTTACACGTATGAAATTTATACTTTGACCCATATTATGTATATGAAAAATTGAAACAGCTTTATATCTTCTGATCGCTTTTCGAATTTAGAAATTGAAAACCTTGCTAATTCAGAAAATTTGTCCTATGATTAAATAAATCATAGTGAGTTTTTCGTGAAGACAATTTTTTGAAATGAACAACTTAAAAAAAATTACATAAAAATGAAAGTTACAGTTTTATGAAAATGTCCAAGAAACATGTTTTTTGCTAGTTTATATTATCCTAGCTCCAACGTGGATGCTATTGATTAAAATGAATGCCAAGTGTTAATAATACCGATTGAAATTATGTTTATTCAATACAAATATTCTTCTATTAGTTATCTCAGGTGGTAACTAAATATATAACTAATTCTGTTCTGAAAGTATAATTTTTAGAAAGCCATGCTTGAAACCATGTCAACTTTTGCAGGCAGTGCAACTTCAAGTTACAGGATCATTTGCCTCCCAAATATGGGGGTAATGAGTATTTGCAATTTTAGAGTTCTTTTTTCGAAAAAATATATATTCTTCTCTAACCATTATAAATTTTGATTCAATTGAGATATTAAGGTTTCCTTTCCTCACTTTGATGAAGTTGATTGCTCTCTATCAAAATACGTTGGAAAATTATTAAAATGTTGAAAATTTACCAAACATCAGCAGTTCTTCTGGAAATATTGGAAGTTGATTTTCTCGAAAATCCCACAGCTTTTCTTGCTGAAAAGAGTACTCGAATAACGAAGAAATCCTGTCAGGTTTGCATTTTCCTTACAAAAAACGATATATTTGACAGAATGCTAAGAAAAAATTTGGCTCGATTCTAAAACTTTTACAAAAAATACCTCTTACTCTTTTATCGCATATTGCATCGTGCCTGAGAAAAATAAAAAAATGAAGTTTTGCGAAAAGAAATTCTCGGAACCACAAAAATGATTTGGTCAGGAAAAAACGTACAAAATTTGTTCTTTATATGAGCAGGAATTTTACTGAAAGTACAGCCTCAAATTAAAAAAGTGTTTTTCAAAAAATTAACTATTCACGTTTTCAAAATACATCCGGGAATGTGAAGTCGAATTTGACAGAAAACCACACTTTGTTCATTTTATGCAATATAAAAAAAAGCGCCAATATAAAAACAACTTTCAGTAATTTTCAAGCAGGTCAGATCATTTTTCTGGCAATGACAGTTTTCGCAAATGTATTTTCTCTTAGCATTTTGTTATATCTTTCGTTGTTTCAAACAAAAAATTCAAAAATTCAATTTCAGAAAAAATGCTCGTTGCCACAAAAATGGTTTGTTCCCCATGAAAGTCATGGGACGCTTTCCTTCTAGAACTATCAATTAAAAACCTAATTATGTCAAAAGTTATGGAATTTTGAAGAAAAAAATTGAATCTTTTTGTTAAACAACCCTAAAATTGCAAAAACTGATAACTTTGCGGAAATGAAATATTTCTCAAAACTGTGAAATGCTTAAAATACGTGAAATAAGTATAATTATCATATGTATATATATATATATATATATTTGTTTTTGAAGCTATGTAGGTGACGTGGAACTTTCATTTACGAAAGTAATAATTTGTCAAGATTACGAATTGTGAAATAAAATGTTGTCAATGTCATGTACAAGTCCCAAAGAAAACAGACGCATCTATTGCAAAGTGATATCTCGCTGAACGCAATCTTGCCGGTTTATTGCTTTGCAAATAAAATTGCCACGCGCATCTCTAAAGTTTCCAAGGTGACAAAATTAAAACCAATTTTATACAAAAGCACATCATAATCAAAAATACTAATAATAATAAATTGATTTTGGACCAGTAATCTGCACAATTTTCACCTTTTTTTCAAATTGCTTCACCCTGGTCAATAAAGCACCATTTCTTGATTGTTTCTTAACATGATTAATAAAAGAGAACATTTTAATTGTAACTATTTTGAATATTGAGAAAGAAATCTGTTCTCAACATATTCTGCTATCACACTATAATTTGTGAACTTGTTCACACTTTCATAAAGATGACAAAAATGAAATTATGGACAGAAACTTAGAATATCCTAATACAGATCATAGAGATTTGAAGCCTCGGAAGAAATAACGTTGTATCAACACATATTTTGCAACCACGAATTTTCATGAAAACAGTTTCTCTTTTTCGCGGAATGGCTGCGAAAGAAAATTCGAAAATTGAATTCGGAATGAAATGTCAAAATAGTCGAGGTTATATACTTCGAAGATGAATAGAAGTGCTAGAGAGTCTGGAGAAGCTTACTTTAGTAAAATGAAAATCGAAGTGCTAGCAGTAAAAAGTCTAGAGCCGGTAATATCAAACATAATATTTTATATTAATAATGTTACAAACAATGTAATAGACTTGATTATGAGATGAAATTGAACATTTTCGAAACTTTTCACGACAAATCGTATTCTGACCAATCGAAATATATCGTTGAAAACTGCATGAATTTCCATAATGTTGATGCAACTAGAATAAAGGATTATGAATCTCGACGGCTAGCAACCTTCAAATATCAAATTAAAATACCTGGATCAAATCTGTACATAAGAATTTGTCAGATAACACTTTCCGATGTGTTAGGTATTACTTCCAGAAGGCTTCAAATGCTGCAGATTAGGATGAAAAATAATGTGAAGGATTTTACAGATGATGTTACTACTTTAATTATTATTGAAATCAAATGATTTGTGAAATGGAATAATTGAATGGCTGGCATGAATAATGAAACTAGCAGTACAGTTTGACACTAATTAAATAATTTGCCCAATAATCTATTTTTTTAGCGTAGGGTATTGAAAATGAGCTAATGAAGGTAAAATTTATAATTTCAGAAATGAGACATAATCAACAAAGTTCTTTCGACTCGAGCCGAGCTATCATATCAAATCTTGAAGCTACGCAGGATTTGAATGATACCATTTTTTTTTAAATTTTTTTTTTATACCATTAAGCCATTTCTCTTTCTGCGAGCCTCTAGGGGTAGGCGTGACACTACCCGATTCGGGTAGTGTTTCTAGGTGGCTAGTTTCTTGTAGTAAATAACTACAAGTGTGGGCTCACCACACCCACGACACGCCAACAGCACGCAGTTAGTAGTATTCCCGGACGGTCATCCATCCAAGTACTAACCGCGCCCAACACTGCTTAACTTCAGTGATCTAACGGGAACTGGTGTTTCCAGCGTGGTATATTGACCAAATCCTTGCGGC
>CAKNXH010000405.1:0-24583 GCA_932178445.1 Andricus quercusramuli
TCGCGCAAATATACGTTGTTCCGACGGAACAGCATCCATAGTCGTGCCGGTGATCGCGCGTGGTCTAACCGTTTTGTTTTCCGGCATTTTTCTTGTCTCATAATTTAAAACGTTAGTTAAATATATTGTAGAGAATTATGGCGCAATCAAGTTCTCCCAAATATGTGTATCATCGTTTTCTGAATTCAAGAAAGCATGAATTCTCGCATATTTGCGATGTGCGAAATCTCAAGAGCTCAGCCGAATTCGACAGCACGAGGCTTCATAAAATTCGGGATCCCAATGATGGAAAATTTCACCAGTCCCAAATTTTAGAATTCGGAAGTAAGTATCCCTTTTTTTATAAGAGTAGCGTACCTTTTGACAGAGCTCGAATTTGAATTTTTCATTGAATTAATATTTCATATAGGGTTCGAGTCTAGGTTCTCGACCAATCACATTTGCCATAAACCAACAAGGTAACTAGAAATGAATCATATGTAAAATAGCAATTCCAGGATTAATTCAAAATCCATGGTTATCATCTCCTTTTCTTTCTCCTTTGCAGTAATGTTGTATTCGGACGGAGCCGAGAATTCGATCACGAATATAGTTCGTTTCTCGAAGTCTTGGAGAACAATGTCAGTTCTCGAGTGAGCAACGGAGACTGCTGCCCGAAAATCGTAGTTCCAGAAAACTCGGCACTTCTCGTTTCGGGCAATTGACTCTATATCCTTTGGAGCGTTCGGCAGGGCAGGCTCGCGACCAAAACCGTAAGAGTGACAAAGATGGTAATAAGGTACTCTTAGGGCCGCATTATGTCTATAGATGTACGTCGTTCCTGCGTGGGTCGGACACGCAGATAGTATGTGTTCTAGGTATGCAAAAATAAAACCCTCTAAACCTGAAGTGAGTCCTGATGATTTGAGGAAAGCAAAAGATTGCTCCTTCGACAAGGACTGTTTTTCTACATTTCTGTGAAAGTTTACGTGCATATGCTTGTCGAGTATCTCTTGGTGAAATTTTCCAACCTCTGCTTTCTTTACTTCGGCTTTTATACGTGAAGCATCTAGATGGAGTAATGCACTTTCCTCACTTTTGATGTTAAAATTAAGACCAAGGGTCGCGGTAGCTTGCTCCGCGGCTTTGTAAAGGAACGCTCCTTCGCCAATCATCTCGTGGTTCCTGACCATCTTTAGGAGAGGATCTCTGCCATTCGCAACGATGTAAGCTGTACTTAGAACAATTCGGTTATGAAGACACTGGAGATTCAGCAGTCTGCGTCCTCCTTGACGGCGTGAAATGTATAGTCTAAGTGCTTTTTTCACCGCTACGGCAGTGATTGATGGACATTCCTCTTCAGATTTGATGAGTTTGTTGCAAAACTCCTTCAAGCGGATGATATTGTCAGTATCTCATTTCAACTTTAGTGTTTTCGGGTTCTTGTATATCGCTCTCTAAAAAGTCTCTAAAAAGAAACAAATATTGAAGTTATCATAAGAAATAAAATTTATACTATATTTTGCAATATCTGAATTAGCAATCCAAGCCTGAGATACAGAATAATTTTAATTTTACATTTTAATTGCAATTACACATTAATTAGCTAAAACAGCTACATAGATATTTAGGTGATACAGCTAGAAATTCAGGTAAAATAACTACATTATCTTATAATGTTAACTAGAATATCGGCCGTGGCCGCCGCGACCACGACCTCTCTTATTAACATTTTGGCTTTCTATGGCCAAATTTACAAGGAATTGAGTCACTTTTTGAATTTGCTGAATATTTAAAAATTATGTCTGAACTGTGACAATTATTTTAAATTCAAGCAACCTTTTATTCGGTACACTAAATTCTAACCGTACCCTTTTCACGAGCATTTCCCATCTGTGAATTTTGTTCGAAATTCTTTTTTTGGTGAGCATTATCATCTGAAATTGAGAAGAAAAATATGTTATCAAACTTTATACTTCATACAAAAATTGTATCAAATTTATAACCTTTCTATGTAATTATAAAATTTAAACAAAAATTACAAAGTAAAAGGAACAGTCTGTCTACCTTGAAGCTACTACGTTTCCGTTAGCTTATCGCATGTTTTCATTTCCTTTTACCTTACATTTTTGAAAAGTTTAAAAACTTTATATAAATTTTTCAAAATTTGCAGGGGATCACGAAGAAAATAAATGGATTTCATGACATTTCAAGTCATATTTACTTTTTATAATAAATATATTCCCAAGAAACTATCATTTATATTCATTTTATTACAAAACTAAAATTTTCAATCCATGAGAACTTTTATTTGTTAGGAATTTTAATCGCAAGTTACATAATTTTTACAAAATGGTCTTCCGAATAGGAACACTAATGACAAAAGAACTCTTCGCAATAATATTTATATAATAGTGTTAAAATAATAAGAGAAAATATGATTCTAAAGACAATATAAGTATTGTGCGTAGCTTGAGCTTCGGGCAAAAAAGCTATTTCTCACAACTTTCGCATCTTTCGTAACATAATTATAATAGCAGTGGGCTGATTTGAGTTCAAGATCTTAAATTTACTAAAAATTATAGTAATTTTTAGTAATGATAGTGTTGCATTTTAAACTTATCTCAATGACACTTATTCTCATTGAGAGATTCTTTCAATTTGCCTTTATCTTTTTCCTGTTCAGTAAATTACAACCAACTATATAAGTTGATTCCAATACTGATAGGATGAAACAAAAAAAAACAGATTTGCGGATTCATTCAAGGGAGAGATGATTGCGTATTTTAATTTTCATTGAATCATTTTAGAAAACGTTTTTTCATGAAAACCAGCAAGTAGGATTCTCCTCCAATTTGAATTTAAAATCCAAAATTTCCTTCGCACAACGAGGTCTTTATCATCTGATAAATTTAAAAGTCGTTACGAATTATTTTCTGGTTGCATTCTTTTTTAAAAATGAAAGTAAAATTTCCCATTTGAATTTCACTAGTTAGTGCAACCATGCACAACGAGGTCTCCACAGATATGTGGATTTTAAAGTCATTACAAAATTTTGCACCAATCTAATAAAATAATTAAAAAAAAATTTGAAACCCAAAAACTTACGTCTAACTATCCGAATTCTTATGAATTAGGATACATTAGTATACGAAGCTTTTGAATAATCCCGGAGAATCCGTTAGAGGTGGCGTCCCTTCAATGACGCTTATTGAATTTGAATTCCTGTCTTCAATGACAGGTAGACCAATGATTGTTTAAGAGAGGCTCCCTCCTCGCAGAGGGTCGAATTAGAAGACACCGGTACCGATACCGGGATCGATATATAAAGTGCATTGGTTCCACGCTTATTATTGGTTTAGCTGGAGAGAATCGTGCCTTGTAACTACTACACTAAAATTCGACAATATTGGGCGGTGGGAGCCTACCGGAACTTCCCCGATTTCTTCTGGGGTCAAGAACACGACCTCGCCGCTTGCTATGTTTATTTTCGCCCGTAATTTTCCTTTGGAATATATTCCCCTAAGAAAACCGCTAGTCTCCAATATGGCAAAAACGTCACCATTAGATGTTGTCAACACAATTTCTTCTAGGATTTGCATGGGCCGAAAGACATTTCTTTTCATTTTCATTCGAAGTGGCGAATCTTTATGAAAAGTGTATCTTCGAAATTCGAAACGCCTGTGTGGATTGCTGTCGGGAATAAGTCGAATAAGTCCAAGTTGTCCAAGTCCATATCCAAGTACCTGACAATCAAGATTCCTGGCAAGAGGAGTCCTCGGAGGAGGAGACCTGGACCTGGCACGTAGAGGAGTCTGGGGATCAGCAGGAGAATGAGCTCTGCGAGGAAAAGAAGAAGAAGATGGATGAAGACCCAGGTACAGGTAGTGACTACCAGGCGAATCGCCGGTAGGGTTCAAGTTGGACTGTGAACTTAATTCTGCAAAAATAAATAGAGGATTCGTTTTTTTACAGTACATTCTTGTTTGTTGGGTTGTAATGAACCCCTCATTGCAACGTTGTTTTATTTAAGATTTATAGAGCATTGTGCGCGCTATGCCAGCACTAATTTCTTAAGTGAGAAAAACCTCACATCATTTTTATTTAATTGACATGCAATTCTTTAAAAGTCAAATAATCTTCCGAAAATTACTTCAAAACATGGATCGTTATGCCGCTAGATCAACACTTATAACTTTTGAAAAAAAAATGAATTTAAAGTGCTCAAAGGTACAGGTTTTGTGCAGAATTGGCATTTTTGGATTTAGGGGTGCATTTTGGAGTAATGTGGGGTTTTTTTTGAGGTCGCAAACTTGTATTATTGACATATAAAAATGTTCGTTGGAAATTACTCTAAAAGTTCTATTGCTTCCTCGGAATAGTTTTCCAAGGCCACAGAAACATGCAATTCATTTCTGATACACTAAATAACACCAACACTCTGAAATACGCAATTTATTTTTGAGAATTTGGAACTTGATTGGGGGGGGGGGGGGCGGTGTCCTCGAGCAAGAAAACAAATTTTTTAATGCATTTTAGAACCACCCTGCTGGGTGTGCATCAATGCCAAAAAGGAAAGATGAAAATAGGCTGAACAAATTCAATTTAGATAAAAAAAATCTTATAGCTCTCTGGTGACCTCTGAGAAAATTGCTTATAAGTATAGCTTTGATTGTAAATTGCTTATCATCTTCGCTTTCCGAAAACGATGTATCTTCTTGAGGTAAACCTTGATCCTTCTTAGAGTGCAAACTCGGTATTCCCACCGATTTCCACCGAGTTTTACCCGAGTTAGGTTGAGACTATCTCAAGTGTCTGTTTAGGAGGATCTAGGAGATTGAGGTTCCCCATTTTTGGACAACAATCTTCACGCATATGTTATCCAAGAGAGGTGATGAAGAGGATGTGGGCTCTTACAGGGATATTGCGCTCGTGACAGCTGTTGCCAAAATATTCAAACGGGTGCTCCTGCATAGGCTTAAAGAGTGGACAAAAGTTACGCATTGTATACCCGAATTGCAGGCAGATTTCAGGGCTTCCAGAGGTTGTTTAGACGTATTTGTTCTAATCTTTATCATTTAGATTCATCTCATTTTAGGGAATGATTTTTACAGAAACTCTTTTAAATGAGAGATGGGAAAAACTCCTAACACGTTTTGAGGAAACTTCAGGCCAGTGTCCCTTGAATAGTGATTTCTTTACGATGTTAGTAAAGTATCATTTCCTGATGCATTGCGAGTTCATAAAAACAGCAGTGGTGCCAACTAATTAAAAAATTTACACGGGCACAGTTGGGAAGGTACTATCTTTGCACGTTTGAATTTAAACATAGAGAGTTGGGAGCGTTCTATCTATGCATGTGCGCAGTTTAGAGTGTACCATCTAAGCAGATGTGCCGTTGAAAGCCTATCGTATGTGTCCAACTGTGAACATCGCAATTTAGACCTCTACATATGGACGTACGCAGTTCCGCAAGTGTAAATTTACTCCACGTAAAGACGTACTCTTCCCGTTCAAAATACGCACATTTCGGACTCCCTGGGAATTAACTTCGATTAGATTCGAAATCATTCTGAACAAACACAGACAGATTTTTAGGAAAAACAGTAATTGGGATGGTATGCGGATCAAATCGAAAAAATTGTTATTTGCGTAAAGCCGAAAAATGCTTTTAATATAGTTGTAATGTATTGTATTATTATATTTACCAATAGAATTGAGAATAATCACGGAAAATAAGATCAGAGTATAAACGATCCTCATCTTTTCCAGTTAGAGGAAAGACGATATGTAGTTAACAGTATAGCTAAAAAGTAGTCAAGCTACTTCGTCAAAGTAAACATTTACTCTGATGAAAGAGCTGCTATTTAGAAGCTCGATCTTGAATTGCAAACTATGTTTGAATAAACTGACGTAACACTTCATGTAATCTTGTACGTTTCAGGGACAGTCTGTTTTTAAATAGTAAATTTATGTAGTCTCCAATAAAACGGCAATTTTTGTTTGACACACATTAAATAAACCGGTTTAATTCTTATATTCATTAAAAAGCTATACAAGAAAATAATTGTTGAATCTCCATTCCATTTTGGCTTTTGAATTTTATAGTATTAGATGAATTTTTAACTACTTTAGGAAACTTTTAAATGGAAGATTGATTAAAATAGATTGATTTTTCGGGCAAACTCAGTGCAGAGTTTGCTGGCCCTAAAATTTACCTATTTTTCCTATTCAAAACAACATTTTAACTTCTTTTCACAGATTTGTGATCAAGTTTTTTGACATCCTAGCTATCAACTCGCTTCGTCGGTTCAGTGTGAATCAAGTTTGGAATAATATTCTGGAAGCACTTTAATCTCCATAGACCTTTTATCCTGGAATTACTGAGCCCAGTAATTCACTTTTGAAATAATATAATTTCACCATTCAGAAATTGATTCATGTCAGAAGGTGTTAGACCATCTTGGATTGGTTTCCTAGAAAATATCCTGAGTTATCTAAAATGTAAAAGATAAGTTGTTGAGCTCCCAAGTGGTTAATAAGTTGAAAAGAATCAGTTTTGTCGCATTTTGAGCAAATCAGAAAAGTCCATTGACCTTCTCCTGTGCAAGTCGAGCCAATTAATATTTATTTTATGAATGCAGAAATGCATTTTTAATATATCTACTAAATATACCTACTTAATATACCTACTCTAAAATCGACGTTGATAGTGACCCAGCAAGCGTCCGAGAAGTTAGTGTGATTCGCGGCGCAGAAGACCTTCAAGCTTTCAAGCTCATCTAACTAAGAGCATTTTCATTTCTTGTCGAATCTTCTGATTTCTGTGACCTAATTTTGTGACGTTGTCATTCCAATCGTTTCCCGCACTAATTTGAATCATACTAAGAGTTTTCGAAGGGCCTATAACTACCCGTTTCACAATCAAATATTATAAAAATAAGTTATATTATTTTTCGTATTATATTTTCTGATAGTGTCGCATAGAAGCGCAAACATGAAGTGTTATCATTGAAACAGAGTAAATACATGCCCCAGAAAACATTCATTTAGATAATTTAGAACCGTTGAGCATTATCCACTGATTTAGGGTACTCAGTAGTACAGTAGTCTGAATTTCAGTAAAAAAAGTCGTTTCACTTTCAAATGTTAACATCGAGTCAACCCTAAGCTTAATATTTTTCCCACATAGCACACTTCCCAAAAAAACCAGGCCTGTCCCAGTTTTTGACCTATGCTTTTCCCGAAAAAACCTGGGACAGACCTGGTTTTTTTTGGGAAACGTGCTATGTGGATTTGGATGCGAGAAGATATCCTACTAATAAAATACGATACAAATGATAAAATTAAGGCACCGATATTTATTTCCCGTGATCTTGAACTTTTCTCTACCTACTTCACAATGTACTCCTTAAAATTGGCCCCAGGTTTAATAAGGATAAACTTTTCACAATCGAACAACACTAGCTTTCCCTAATTTCTAGATGTAAATATACCATTTTAACAATGTAATCTTTTTGTTTCATTAAAGTTAAAAGGCTTCGTCGCATACCTGATTTTCCTGCCCAGCTTGAGCCTCCTTCACGTCACAGGTCCCGGTCTCCTGCCAGGCCTCGCGAGTCTCCTGTACGCGTCATGTCCGAATTACCTTCTGCTAGGCCTCCTCTTGACAGCACTTTTGATTGTCAAGTACTTGGGTATGGAATTGGCCAACCTGGACTTATTCGACTCATTCCCAATAGCAATCCGCACAGGCGTTTCGAATTTCGAAGATAAACTTTTCATTACGGTTTACCACTTCGACTGCAATTAAGAAAAAGAGTCTATAGGCCTATGCCAATCCTAGAACAAATTGTATTGACAACATCTAATGGTGACGTTTTAGCAATATTGGAGAAAAGTGGTTTTCTTCGTGGAATATATCATTCCAGAGGAAGGATACGGGCAAAGATAAACATAGCAAGCCGCGAGATTTTGGACTTGACCCCAGAAGACATTGAGGAAGTTCCAGTAGGCCCAATTGCTTCGAGTTTTAGTATAGTAGTTGCAAACTACGATTCTCTACAGCTAAGCCAATAACACATAATTAGTGGAAAATTTGACCCGAATAATGTCACAGAGTCCTGGCGAAAGTATCGGATAGGAATTCCTTCCCAATCAATCCGAAGTCACCCGAATCATTCCGGAATCTGTATCCGAACCAATCCGAGTCAATTCGAAACAATCCAAATAATTTCTACATTTCGTTGGATCCAAATCTGTCAAAAATTAATCCAACTTAATCCGAATGAATCCGAACCAAATTTTCAATCCAAATGAATTCAAACTCGGATTGACCTAAAACGATTTTCAATCCGAATGAATCAAATTTAATCTGAATTCGGATTCATTCGAATTGAAAATTCAGTGTATATCAATCCGAGTTCTAATTGATTCTGATTCATTTGGATTGAAACTTTGGTTAGGATGGGTTCGGATTGGTCCGTTTTGGAGTTCGGATTGAACCGGATTGAGTCGGATTGATTTTTAAACGATTTGGGTGAAACGAAATGTAGAACTTTTTTCGGATTGGTTCGAATTGACGCGGATTGGTTCGGATATAGATTCTGGTATGATTCCGATTGGTCCGAAAGGAATTCCTATCCGATACTTTCGCCAGGGAGGTCCTTCAGTCGAAATCCTTACAAAAATTAAAACTTTTTAATATAGACACAAATATTTGATACGAGTTAAAAATGGACGATTCAAGACGATAGCAAAAAACTTCAGATATAAAAACAGATAATAACAGATATAATTTGAATTGAATTAGCTTATCCTTATCGTTAGTTGTCAGCGTGTAACACGCAGTAATCTAAATTAGAGACCGGGCCCAATACCAGATCAGTAACAATGTAATTGACAAACAAATTTTAATAATGTTTAATGCACAAACTTATTTTTGAATATTCTCTTTTGAATGATTCATTAGGTTTATAAACTTTTCTCAAACTCATTTGCATTTGCACCTGGAGTCCAAATGCGGATCAAAATCATGCGTTGACAAATAATTTTCTTAAACTATTAACAATTTTTGTTAAATTTGTCAACTTGTTTTCATGCCAAAGGATGGAAAAACTTACCTTTTTTTAAATAAGAATTTCTGATTATACTTGTATTTTTTAAGCCCATCGTCTCTATAGTCCACTTTACTATTTGTTTCTCTTGCCTTATTGCATAACAGTTTGTGGGAAAACAATTTTCCTATTCTGATAAATACTAGGCATGTCCAGAAAGTAAGGGTACTGAGGCTCTCACAGCCGGAGGGTATTTTTGTTGATAAGTTGACCACACTGCCATTTAGGTTAACTCCTGCCATTGAAAACGAGACTAAAGGGGATGAAACTGTAGGATGAAAACTGTGGCCACAGCAAGATTTCTCGTGAATTATGTCTATTGAATCTGTCGCCAAGTGCGAAATCGGCGCCGTCATCCGCTACCTCGTCGTGAAGGGAAAATCTTCGTTGGAGGTATTTAGTAAGGTTAAAATTGTTTATGGTGATACGACGATCTGAGGAGTGGAAGACCACTATGTTAGGCTGAAAAAACATGGCATCCGTGTTTTGGGACCACAAAGGCATAATTTTAATTACATTTTTGCCTCAGAGGGAAACCATCAACGCTTTAAGATATTGTGAGACCCTAAAAAAATTGAGGAGGGCGATTCAGAATAAAAGGAGGGACATGCTGACAAAGGGAGTCTGCCTGTTGCACGACAATGCCAGACCCCACACGGCCAACGCCACGAAGCAACTTTTGGGCTCATTCGGATGGGATGTTTTGAACCACCGCGCGCATTCCATCAACCTGGCGCCTTCAGATGATCATCTCTTTTCACTTTCCAGAAGATGCACATGGGTGAGAAAAAATTTTTAACGGTTGAGGAAGTGAAGCGGGAGGTCGAGAAGTGGGGAAGGAGGTGGGAGGAGAGTTATTTGAGGCAGGCATAACAAAATTGATCCCCCGCCTCACCACCAGCATTGAGAGGGATGGCGACTACTCTAGAATGTTTTTACGTTAATAGAGTAATTCAGGACCTAAAACAATCAAATTTTACAATTCGGTTTTGAAATAAATATTAAAATCTGAAGATTATTGTGCCCGAAAGTTAAAAGCTTGAAGTAACTACAGAATTTGAAATTTGAAAAAATTTTACAATTTGGTTTTGAAAGCAATTAACTAGAAATAAAAAACGAAAACGTGCTAAGACAAATTACAAATGGGCAGTTGTTTCGCTATGTGAGAAAATCCGGTACCAAAACTATTTACAAAAAATCGCTATAAAAAAGGAGAGATAAAATTAAAATTTATAAACATGGGACTCAACAGTTCCTGATCCGGTATTGAACCCCGGCTCTAATGTGGATCACTGCGTGTTTCGCTGATTAGTGAAGAATTTTACATATTCGTTTCTTCTACTGACAATTAGGTAAATTATTTGTGAAAATCAACTGCAATTAAATCTTAAGTTTTTTGCTATCGGATTGAATCGTCCCTTCTTAGCTCATCTGAAATATTTGCAGCTGCAATAAAACAGATTCAAATACACAGGTTTAAAAGTACATATCTAATCAGGATGAAACGTATTGTAAGGGGTGCTCCCTATATATTTACACGAAAGTGAGCCACAGAAATGCGGTCAATATATCAGGGAGAGCTAATTACAAAGCAACGCTTTGAAACCAATACCTTGGACCCTAGAAGGGTCAGTTAGTTTACGTTATCAGTTTAATCGGCACGATTAATTCAGTCAGTGATCTTGTAAACCCGCTTCACAAGTGTAGGAACATGATAGGTCCACTGTCCAATGCGGTCCAGCCAAGATCTCTATAATCCAGTAAGCCCCCTCTTGCTAAGGCTTCCAGTGTTAAGCCTAGGTTTTGAAAGGGTTATCCAAGGTGCTGCCCCTGGTTCCGATTAGGGTAAGAGGATTCCACCACCCCAACTTTCAGGGATTAATTTGTGATTTCAACGCATTTAAATGGATCAAGAATCGGTAAGTCCCATTTTATTATTTCTAACCTTTCCCCTCCTTCTCTCTCTTAACTATTCAAATCAGTAATTAGTCCGTTTTTTCCAGTTAGAAAGACCAGGACGAGTACTATGTATCCTTCAGCCTCTGAGCCCTTCTCATCGGAGTGAAAACTCATAGTTTGAAGATTCAATAAACTGATTTGATCACAGGTTGTTTATTTAAAGTACATTTGGCTTTTGCGCTCGTCCCGAAGTTGGAGTCCTTTCCGATCCCAACCAAATAGAGCACATTAGGGAAATATGACGTTTGTATATGTTTCCTGGACGCAACATTTTTAGGTGTTTTTTAGGTGTTCTCCAAAATAGGGAGGTTAGGATGCAAAAAGATCTTTTGCATAATTTCCATATTTTGCAGCTAGCGACTTGCCCAAATTTATATTCTAATTTTCAATCCTTAGCTGAGCTCAGAATTCTAAAAAATTCGGTTTCATAATTATACCAATTTATGGTCGAAACAATAGTGATACGCAGTTCAGCCTTTTTGAAGAATACAATATTACAGCTGTTATAAATTATCTTTATTATATCAAGATTTTCAATTAAAACTGGAAATTTATTTAATATACCTCAATAAAAAAGTTGCGAAATATTTCTACTTGTCATAAATGTAAATAATACGAAAAAATAATAATAAATTCATATAAAAAATACACATATTCTGCAGAATTAATACTGGTTTTTCGAAACTTTAAATGGGCCGTTATACAGTAGACACTTCATAAATTTTCCATCTGAAATGCGCGTTTGGCTAAAACACACAAAATTATATAAAGTGTGACGCCAGTTTTACAGAACTTAGTAAATAATTCATTTTTATTTAGACTGGCTAATGAAATATAAACACAATCTCGTACGATAATAATCTCTATAGATAACATTTAAAGCTGAACGCACGGGGATAAGCTCAAGGGCCAAAGTACTCTTATGAAGAAACAGAATACTTATTTGTTACATTGCTAACTATAATTTGTCTTCCAATTGGGGAAAATGAGAATATTTTATACTCTGGAATTATTCTTGACTGCTATTCTAACTTCTATTGGTAAATATAATAGTAGAATACATCTATAATAAAGATAAACTATTTTCCCGCTTTCCGAAAACTGGAATTTGTTTAATTCGATTCGCAATCTATCCTTTTGGTTTCATTTCTAACCTCAATCTGTGTTTTTCCAAAATTATTACAAATTTTAACGTGCACAGCTGGTAACGGCTCAACTGTGTACGTGATCGGATAGGACCTTCCAACTCTGCGCATTGAAATTGAAACATTCACCAATGGCAGTTTCCTAACATTTCACGTGCACAGATAGTATTTCTTCTTGCAGAATTAAGTTCACAGGCCGGCTGTAACCCTAATGGCGATTGGCCTGATACTCCACGCCCCGGTCGTTGGCTGCCCTCTTCTTCCTCTCGTCGCATACCTCATTCTCCTCCCCAGCCCGAGCCTCCTTCACGTGAAAGGTCCCGGTCTCCTGCGAGGCATCTCGAGTCTCCTATACGCGTCGTCTCCGAACTGTCTTCTGATAGACCTTCTGTCGACAGGACTCTTGATTATGGAGTACTTGGGTATGGAATTGGACAACTTGGACTTATTCGACTTATTCCCGATAGCAATCCGCACAGGCGTTTCGAATTTCGAAGATACACTTTTCATCACGATGCGCCACTTCAACTGCAATTAAAAAGGAGAGTCTATGCACCCATGCCAATCCGAGAACAAATTGTGTTGGCAACTTCTAATGGTGACGTTTTAGCAATATTGGAGACAACTGGTTTTCTTAGTGGAATATATCATTCCAGAGGAAAGACACGGGCAAAAATAAATATAGCAAGCGGCGTTATTTCGATCTTAACCCCAGAAGAAATTCGGGAAGTTCCAGTTGGCCCCCGCCGCCGAATTGTTTCGAGTTTTAGTATAGTAGTTGCAAGCTACGATTCTCTACAGCTAAACCAATAATAGAGTTGAAATTAATATAAAACTTTCAGTAAATTGTTCACGATGCGAAGTGATACCTAAACTATATATAGTGGAAAATCCGACCCGTTTGATGTCAGTGAGGTCTTCCAGTCGACATCCTTACAAAGATTAAAACTGCAGCATCAAATTAAGAAGACTAAAAAAATGCGAACTATTGTTTTAGCAAGTTGCATGACCATTGTACAAAAAAATAATATTTTTATCAATTTTGACAACTTTGAAGTTTTTCTTCACGGGCCAGTTAGTTGTTCTTACGGCGGCTGACAAATCCTTCAATATCCCAGTGACTATTTGTTTTTCAAATATGAGACTTTCAATAAGAGATCAGCAAGTTATGATGTGTCAGTAAATTAATGAGTAAATTGTTTTTAGAATTATATTTACTCTTATTACTTTAAAATTATTATGCCAATATTTTTGTGAGAAGTTTTTTTTATCATTATTGTTTCTATTTTGACGTCAGTTTTACAGAACTTGGTAAATGATTCATTTTTATTCGGACCAGCTAATGAAATATAAACACAGTCTTGTACGATAATAATCTCTGTAGATAATCTCCAAAAGTAAACGCATTAAAACTAAGAAAAACTAAGAGAACTAAATTACTCTCATGGAGGAACACAATACTTATTTGTCACATTGCTAACTATAGTTTTTTTCAAAATGGAGAAGAGGAGAGTATTTTATACTTTGGTTTTATTCTTGACTGCTGTTCTTACTTCTATTGGTAAATACAATAGTAGAATACATCTATAATGAAGTTAAACACATTTATCCGCTTTCCGAAAACAACAATTTGTTTAATTTAATCCGCAATCTATTTTTTGGTTTTTTTCCACTAAGTGTGTGTTATAAAAGGAAAGGATACGTCTTTCCACGTCCATGTGTACACATCCACGTCCTAATTGTCCAAATGTGCACATCTAAATTGCTACATGCACAGTTTTTACGTAATTCAATTGTGAACGTGGACAGATGGTATATTTTTAACAGCGCACGATGAAATTTTAACGCGCAAAGCTGGTAACGCCCCAACTGTGCACGTGAACAGATGGGAACTTCCAACTCTATACGTTGAAATTTAAACTTCACCAATGGCACCCTCGTAACTTTTCGCGTGCACGTAACTTTTGATGGTGCACGATTAGATTTAAACAATCACAGATGGTAACATCCGAGCTGTGCACGTGTGTGGATGGGATACTCCCAACTCTGTACTTTGAAATTTAAACGTGCACAGATGGTACCCTACCAATTGTGCACATGCAGAGACGGTACACTTCCGTTATTCAACAGCGCTAAAATTGTATTCGAAGTATTTTATTAATTCAGTTTTCATTAAAAAAAATGTTATTACGTTCAATTCTACTGATTAAAGTGTTTAATTAGTGAGTGCTGTGAATGATTTGGAGATCTGTGAAGCTTGGAAATGCTGATATTTTTACGTAATTTATTTACCTTCTCATTAGTAAGTTTACGACAATGTTCTTTGTTAAGAAAATGTAATTAATCTAATATTTTATAATCCAAATTTGGCGGAATTGAATTACGAAAGTTAACTTCAACTTAAGCGTAGCCGTAAAATTGGATGATTAAATTGAGGAGTGATTTTAATACCCTGTAAATCCCAGATTTTCCCATTTTTTCTCCTTAAGAGATAGCCTTTTCTACAATTATGGAAAACCTTTCAATTGCTGAGTTTCGAAGTACAAGTTTTTCATATAGAGTATGCAAGTGTAAAAAAGAGATCGAATTTCAAATAGAACAATCACAAATCAACAATTCCATGTATTGTATAAATACCACTTTTAACTATTATTTAACAATAAAGTTGTTTTTTCTCATGTCAAATATAAACTAAAATATTGTCGAATACAATTGGTTTGAATGAATGAAATTTCATATTTTAGATCCGGAATTTTTCTCAGTTCCATCATGCATATAAATAAGCCCATGAATGTTCTCTAAACAATTAGAAGAAAAAAAAACTAGGTCATACGGTCATTCAGTCAAATAAAAATGATGACAAAGAGACATTCGATAATATGAACATTATGTGAAATAGATTCACCGACACATAAGTATCTTCTGCAAACAAAAATTAATCATGTACTTCTTCTTGCAGAATTAAGTTCACAGGCCGGCTGTAACCCTAATGGCGATTGGCCCGACACTCCACGCCCGGGTCGTTGGCTGCCTTCTTCTTCCTCTCCTCGCATACCTCATTCTCCTCCCCAGCCGGAGCCTCCTCCACGTGGCAGGTCCCGGTCTCCTGCCAGGCATCTCGAGTCTCCTATACGCGTCGTCTCCGAACTGTCATCTGATAGGCCTTCTGTCGACAGGACTCTTGATTATGGAGTACTTGGGTATGGAATTGGACAACTTGGACTTATTCGACTTATTCCCGATAGCAATCCGCACAAGCGTTTCGAATTTCGAAGATACACTTTTCATCACGATGCGCCACTTCAACTGCAATTAAAAAGGAGAGTCTATGCGCCCATGCCAATCCGAGAACAAATTGTGTTGGTAAATTCTAATGGTGACGTTTTAGCAATATTGGAGACAAGTGGTTTTCTGAGTGGAATATATCATTCCAGAGGAAAGATACGGGCAAAAATAAACATAGCAAGCGGCGAGGTTTTGTACTTGAGCAGAGACGAAGTTCGGGAAGTTCCAGTAGGTCCGCGCCGCCCAATTAATTTGAGTTTTACTACAGTAGTTGCAAGCTACGATTCTCTACAGCTAAACCAATAATGGAGTTAATAATAATATAAACTTCTCAGTAAATTGTACACGATGCGAAGTGATACCTTAGCTATGATGAGTGGAAAATACATTCATTTTCGAAATGTGATATCCAACTTAGACACGTTTCATTAGATAAAAACCAACTTAAGTAAGCCTATTACAAGAGAATCTAATCCCGAATTTTTTAGAATATTTATTTGAACTATAGCGTCAAAATTTGAATCTAAATTTGAGCATAAAGTTTGACAACTCTGAAGTTTTTCTTAATGGGTCAGTTAGTTGTTCTTACAGTTCTTACAAATCCTTTAATATTCCAGTGACTATTTGTTTTTGAAATATGAGACTTTCAATAAGAGTTCACGAAGGTGTAATGTGTCAGTAAATTATTAAGGATTTTATGAACTTAGACTATTTATAAATGCGGAAGCTGTAAAAAATAGCTTTTTTTGTCATAAGCTCAAACTACGCACACATTTTATATTGTTTTTAGAATCATCATTGTTTATATTTTGAAGAACATTTTGTAAACATTTTGTCACTTGTGATGGAAATTCCTAACAAATAAAAGCTTGCATGGATTTAAATTTTCAGTTTTGTAATCTAATATATATAAATAACAGTTTCCTGGAAAGATATTTATTACAAAAAGTAAATATAACTTGATTTTGACGAAAAAAGCAAATTTTGAGAAATTTAAATCTGTTTTAATATAGACACAAATATTTGATACGAGGTAAAAAGGGACGATTCAAGACGATTGCAAAAAACTTCAGATTTAATTACAGATGCTTTTCAAAAATTATTTATTGACTTTACACGAATCTGAAAATTTGTCGGGATCTTGTTGTAGGTTTTCACATGAGTTTGGATCAAGGATAGTAAATAATAGCTTAACATCATCATCATAGAAATTATGGGAACAGTTTAAGGTCATAGACAAATATTTAATAGACACAATGAAAAGCAGTGTGCCTAGATTTGAACCTTGCGGTACTCCCGAGGTTGGTGTGAAAGACTGAGAGGTATATCCATTATATTCTACAAAAGGTTCCCTATCAAATAGGTACGTATGTACCAAGCGTTTAACATAAACTGTTTATATTCAATTAGTTGAGACCTAAAAAGCTGAGTGAAACATAGTAGATTTGAAATTGTGGGTCTACGCGGAACGAATCCGTGCTGCTGCCGAGATAATTCTTTATATGCTGCGGTTAATATTACATCATGAATACAGATCTGAAAGACCTTTAATAAACTGCAAGATAAAGATATGAGCCTGTAGTTATCTACTTCCGACTTGTCACCTTTTTTCAAGACTGGGAAAATTCGAGTAGTTTTTCACATTTTTGGAAAATAGCCATTCCGTAGAGATAGGTTGAATAAACTTTTCAATGGAGAGAAAAGAAAATTGGAGCAAGTCTTGATAAGTGTGCAGGGAATTTTATCAGGATCAGAGGTTTCCTTATTTGGGATCTTGTTCATTGCATATAAGATATTTTTGGTTGTTATCTATAGAACGGAACTATTCATGTCTACAGGCCCGTCTTCCCAATCTGGTGGCAACAGAGTAGTAGGATTATAAACTTGACAGAAAAATCTAGCCAAAGCATTAACAATGTCAATGGGGTCCGTAATTTCATCCTCCTTGTATCTCATCACGCACGGAATTCTAGATGTACGTTTCAAATTACTTATGTAAGTCCAAAATAAGAAAAATCTGGTCCTGATTCTTTCCTCAGTGTTTTTGTTATACAACTTGTGAGAGGATTGAAGGCACATCTTAATTTTGTTTTTAACTGTGTTAACATGTTGACATAATAAGGATCTAGTGTAAAATCATATTTTTCCTTATTTTTATTTTTTAGCGCTATGTCTTTTATGATTCATTTTGTAAACCACTTGGGGTATTTTATATCCCCAATGCTTCCAACTTTGCATGAAAGTTAAACAACCACTAAAGGGTCCCATTGGATGCAGGAGATGAATTGGTTCTGTGTCTAGCTTACATAGTTGTAAATGAAGAAGATCTTCTCCTGAAATGGTCAGGAAACACGAGGTAATTGACAAGGGAGAGTTTGTTTACAAGACTTACAAGTAAAGAATGCAGAGTTTAAAAAAAATCCGCCAACAGCTCCTCGACAAGAAAATGCACAGAAGCTTTGCCAGAAATGTGAAAAACCAGCCCTGGTCGAAGGAGCAAACTTTTGCTTTTCTCAAATCATGAGGACTTAAGTCAGGTATAGAGTGTTTTATTTTTGCATACCAGGACGGTGTCGTTCCCACCTTAGTATTCCGTGAACTCATTTTACGTCAAGAAGTTGACAGCGATAGGTTCAGAGCGTGCCATACACACGCTGAACACATATAACATACACTATCCAGGATTCCAGGTGTCTCCCTCACGTCAAATTTTCTGCACCTTGGGTTTTCGGACCGTACTTTTCATTAAACGATCGAAGCCTGATATTGTTCTCCAGGACTTCGAGAATCGAACTAGATTTGCGATCAAATTCTCGACTTTGGCCGACTACAACATCTCTGCTAAGGAGAAATAAAGGAGGAGATGTATCAGACCTTAAAAGGGAGCTGCAGCGACTGTACCCAAAATATTCAGTTGAAGTATTTGTCCTTGTGATCGGTGCTCTCGGAGATGCGACACTATCACTGATTCGTTACCTCAAAGCCATACCCGGGTGCCAAAACCATTCCAAGATTCTCTCAATCATCTCGTTGTATTTCTAAATTCCCTGAGGTCTTTTTCAAAATGAACATTTCACTCCTAAAGATTCAAGTTTTTGTAAGTTTTTGAATTTAAAGAAAAACGATATGGTCTTATAACAATCTACACCCGGTAGGTAAAGAAAAATCATCTCAAATGTGGCCCAACGTAAATTTAATGTTAAATGGTGGCAGAGAAAATCAACAACGAAGACAAAGCAATGGCGAAGAAAACTCAGGAAGTAATAACGATCAAAATAGTGAGAGAGAAATAATAAATGATAGAATAAAAGTAGACATGAATGTATCAATGACAGAAGCTACCACGAATTTATAAAATAACATGGCGCGACAAAATTCAATAAATCAGAATTATAAAATTAAATTCGAGATTGAGATTCTCAAATTCCACGACGAATATAAAAAAAATCCGATAGAATTTTTGGAAGACTGATATAAATATTTGCAAATAAAAAGTCTCCTAACAGAGTGTGAAACTATGATAATCAACGCGTCTTTGAAAGAAAGAGCAAAGTCATGGTTCTGTGCAAATAATTGCAGTTTTGAAAACTATGAGAATTATACATTTAAATTTATAGAAGAATTTCATTCTCTGGAATCGAAAGCGGTGGGGGGGAAATGCCTGGTACAAAAGAATTTATATGAGGCAGGATGGCATGTTAGTCAGCTATTTTCATGACCAAGTCTGACAAGCACTTTTTATTTTTTTTCTTCGAATTGACTTTAATCACGCATTCAATTCGCGTTGCCTCTATTCATTTAAATGCGTCTCGATTCGTTTAAACGAATCAGAAAACGGAATTCATGCGCATTCAAAAATGTTAATTTGCCCAAATTCGTATCAATTCTTTCCTGTTTACTGGGAAACTACCCTGACCCCGTCTTTCAGAATATATGCGAAATTATATATTAGTAGGCAGCTACTTGGGCGAATTCAAGACAATTCAGCCGAAGTTGAATTATGTAAACAATACCAAGGTGAAAGCAAAGACAAGCGACGCGATGAGAATAAAAGTAAGCAAAATGATAGGTGTGGGAAATTGAAAGATTATAATAAAAGAGTGGTTGCGATAAAAGAAGACATAGATGAGGACGTAACAGTCAGTGATAACAGGGATGGCAATCGGGATGACAGTAGGGATGATAGTTATCGGGATGATAACTATAGTGACAAAATAGAAGAAATTTCAGATTGCGGAAATTTAAACTGAGTATCGACAGTAATATGGGTCCAACTACGTGTCAATGGGTAGGTAGCATTATTGAGAACCTAGCACATATTTGTAAATACAAATTCTCCTTCATATCAATACAAGCAGCTAACAAAAACAGCGAATCAATTTTTGACACACGAGCCTGAGTAGATTGGATCTCAACTATCAGAAGAAAAGCTCGAGAACTTAAATGGAAATATAATAAGGGAATTAGAGCTCTTAACGGAAAACGTTATTCGGTTAAAAAAAAAGTTTCTTGCTTTATTATTGCCTGAAATTAGAGTTATTATCGATTAATTATTAATTGTTAGCATTATGAATAATACTATTATGATGTTAAACTATTATTGTATTGACCCACCTTTCACCCACAAACGCTCATGATCTGGTACTTCGCTACCAAACACGCCCGCGAAACGCGGCAAGTGATTCGTTGGTGTCAGTTGTTGTTTTGGAACTCTATATTCTGCTTGGACATGCGTCATAATTCACGAGTGTACACACAGAAGAGCCCGTCTATAGGGATCCGAGAATTACACTGGAGAGCCTTATAGGGATCTCACATTAATCCTGGAGAGCCCGTCTATAGGGATCCGACAATTACACTGGAGAGTCTTACAAGGATCTCACATTAATCCTGGAGAACCCGTCTATAGGGATCCGGCAATCACAATGGAAAGCCTTATAGGGATCTCACATTTATCCTAGAGAGCCCGTTTATAGGGTTCCAGCATTCATCCTGGAGAGCCCGTTTATAGGGATCCAGAAATTCATCCTGCAGATCCCTATAGGGAGTCAACATTCATACTGGATAGCCTATTTATAGGATTCCATTTTTCTTACAAATGCTAGTTGCAATGCTAACGACTGAGACCAACAATTCATAACATTAATTTTATTTACATTAAACGGCGAGAGACGAACACAACTTCACACACGCACAAATTCATACACATATGCAAGAAAAGTCCAAAATTAAAAATACGTTCATCACAGTCATCTGTCATGTACGCGGGATGGCCACAGAAAGCGACTTTATCCTTCTGAATTAGATGTAGCGAATTTCGAGCTCCCAGCTCTTCCAAGACCTGTGCGCACCTCGAAGGAACGTTCCAAGTGGAAGAGATCACGATCGGTTGGATGGATACCTTTTGCACCCTCCACACGGTCAGGATTTCCCGCTTCAGTTCCGAGTATTTCTGGATCTTCTCAGTATATCGGAGCCTAACGTTATTGCTGAGGGGAAGGTTCATGTCCATCATTCTCACGTGTTGACCACGTTTATCTAACCAGAGGGCGTTGGACGATTGTGTCTGACTAGGTGGTAAGTCAGAATAGTCCTGTCCCAGCAAAGGAGATGGTGTTCGTTCTTTAGTTCTTCATAACTATATTTATAGTGAGACTCAAATCTCTCGAGCAAAGCAGTGTTCAGGGCAATTTTCTGGAGAATGATTCCAACAACATCATTATGTTTGTGCGTGTATTTTTGCGATGCAAGCATCGTACAGCTATCAGTGATGTTCTCGATGTTCTCATTGGGATCTCCACAAAGGCGGCATCTGTCAAGAATTGCACCCCATCCACACCCGGCGCTTTCAAGTTCTGAGCTCTCTTTAGGATACAAGTTACATCGGAAGCTGAGATGGATAGACTATTCATCCCAGGCAACCGTGCAACTCTGTCCTTTTCTAGACGGGGCCAAGTCGTGTTGTCCAGTTGATTCGACCATTTCCTTGGCCCGAGGTGGTTGACAATAATTTTCATTCTTGTTTTTGCCATCTGAAAGTCCGCGCTTTCTTGAACTGATGCTATGTGGGCAAAGGATCTCCTCCATATTTCGAGACAGTCTATGAGACCGATTGCCCTTTCGAAATTGGTACAATCGTTCCAGTTTTCTTCTCGTTCTAAAAATCTCACCTTGAAGTCGAAACCTCCATGGAGGGTCTGACATATTTTTTGGGGCAATATGCAAGAGTCTGCACCTGCAGCAAGTTCATATCCTGCTGCAAGAACAGAAACAGTATCTTGGTGGTCAAGCCGCTATCTAACCGGAAAAGGCCCTTGTTGACTCTCAATTTCGGCATAACGTTTCTCATTGATGGTTCTTGATTTTCAAACTCTAGGATGGCATCCGTGAAGCACACCATGAGACGCAGACTTTCTTCATCGAGCTCTTAAATCAGTTCAGCAGGAACTGGAGCAGACTCCAGCCGCTGCAAGCCTAACGACCGTCGAACATGAGACAGGCGCCCTGTTAAATGCCCTAGATCCGGCCCCCGCTTGTCCAGGACGTGTCGTGTCACGGTATCAAATTCTTCTCCTGAAAATGCAAAATCTGATGCTACTCATCATGTGATTGCAGGAAAGCAGGGCTGAAATGTTCCATCATTTGCATGAATTACAACGGACAGGACTGCGCATAGGTTTCTGAGGTCTTGAGCAATTCCGAGGAAGAGGAAGGAGAGAAAGAAATTGAAGCTACCATCCACAACCTATCGCAAATTAATTGAAAAATCTCAGCAAATTAGAAATTTGTATGTATGCTCAACAAGTTAACAAACATCACGTGAATTCAAACAAGTCCAAAGAATTACTAGATATTCTATTGAATCCAGAAGAATTCAAATGAATTTGGAAAAATAGCAAATTAAAGAAAATGAAGATAAAAAGAAGAAATCCTTCAAATCCCCTGCCTTGCTTTTTTCTCTTTTTTAACAACCTTCATAAGGCTTTAAAAACAATTTTCTTCAAATGTCAAATCCCATGAGAAAACCAGGATGTTATCCCTATGTACTTCATATATTTTGAGCCTACCTTTCATGAAAATAAAGATTACCTTCAATTACAAACCAATAATCAATTACTGAATTAGCATCAGGATATGTACCATGTAGCATTTGTTTTAAAAAGCTGTGAATCATCTTTTGCCTAAGTAGCTTAACATAACAAAGACAAACTAATGAAGAAATCTATTTCTTGGAACAATTCTTCAATATCTTTAAGACGATAAAATATTCTTTTATTAAGTATAAATAATTTCTTGGATATAGCCGAAAGATTTGGTGACGCCAACAAAAAGTACTGGCAAAAAAAATCACACAAAATGTTTGGCTGAATAAAATGAACGAGTTTCGTCGACACAACATAAATGTCTTATCCGAATGATTTTGTTGAATAATTATTCCTTGAGTAAAGCAGGGTAATAAAATACCGAAATAAAAATAATTATTTCAGCGAAACCATTTATCAGTTTAAAAAGGCAGCGTTTCTTAGCTACATCTTTCTACCACAATTTTAGTTTCATCGCTTGAAATGGTGAAATAAATTGATAGTATAAAACTAGAGATAAAAATAGATTCACAGAATCAAATAAAAAATTTGAAGGAAACATGAGTGTCTATTCTGGGTTTAGTTAGATCAACATTGGTTCGCAAATGTCGGGTGACTGATTGGAATTATAAGACCATGCAGAGAAAATAGAAACGAAAATAAATTATAATTAAAAGGTTCCATCTTAAAAAATGTTGAAATTGATATTCGATACTTTACAGCTGATTTAAATAATGAAAAAAAGCAAACGCCCCACACAATTCTAGTACAAAAATACGAATAACACTCCATACCCTGAACGCCCCTTAATTTTAATTGAATTACGCTTGGGTAAAAATATATTTAATATGGCACAGTTACATAATTGAAATTAACCTAATTGGGCATATTCTGTTAACTAGCCTAAATAATATATGGTCATTTATTTCATTTGAAAACCATGTTTTGAACAAAGAACTTTTTTCATTCATATAATACAAAGTTAATGCACGAATGGAGGCCAGAATAGAAAAGAGTCCTTGATGCGACAGTCAATACAAACAAAGTGGAAATACCCGGGATCGAATTCACAGCTAGTTAATTGTTATTTCCTGTTGATCTCGTAAAATTGTGAAATCATCATTATCAGCATTTGCGCTAGGTCTTGAAAAAGTGCTCGTAGCATTTCCTGAAGGTAACCTTCCTAATACAAGACAGTAACAGATTTTTTCTTAAAGCTTTATTTTTCGATCGAAGATACATCCAAATGTATATTTTTTAAGATAGACGGATTCTTGATTTAGTGAATGATCCGAAAACAATACAAAAAAGTTGTTCAATCAAAAAATGATGGTACTTTTTCAGAAAATAAAAAATACTTTTTGAAAAATTCCATCTCTTCTCGGCCTCTTTTGCAAATCCTGAAGCTTATTAATATAAGCAGAATTACACTTTGCTTAGAAATAATAACCTATACAAATATTCAGTACTTAATGCTTTTTTTAGGATTTTTTAATTGTTCAATGTATTATTTTTTAATCTTCTGAATTGCTTATTGGAATTCTCTTAAACTGCTTCAAGCTCCTTTCAGAGAATTCAGAATATTAAGAAATTCGGATAAATAGAAGGAATTTCCTGAATTCTTTATATATTCTGAATTCAGGGAATTCAAGGATTTCAGGAATATTGAAGAAATTCAGGATATTCGAAGATTTCAGTAAATTCAGAGAAGTTCAGGGATATTAGAGGATTTAGGGAATCAAAAAAATTTAGAGAATTCATAATATTTAGAGAATTCAGAGAATTTCCGAGAATTGAGGTAATTAAAGAAATTCAGAGAATTCAAAGAATTTCAGGAATTTAAAACATTGAACGAAATGAAGAAATTAAGAATATTCAAGGATTTCAGGGAATTGAAGGAATTCAAGAAATTATGCAAATTTCGGATATTGAAGGAATTCAGGATATTCGAAGATTTAAGGGAATTCAGTGAAGTTCAGGGATATTAGAGGATTCAGGGAATTAAATTTTTTTAGAG
>CAKNXH010000405.1:46212-59940 GCA_932178445.1 Andricus quercusramuli
GTATTTGGGGAGGTTTGATAGGTAGTCCGGAATGTAACGGGGAGTCCAGGAAGCTAGTCAGGCAGTTTGGGAAGTAGCGAGTATTTGGGGAGGTTTGATAGGTAGTACGGAATGTAACGGGGAGTTCAGGAAGTTTGTCAGGCAGTTAGGGAAGTGGCGATTATTTCGGGAGGTTTGATAGGTAGTACGGAATGTAACGGGGAGTTCAGGAAGTTTGTTAGGCAGTTAGGGAAGTAGCGAGTATTTCGGGAGGTTTGATAGGTAGTCAGGAAGGTAACGGGGAGTTGAGGAAGCTGTTCAGGCAGTTAGGGAAGTAGCGAGTATTTGGGAAATTTGGATAGATAGTCAGGAAGGTAGTGGGGTGTTCAGGAAGCTGGTGAGGCAGTTAGAGAAGTGGCGACTATTCGGGGAGGTTGGATAGGTAGTTAGGAAGGTAACGAGGAGTTCAGGAAGCTGGTCAGGTAGTTAGGGAAGTAACGAGTATTTCGGGAGGTTGGATAGGTAGTCAGAACGGTAGCGGGAAGTTCAGGAATCTGGTCAGGCAGTTAGGGAAGTAGCGAGTATTTGAGGAGGTTGTTTAAGAAGTCAGGAAGTAAGCTGGCATTCCAGGACGCTGGTCAGGCAGTTGAGGAAGTTGCGATTAAACCGGAAAGTTGTTGATGCAGTGAGGATGGTAGCGGACGTTCAAGGAAGCTGGTTAGGCCGTTATGAAAGTAACCGGTTCTTGGAAAGGTTAGTTAGGTAGTCGGGAAGCAAGCAGTCATGCAGGGAAGCTGATCAGGCAGTTAGGGAACTAGCGGGTAAGTGAGGATGTGTGTTACGTACTCAGGAAGTTAACGGACATTTGGAGAAGGTAGTCAGGCTGTTAGGAAACTAACGAGTATTTGGGGAGGTTGGTTAGGTAGTCAGGAAGATAGCGCACATTTAGGGAGGTTGAAAAAAGTTTCTATGTCGTCGGTAAAACGTTTTCATTTTCAAATTATTCAATTCGTAGCGCCTTTATTTAGCAATTCAATAGTTCTTTTTATATTTGTTTATTCATATATTCAATATTATAAAGAATTTCATTAATGAAACTATATTTTTATGTTATTTCAATACTGAAGTAACTAAAAATGCAAGAAGTTTTAGGAATTTCAATGAAATATAAAAAAATGACGAGAAAAATAAGAAAATCAGGTAGCCTATATATAGGCTTCTGTGACTGAAAGGGTTAATTAGAAATATTGTCTGTTCTTTAAAATTTTTTCTAACATAAAATTTTCTTATTTGAACCCATTTCAATTCAATATTGTAAATACAGTATGTATAATTCCAAACGGTTTCACCTTCAAATTATTAATTATCGTTTCTAAGGTTTATTAAACATAATATTCAAAGATTTATTTAATAGCAGCTTCCTTGTTAATAATTTTATGAGAATATATTTTATATCGTTAAGAAACGGTCTCAACGTGTCAAAGGCGTGATTATGTGTTTATCTTTATCGAGTTTCCTGGTTTTAATGTATTCTCTTTTAAGCGATGGCTTTTATGAAAATCCTATGTTGGTAAAAAACGTTTCACAATCTTGTTTTCGTAATCGCATTGCAAACTGGAAAAATTTCTTCATAAAATGAAAGGGCGAAGAGATAACAAATGAAATACAATATAGGCTGAAAAATTATTAAGAATATTCCTCAGTTATTAAAATTATTATCAACATTTTTAATAAGTGGGATTCTTTTACTTTAATAAAATAAGGCGGCATTTTTTATTCCAGCTATTGGATAGGTCGGTCCCGAAATTCATTGGAATTTTTTTTTCTTGAATTCAATTGCATGTCGCTCCCAAATTTGTTCTAATCCCGAAAATTCCTTATTTTATTGAAGTTTAACACGTATTTCCCATGAAAAAATGGGTTTCTTGGAGTTTTTGGCGCTAATTATGATTTTTTGCGATTTTCAAATTATAAATTGTTTGTAATACATAAAGTATTACTTTTTGCTAATAATTAAATGTTTGAATCAATTATTTGAACAATTTTTTATTGCTTATAGGTATTTCCTCTTAGAATAGAGTTAGAAATTGGCAGTTGTTTATACAATTTTTCACTTTTGTCCACTTTTCAGTAAGAGTAGTGTAATAATTAATTCAAGTTACTAAAAGTGATGGTTAATGGAATTCAAGAAGCCTAATTTTTTAAACAAATTGTTCATAACTATCTTGACCTACAGCAATGCTAGATAATTGTGGTTCAATAACGAATTTGTTCCGCGAGAAAGGATGAAAATTGTCTATTTTTTTACTTAAATTGCTCATAACAAAACTGAATTTTAAGTTTTAACACTTTTCTGAAAGCAAGTAAGTTTAAGAAGCTATTTTTGAGAACATTTAATATCAAATGAACTCATTATTTTGGGGTTTTAAATTGTTTATGCTTTCAATCTTAGAAAAAGCAAAACAAGGAATAGGGGCGTGCTATTAGGTAATAACTAACTGCTATTAGGTAATACAATAATTAATTTATTACTTATAACTCCTCTTTGCAGAATCAGTTTCTTCGAGCATTCGATGCAAAAGAGAAGGGATAAAAATTCATCCTCATCTTTACAAAAATTACTTCAACCCTAGTGAATTGCTCCAATTAAAGTCAGGCGAGGTGGAAGTAGTAATAGATGCGTTTCGAAGGTACATCATTGGATTTGCCTTACGTACAGGAAACCTACATCATGTTTTGTGTCCATTCGTCGTCAATAAAGTCTATGGACAGCCACCAGTAGAAATTAAATTGGTTATAAATGGCAAAAATACAGAGAAATATGAAACAGTACTTACAGGAGACTTTGTGCGGACGTATTTCTACCACGAAGTAGATACCCCGAACATCATTCAAAATGTAACAGTTTCTTCTGTGGTGCAAAACGGTAGATATTATTCATATTATGTATGTCTGTTAGATATAATGAATTATTTTATTATTCAACTCGTTGAAAAAATGTGAAAATCTTATATCAGACAATTTGTTATTATGGAATTCTGAATAGTTCATGTTTTCATTAATAAAAAATGAAAAACCAGGAAGGAGAAAATGCGCTTAGCTCGCGTGCATTTCCTCCCAGTAGTTAATACAATAATTAATTTATTGCTTATAATTTTTCTTTGCAGAATTTCGTTTCTCGTGCTTTTTATGCAGAGGGGGAGAGATAATTATTCATCCTCATCTTTATGAAAGTAACACACAACATGGCCAATACATCCGATTAAAGTCAGGCGAGGCGGAAGTAGTAATAGACCAGACTCGCAAGTACATCATTGGATTTGCCGCACCTACGCAACAGGGACATTTTCTTTTGTGTCCATTCGTCCGTACTCAGATCTTTGGAGTGCCACCAGAAAAAATTAAATTGATCATAAACGGTAAAAAAACCAGGAATTATAAAACAATACTGACAAATGATGCTCTGAATAAGCTGTTCTTCACGATCGTCGCGCCTCCGAACATTATTCGCACTGTAAAAGTTATCTCCCTGGTGCAAAACGCAAGGTCTCGTTTGAAGTGAAAGCTAAATTCAGTTCGAATGATTCCATCCGATTATGATCAATTCTTTTTTAGTCCCAATTGGCATTTCAAGAGTTTTTCGAATGAGTCCGCAACCATTGTACAGTCACTCCGATTGATTCCGCGCAAATCTTTAAGAACTTCTCATTTCGTCTAAATCCAGCGCAAAATGCGAGCTCGTTCCAAATGATTCCTGTTCATTCCTCTCTCATTTCGACTGATTGCGCAGGTGTCAGAATTTTTTTTGAGACTTTCGGATCATGCGGATTCATTCGAAATTAATTTTCTAAGAAATCCGGAATCATTCGAATTGATTTGAATTGAAATTTTACAGAAACTCCTGCGGAGTCAGTTGCACTTACTTAGGATGAACTTCCTTCAAAAGTTTAGATTCACCCAGATTGATTAGAAATATACCCTCCGACCCCGGTTTGGTAACAGTGTCGGGTGTTGTCTGCATATGGCCTTGTTACTAAATCGGGACAATCGAAACGTAAACAGTCAGGGCCGCCTGAACCGTTTCCAATTGGAATGCATAATATTGCCCAATATACTCGCTTGAGTACTGAGAAACTGCGTGGGCCAGCAGTTCTAGGAATTACTAAACCAGGGCTTACTAAAACGAGGCTCTGGTGTAATTGTACATAGACCCCCGCGGAATCAGTCGGATTCATTTGGAATGATTTTCGGGATGAAACGAATTGTTCCGGATTGGATTAATAATCTTCTAAGCTGATTTAGACGGACTAGATTCGGAATGATTTGGAAACAGCTTTCTCATTCGCATGGAATGACATGGATTTAACTGTTCCGAATCAGAGGGACTCAGGTTGAATCCTTTTCATTTCGAATGAGTCCGGAACTTCCACCAGAGGAGTAGTGCTGCTTGATTTTGTTTTATCAGACAAAAATTTTTTGTAACAATACTTACGTGAAATGCAATCCTCTTCTTTTAATAAGTATACGATCCAGGGAAAAAATGTATGTGTAGTTCATTCATAGTGGATAAGACAATCATATTTTGTATTTCCTTCATAAATATTTCTGTATAAAAAAAATCGTCCGCAGACGATATATATGTAGATTGTAGGCAATAGGTAAAGATGAATAATAAATACAGGTTTTCTTGTAATTCAATTTGTATTCTATTATTTTTGAATTCGTTCGGAATTTCCTAAGCCTGAAGCATTTTTGCAATTTCAGTTTGAGAGAAACAGATTTTTAGATACACATTGTTTGGAAGAACCAATTATTAGTGTTGGTATTTTCTCGATTTTTTTAAATGCAAAGATACAGAAATAAAATAAGATGTTTTTTCAATGCCGCTATCTCAATTTCCTGATTTATTCTTTTATTCCTTTTTCTCTATTGCTTACCTTCCAAACCTCTTTTTCTCCTCCAACCTTCACCGCCTCTTCTTTAAACCCTTTATTTCCCTCCCATTTTTGTTATCACAGATTTCAGTATTCTCCTTACTTTTTCTCCTTTATACATCTTCACTGCTTTTCCCGTTTCTCCATTTTCTTACTTCCTTTTTACATCCTTGCTCTTCTCTTTACGATTCTCATTCCACCCACTTCCAGCCCCCTCTTTCACTAACTCTTTTTTGCCTGTGACTTCCAAAACCCTTTTTATTTCTTCTACCATTATTTTTATATCTTCGTTTACTCTTCAGTTCCTCTAATTTCATCATAATTGGAAAGTGGTTCGTATGTATATAATCCCCTACCTCTAGTTCCCTGAATATCTCTCTTACCTCGTCACCTCCTGATATACTTCTATTTACGATCTACTATCCCATCTCCTACTAGCTCTTTAACCATGTCACGTGTTTGCCATTATTACCACCTATTGTTCCAAATTTCACATAAATTTCCCATCCTTTCTATCCAGTGCTACATTCCAGTATTATATCTTTCCTTCTTTAATTTCTCTTCACAATATGTTTTCTACCGACACTCATGCTTCTTTTCTTCGTCCCAATCCCACCTTCTATCTTCTATCGGTATTCTCCTATTCTTAACAAACGTTCTTTTTCTCTTGTTTCTTTTTCCCTTCTTTCTTTCCTCTTTCGCTATTTTCCTTAACTTATACTCATTCCATTTTTCCATGTGGTATCCTTTATTCTCTCCGAGCATCCTTTTCTTTAGTTTCACTGGTGCCACTTTGCTCTTCTTTTCCCATTTCTTTTCCTACACTCCTCATTTCCTCCTCTATTCTCACACCTCTTTTTTTGACAGTTTTTTACTCCTTTCAGTTCCTTTTTTTGTAATCTTCCTTTATAAATATATTTCTTCATTCCTCTCGCTCTCTTACCTTATTATTTTTCTCTCTATTTTTAATTTTGAAAGGTTGAAATTTGGTGTTCCGAATTTTCATGCTGAATGCCAAATTTTCAGTTCTTCCCTTTTTTAAGTTTTAATTTCCTAATCAAAATGGAAATGGTCGAATCTTGAAAAGTATAATTTACAATTTAAAAAGTTTTTATTTTTAAACGATTTAAATTTGCATTGAATTGAATTGAATCGACTTTGAAACATTAAATTTTGTTTTCCATTTGAAAATTTCAGATTCTAATAAAATTGTCCAATATAAGTTCAATTTTAATTTTAAAATGTGAATTAGTTTTTCAGAAATTGCTTGAACGTATTATTTAAAAATTGGTTGAATTGTAAATTGTTGATGAAAATCCTATAAGGACACATTATCTGTAGTTGAGAAAATGAAGGTTAGCATACACATATCTATTACACATAATTTAGTGATTTCTATTGCGGATATAAAAGTGTAGCCTTGAAGATTTCAGCATGTCAAGTGTGTCATTTGGTGATTAACTTTGTGAACATTTCTGGTTTCCTGTAGTCAGTAAAGTACGATCGAATCGATTAGTTGTCATATTTACCATCAGCATTCTTAATTAGTGGGATTCTTGTACTTTAGTAAGATGAGGTCTCTAATTGCCATTCTATTTTACATCTTGACGATTTTCACTGAACCTATTGGTAAGTATAATAATATGTTTATAATAAAGTCTATTTCTTAACCTAACTTATTCACCATTCTTGTAATTTTTTAAAAAAAAGAGGCTAAAAAGTAAAAAAAAAAAAAGATATTGCTGCTTCATATCTTCGTTAAAATGAATTAATAATGAATAATTCTATCATTCACCACGTTGAAAAAAAATTCAAAACGCTTATATTAAAAAATTGTTAACTTGGAACAATAATTAATTTATTACTTTTAATTTTTCTTTACAGAATTAGGTTTATCGTGCTTCACATGCACAGGAGAGATAGTTATTCATCCTCATGTTTACGAAAGTAACTCACAACGTGGTGAATACATCCAATTACAGGCAGGCGAGGCGCAAGTAGTAATAGACCAGACTCGCAAGTACATCATTGGAGTTGCCGCACTTTCGCAACAGGGACGTTTGATTTTGTGTCCATTCGTCCGTACTCAAGCCTTTGGAGCGCAACCAGAAATGATTAAATTGATCATCAATGGTAAAAAAACCAGGCAATATGAAACAGTATCGACAGATGATGCTCTGTATCAACACTTCTTCCAGCCCGTTGCGCCCCCGAACATTGTTCATACTGTACAAGTTACCTCCGTGGTGCAAGACGCCAGGACTCGTTCGAAGTAAAAGCTAAATTCAGCCCGAATGATTCCATCCGATTCTGATTAATTATTTTTTAGTTTCAATTGGTGTCTCAAGTATATTTCGAGTCATTTCGCAACCAATCCGCAGTCATTCTCATTGATTTCGCGCGAATATGAATCGTTCAAATTCATTCTGAATAAATTTTCTAACAAAATTCGGAATCATGCGGAATCATTTCCATTCCGAATGAGTCCAAATCTTTCACCAACGGAGTACTACTGCTTGATTTTGTTTCATCACAAAAAAAATTATTTGTACTTTCTTAAGTGAAATGTAATACTATTCTGTTGATTAATAAATTATACTGGATCATATTTAATGTCATTATTCGACTGCCCCTGAGAAGGGGTTTCTGCAGTTTTCCTCTCCCTTGCCCAAAATTCCAAGCAAATATAAGCGCTTCTCATGATAATTCGGCTGCAGACAATAACGATAGGCAATGGGTGAAGATAGACGGTAGAGACAGGTTTTTCTAAAATGCTAATGTACATAAAATAATCCTGAAGTATTTTTGCGATCTCATCTTTGCGACATAGATATGAGACGTCTAACTTTAAATTAAGCTGACTGTGACAGGCCTTCCTTCAGAATACAAGATATATTGTAACATTTCAAATAATTCTTTTATTTATAATCACACTAGTTCTGAGAAATTTCAATAAATTATTGGTATAAGTGGTTATTATCATATCAAAGTGGTGATTTACTTATTTCTTTTCCAGCTTAACCAATCAAAATTGCAAAATTTTCAATGTTTACCGTAGGTATAGCAGCAGCCTTGTTATACTCGAAATTATTGTGAAATGCATTGGGATTAAATTTAAACTAGATTTAGTTTTTATTTGACAAGTTTCTCAACTTTTAACATTCAATATGTAAGCACTCTAACCTCGAAATATCTGGAAACTCGCGTTACCTTCAATGCTTTCAATGAAATGTCAAAAATACCACTTCGACTTAACGCCATATCATTAATTCCTTTAATTTTTAGCCCATTAAAAAAAATTATTTTGCTGCATTCCAATATTTACATTCAGTATTTAACTTTATAGCCCGATGCAAAGTAACTTGCAAAATCTTTAGATTAGGACTTTGCAGTTTCAGGACTTCTTTGGTCGACCTTTCTTTTTCGATTTCTCCATTTTTTCTTGTTTTATTTTCATGACCTTCGCTCTTTTAATTTGTCTTTCTGCAGCTTCGTGTTTCTTGATATTTGTCTTTTCTGCTCTTCACTTCATCCTTTATTCTTTTTGCGAAGCGTTTGGTTTTCGAAATCAACACCTACATGTCCTTTTTCCTTGAGATAATATCTCCAACGTTTACTCGACACAGTTCCAGGCAAGTGATTAGCCTTAGATAAAGATGACTCTTTTATGAAGAGTTTGTTCGAAGAATACCTGGATATCAAAGGCTAACTTTGTTGAATTATGGGATACAATCACAAAAGGTCCTGTCAATCTGAAGCAAGAGCCGTCAACTTATCTTATAGATCAATCTTATCGTATAGACATTGTCAACTTCTTTTAAGAATATTCGACAGCTGTTATTCATAAAAATCTCTCCTTGGTAATTTTTCAGAATGACTTAATTTTTTCGGCTAGATTGGTGCTTTCTGTCGACTAGCGAGAGGGACTTAGCCAGTGGTCTCCAAACGTAGATATTGCATCTACTTGGGATCTCAGGCCAGTAGGTCGGATCTACTCAGCTCCGACCCAGAACTGTCAAAATCCTTTGCCTGATTCGAACCGCTTGAAACCTTTTAAAAAAAGGGTCCTCTATGTTCAAATTTCAGAACTTAGCCCTCCCAACAGGGATTTTTTCCGAGAGGTTATAAATTTCCTCTCAGTTACTCTTCGAAAAAAATGGTAGTTCTTGAAAAAGGTCGGGCAATCCTGGGTCAAGCTGCACCTGTGGATTGTGGAGACGCCTGGACTAAGCCATCCCAAAACAGATAAATGACATATCCTTGTACGGTATGTGACTCCAGAATTACACACTTTCAAATTAACTAGGTGTCATAATCTTCACTAAAAGGTGGAAGATTGATTGTGGTATGATATTCCTTACATTTTTCTTATTTTTGCCTTAGAACTGGTGAACTTTACCTTCTTACCAGTACTACCACCCGTAGAATATGAAATACTTTTTGAAATAGGTAAATTTGAATCCGCCTCTAGATTCGAGTTAACAGCACCGCAGTGTGATTTAGATAAATAATATTTTGGGAGTACTGACGTGCCCCCCTTAGTCGAGGAGGACACGTCGGAACCACAAAGGAGGTGTCAACAAGGGGCGGCTTCTTAGGAGCTATCCTACCAAAAGCGGTGGATATCACTTAAACCGGTGACAAAAGCAAGGTTGCTGCGGTTAAGGAAAAGATTAATTGGGCTCTCTGTAAAGAGGAAAAACCGTAGCGATGCTCAGAAATTGAAGGCCTGCATAATGCGGCTCTCGAGTAAAAACCAAAGCGTAGCACAAGAAGCCTTAGATATCGTAGCATTACGTGGAACAGCTCCTGCTACTCGTCTTTCGAACAAGAGGAAGAAGAACTCCAATAGACATCACGAATTAGTCTATTAAGGGCTGAGACGAGAATCTCAATAATACAGATAACTTTTTACCGCAGAAAAAGAGCATCGGCGGTTTTAAAAAGGCTTATGGCAGTGGTGCAGACTATATAATTGCTCTGATCCGAGAAACTTTGTTATACAGGGAAAGCAATATTAGCTCAAGAGGATGTGGCTGCATATTTAAAGGGCCACGCTATAAAACAACAAGAGCATGGATGCCACTTTCGTTCCTAAGCTCTGCTCCGGGGACATGTCCGTTTTCATCGTGAGACTCAGAGGAAGAAGCGGAGAAAGTTTATAGGCGTATATAGCTTTGGGTTACTTCAGCACTGCATTAAGAATAGCTTTCCTCTGCTCTTGAGATGTACTGAGTGTGATCTCCTTAATCGAGGTGATATTTCGACATTTCAGATTGAAAACAGATGTGAGGTTCTCGATTTGACTCTAAGCTCGGGATAACTGAGAAGCAAGATAGTAGGCTGGAAAGAGATCTACAAGCGTCTCTCTCGCACCACAAATGTATTTTGTTCGCGATAGCCTCAGGAAATCTGGCGCTTTCCATTAAAAGAAGCCCCAGTTATACGCTTTCGGACTCATATAAAGAGGAACTCGAAGGCAGGCTTGTATAATTCCCTACAAATGACGATGACATAGATGAGTTAGAGCATGCCGTGGATTTCATACAAACGGCCAAACGGCTCTGATTACATCGTATGAGAAAAATTACCCTGCCAGTACAACTAAGTCTGGGGAAGGAGCAGAATGATGGAACACCCACCTGCAGAAACTCCGTAAAAAGACTATAGCGTTGTAAAAAAGGGCAAAGAAGATTGGACGGGCTTCTGCAGGGAATCTAAGAACAGTCCGGATACAGAGAGGCTCCACAAGATCGTGGAATAGAAATGGGAGGCTCGCCTCGGGCTTATAACTTTCCAGATTTTCAGCGAACTCATACCGACCAAGAGGTGAACGGCCATTGCGTCCTCCTGCTCCTTTAAGTCACCGGGGGCGGATGGCATCTACTCTATTGTCTTACAAAATAGCATGGATTTCATCGTCCCCCCACTGACAAAACTACTTAGAACAAGCACGGGTCGAGAGATATATCAGGGATGAGGTGCTTTCAGCCTCCGCTCTGCGCAGATACTGCGGTCCATGATGCTGTGGGCAAAATTGGAGCAGCAGTTCAAACAGAGGAAACATGTCATGGGCACCTTCTTGGACATTTAGTTTACCGTCAGCAATACTCCTCCAAAAGTCATCTATCGAGAGTCTTCAATGTGCAGCGTGCCAGACCAGCCAGTAAAGTAGATAGGAAGCATGCTACGCTGGAGGCGATTTGAAGCCAAATGAAGCGAAGGCTTCTTCTGGAGAGTAGCGCTGCGGGGATTCCTGAAGTGGGGTGTCCTGTCACCCCTAACGTGGTGCATTGTAGTGGAGCTCTAGTGCGACAGCTCAGGGCTCTCGATAATTCCAGAAATTCAAGAAATTAACTGGGTGAAGCATCTTAAGACCCAAAGCAGCAAGTCTGTCATGACATTTCAAGTGTGCAGAAGAGGATTTGATTTGACGTAGAGTCTATTATTTATAATGGCTCTACTCCGCTGTCTTCAAACAAGGACCCCAATGCGCGCAGGCTCTAGCCACTAAGATATGTGGACTTGAAGTATGATAAGTCTTATCCCGCTTGGAGTATGAGCTAGATGGCGCAGCGTTGATTCCTCTGCCCGCTCCCCGAAACGACACCTGAGGACTTAATCAGATTCTCTGCGAGATCAAGACGATGGTCCAGGTGATCTTTGACACACATCGTGTAGTCAACCACGTTCGGATCATGTGAATACAAACCTCATGCTCAAAATCAAATTTTTAAAACGGTTGGTCAAAGAAATTCTGTCTTCAAACAGAAGTGGTGCAAAGGTAGATTTCGTCAAGCAATTGTTGATTTTTTCCGGTTTTATTTGCCGCATACGTATTGTTTCTTTCCAGTAACTTTGCAATGGCTCAAACATACTCATATCTTCTCTCTCCTCTGCTCAAGCATTCGTCAAATTCTGAGTCTTGCATAAGTCTTGCAAATGTCTTAAAGAAATGGGTACATACTCTGAAAGCTTTAAGATTGTTCGACAACAAATAGTTAAGGATTTCAGTATCTTGGAGGGAGACTCTTCAACTAGGATCCGTCGCAAAATTTTGTTGGTCAGATTAAACAACACCGGATATAGTTTTTTTGATTCTCATTTTTTAATAATATCTACAATATTAAGGGTAGTTCGAAAACTTGAGCTGCCCTCGAAAGGAATAAATGTTAATAATAATAAACAATAACAATATAATAATACAAAAATAGAACAGCTGTTCTGGTGATTCGGATTCCACCTTAAAATGTAGGTCCCCCCATCATGCACTTGGCTGCAATCCAGTCCGTGAATGATAGGGTCAAAACCAGGCTTTGTCCAATATGTCAAATCAGCATCTCATCAGACCTACTGATTGCATTACAAAAATGCCTCCATGAATGATGATATATAGTGTGATAGCCCCGTGCACGCTTTTTTAAAAAAAACTAACTCTAATAAAAAATGTCGTTGATATATTGAACTACTATAGACTACCAGTGAAGCGGTTTAACATCAATTGAATAGGCAGTAGTAAGTTCTGAAGATGAGATGGCTTTGAAGTACGTCCCATCATTGATGGACATTTTATGCATCTTGTCAGCGACTCTGTTATTACTTATGCACAATTCCATTGTACTTTCTCCACCAGGAAATCCCCCGAATAATGGACATAGAAAATATTGACTTCCAGCTTTTTCGGCAAATCCAACGACACAACCGTTTTGTACTAAAACTTTCCAGGGGGCGCTTGGCAACGTGGTGATTATTCCTGGATTTGCCCTACTTACGTAAGCATGCTCAGGCGACATTTTGAGTTTTTTCGGTCGTGTAAGGCACGACAACCAGGAAACTGATTCTGCAAAGTTAAATTTCATGTAGTAAATAAAATATTTTTTTGATTATTCAATTATTAATAACTAGCAGAACCGTAATTAGCCTTTTTGCGTCCGGTGCGAGTGGATAACCCTATTGAAAATTCCGACGTAGTATACGATGTATTATACGACGTCGTAAACGACGTAGTAAGCGACCTCATATACTACGCCGGAAATTGGGATAGTATACGACGTAGTTTGCCACGTAGTTTGCTACGTAGCATAGGGCGTAGTATACGACGTAGTATACTACGTTGTATACGACGTCCTAAACGACGTAGTAAGCGACGTCGTATACTACGCCGAAAATTGGGATAGTATACGACGTAGTTTGCCACGTAGTATACGACGTAGTTTACTAGGTCGCTTACTATCCCAATTTCCGCCGTAGTATACGTCGTCGTAGACGACGCAGTTTACTACGTCGCACAGTGAGTTTTTTTACAATTTTTTTTTCAAAATTCTGCTGACTGCTCAATTTTTGACCGATTCTAATAAATTTTTTTTTTAAATACTCGTAACAAATTATCATTTCATGTAGGACTGCTACTTTTTTAGTTTTCTGCAACAAACTAACCTAAAAAAATATGAACTTGCCAAGGTAGGGTTTCAGGTTTGTGGGTTTGCTGCTTGTGGGTTTGTGGATTTGTGGTTTTAGGTTTATGCGTTTGAGGTTTGTGGGTTTGGGGTTTAAGGTTTATGGGTTTGTGAGTTTGAGGTTTGTAGGTTTATGGTGTTGGAGGTTTAAAGTTCCCGGAATTGAGGATTGTGCTTTTAAAGTTTTTGGGTTTGAGGTTTGTTGGATTACGGGTTTGTGGGTTTGAGGTTTGTGGGTTTGAGGTTTGTGCGTTTGAGGTTTGTGGGTTTGTGGTTTTAGGTTTATGTGTTTGAAGTTTGTGGGTTTGGAATTTTAGGTTTATGGATTTGTGAGTTTGAGGATTGTAGGTTTATGGGCT
>CAKNXH010000405.1:72184-120410 GCA_932178445.1 Andricus quercusramuli
AATAATGCCAACACTGTATAAAGCATATGTGACTGTTTTATTGGAGAGGTTAAAAAAAGAAGTTGTGGAGAAAAAGATAGAGCCGCCGAATCAGACAGGGTTTAGGAAAGGGATGGGGGTAATGGACAATATATATATGTTCTGAACTACTTAGTAAATAAGAGGATCAAAAGGGAGAAAGGGGCGACTAACTTTTAATTTATTTCAATAATTTTCAGAGATTTTGAAGGTTTTGAAACATTTAAGGGAAGTTAAAAATATTTCAATTCATTTTTGATCGATTTCAGAATATTACAAAAGATTTAGAATATTTTAGGAAATTCAAAAAGATTTGCACTAATTTATAATTGATTTCAATAATTTGAAATCAATTAATACCGAAAAAATGGCAAAACACCAGTTGCTGAATATGCTAGTTGTAACTTGGATTGCAAAAAAATCTTAATCTGTGAAATCATTATTAAGATAACATTGAAAATAAGCTTTTCATTTGAAAATATGTTTACAGCATGACAAGAGAGATTTTCGGGAATTTCCTCTTCTTCGTCGTAGTTAAGATGTTATTGAAAATACTGAGCCATTTGAAAAATATGGTTCCAGCATATTTGAAAAAAAAACAAATTTTTGTTGATACAACTTTATCTCTGCCGAACCTATTTGCAGGATTCACAATGTCTCGTTGCAATTTAAATAAAATCTGGTTTTAAATTAAGATTTTAAATTGATATTAATGATAATTCGAATTTTCTAAAGAAAGTGTACAAAATTAAAAAATAATTGATGGATCAAAATTTCCTGAAAAATATGAAGAATTAAATCCAACAATTCCTAGGAATTTTCAAGAGCTTTGAAAGGTTTCAATGAATTTCGAATTATTTTGAAGGATTTTGAATATTTTAGTGATTTCTCAAGATTTGAAGGTATTTTCGAGAGGTAAACAAATGTAAATGTATTTCTAAATATTTTCAGTAATTTAATGGGATTCCAAAGGATTTGTAATGTTATAGGGAATTCAAAAAGATTCAATGGATTTTTTTAATGATTTCAATAAACTGAACGAATTTAATAAAATTTCAAAGATTCGATAGAATTTCAAAGATTTCAAGATATATTAAAAAATTACAAGTGATTTTCAGGGACTTTAAAAAATGTCAAGGGATTTAAAATGTTTTCAAAAATTTTGAAATATTTGGGGGAATATAACAAGATTCCAAGTAACTGATGTTTATTTATTATTTTTTTATAACTGAAAAGCCACAGCAAAGATAAAAATTTTGAGAAAAACTGCAACTTTCTAGCAATTATACATGAAAAGAAAGATATAAACAATAATAAATTATTTGAACAATCATGTTTGTTAACTTGAAATAATTATTACCTCACTAAGTTAGAAGTGGACACAATGTTAAAATTTTCAAGAAAGAAAAAAAAAGTTATAAACAATAAATAAATTATTCGAACAATTAGGTTTGTTAAATTTGAAACGCGTGTTAAACTGCATGGGGATTATAAAACTTAACAACTGAACTCTATGTATATTACAGATATATTATTATACTTACCACTGGGTTCAGGCAAAATTGTCAAGATGCAAAACAGAGTGCCAATCAGGGCCCTCATTTTTTTTGGAAATAACAAAACCACACTTTTAAAGAATGTTAATAATTCTTTGCAATGAATGAATATTCTTCAAAATGTTACAGTATTTATATAATAGTCCTTATCTGATGTGGCCTTCTAAATGATGACCTACTCTTTTATATTTGGCAACGCCATGAGGAATCAATGTCGCTTATTTCAACATCAAAAATTCAAGCAGAAGATATCAATATTGATATAGAGAAAATAATTGTATATCAGTAAAAGCTTAAGATCAGTTCTACAACTGGTTTTCACCCGATTTTAATGAAAGAGAGAAAATCACTCACAGTTTGCAACAGGACCAAATACTTGGACATAGTGATATGATGGTCCATTTGTGTTATTCTTCTAATTCTCTATTTAATTTTTCAAATATTTGTTGCTTTATATAAAAAAGTAGGGAATTTCCTTTACTCTCTTAACTTAGATATTCCGTTAAAAAAAACTCAACGCCTGCATTCTTCATCTTCGCTGAATATGCAGGATATTCAATCAAGTTGATTTTATGTCGTCCCCCAAAATTTAAAAATTCTGTGTGGATTGATTCTCCAGCTCAACCTTTTCTTCTGTGATTATTTATTTTATTGTGGGGGTTCGTTTCCACTTTATCAATCCAAGGGGATTCCGTTATTTCAGAACGATAGTAATTCCGAAAGGGCAAGAGAAGATTTCTTTGTCGATTGTATCCCCGATATGTCGTAGAATATCGACGGAATTCTACCGGGTATTTTAATTGACTTTCACGACAACTCCGAGGTCAATTAAGACGACGACCGAAGGCCGAAGGGACTTTATTTCCAAAACTGGACTCCACGTTACTATTTCGCGGTGATGTAGAAGCACGCCGCTTAATCAAGGCGGTTCTTCGTTTAGGAATATTTCACGGTGAGGTAAAAGCACGCGACTTAGTCAATGCAGTTTGTAAATTGATGTGGACACTATACTTGCTTGATCGGTAAAGACAACCACCAGGGGAGAGTCTGGGGTTTATATAGGAACAGGCTTCTTCGAAAGTCACGTACAATTCGCCAAAGTTACGATCGGCACGTACGAATCGCTAAAGATACGATCGGCACGTACAAATAGCTAAAGTTACAATTCACACGTACTTGCTCATCCATCGTTTATCTGATGATTCAGGTCATTAACTGTATTGGATTCGTCTAATTTGTGTATTAATTATTGGATAACTTGGTTTCCATTTACTTTTCTCTTGCTCTTTCATGCCTAGTTTCTTAATTCTAAATAATAATTGTCAACAAATGTAATTTGTGTGTTTGCAACTATTTTGTCACATTTTTTATTTGTGTAATTTATTTGATCTTAATTAGTTTATATCCTATGATGGTACATAATGACATATCCGGGACAAAGAAGAAGGAAGAGGAGTTCTGGCGGTATATCCAGGAATTTGATGTTGTGGGACTGGTAGAGACGTGGGTAGAAAGAAAGGAATGTGACAGAATAGAGCCAAAGCTGCCAAGGGGGTATAGGTGGAGACTCCAGGAGGCGGTCGGAGTAAAGAAGCAAGGAAGGGCCAGTGGGAGAATTATAACTGGGGTTAGAGATGGATTAGAGGAAAAAGTTCATGGAGAGGAAGAGGGAGAGGGAGTGAAAATGAGGGAAATAAGAATAGGAGGGATAACGTGTAAGTTTGTGACAGTGTACAATAAGGATGGGATGGGAAGAATGGAAGAAAGGGTGGAAGACCTGCTGGGCGAAAGAGAGGAGGGTATGGTGGTACTGGGTGGGGACTTTAATGCGAGGATGGGAAGCGAAGGGGGACTTTACAGGGAAGGGGAGAGCTTCGAAAGGAAATCGAAGGACAAGATAATAAATAAGGAGGGGGAGATTCTGAAAGAGACTGGATGGAGGATAGAGGCTGGGCGGTGGAGAATGCTATGGCAACTGGGGACGAAGAGGGAGAATACAAATATGTAAGTAAGGTGGGGGTATCGGTGATAGAATATGTGCTCATGAATATGCAAGGATGGGAGGAGACGGAAAAATTCGCAGAAGAGGGGAGGGTGGAATCAGACGATCAGCCACTAAGTCTGTGGATAAGAGGTCAGGGCGGCAGAAGACAAGGCGGGGAAGAAGTCTTGATAGGGGAGAGAGTGACCTGGACGAGGGAGGCGATAGAGAAGCATCAGGAGCAGCTAGAGAAGGTACGCTTTGTAGGGGAGTCGGTGAAAGAGATATGGGAGGATCTGAAAGAGAAGGTGAAAGGGCTGCGGAAGGATGTCGAGGGGAAGGAATATTGCCCGAGACGCAGGCGGGCTTGAAGACTAGTAGGAGTACTATCGATAATATCTACGTTCTGCAGCACGTTGTGGATAGAGAATTAGCGAAGAAGGGGTCGAAAGTTTATGCGTTTTTTGTGGATCTCAAAGGCGCGTTTCCTTCGGTGGATAGAGGGAGGTTGTGGGAGGCGATGGAGGATGGGGGAGTGGAGAGACGCCTGATCGAAAGGGTAAGGGAGGAATAGGAAGAGACCAAAGACAGAGTGAGAGGAGGGGAGGGGATTTCGGAGGGATTCTGGATGGATAGGGGGTTAAGGCAAGGGTGTCCGCTTAGCCCAACGCTTTTTGCGATTTTAATTGCTGATACGGAAAGTAAGCTGGAGGCCGGGGTGGTAGGAGGAGTCAGGATAGGAAGGGTTAGAATTTGGTCGCTAGCATATGCAAATGACATAGTGTTGCTGGCAAGAAGCGAGGAGGCCTTAAAAGAGATGATGAAGAGGTTGAGAAGATACCTGGATAAGAACAGGTTAGAGCTGAATGCGGAAAAGTCCAAGGTTATGGTGTTCAGAAAAGGAGGGGGAAGGGATAAGGGACGGGAGTGGAAGTGGAAGGGGAAGGCTGTGCAGGAGGTGAAAGAGTTCGGAGGAATGGGGGAGTGGATGGTCACAAAAAAGAGAGAGTGAGGAGGGCAAATATGGTGATGAGGCAGATGTGGGGTTTTGGGAAAGAAGTTATTCGCAGATGATTATGGAAGGAGAATGAAATTGTTTGATTCACTAGTGATGAGCGTGCTATTGTATGGAGTAGAGGTGTGGGGGTGAAAGAAAAATTAAGAGGTAAATAGGACACAGGAGAGGTATGTAAAGTGGACACTGGGGTTGGCAAGGAACACGCCTAATTATATTGTCAGGAGGGAGATGGGGAGAACGTTTGTAAGGATTCTAGCGGGGAGTTGGGCGTGTAAGTATGAGGAGAAATTTCTGGAAGATGGAGAAGTGAGCTGGTTAGGGAGTGTTGGTGGGAGAAGGAGAACTGGAGAGGGGGTGGGAAGATGGAGGTTGAAAGGAAAAGGTATTTTAGAACGAATGGACTGCAGATATATGAAGTGAGAAGGATGTACGAGGAAGGAAGGTGTTTGAGTTGGTTAAGAAAAACGGAATGGAGAGAGAGAAGACAGCAGGGCGCAATATTTGTGTGAGAAAGGAGAGAAAGGAAGTTAGGAGCTTATAGCGAGGATAAGATGTGGGTGCATGGAGGGTGATAATAGGTTCTGGTTCTCTAGGAAAAAGAGGATGTGTGAGCTATGTGGGAAGGGGGATGCAAGAGTGGAGCACTGGTTGGAGGAGTGCGTAGAGGTGAAAAGGAGTGGGATAAACATGGAGGTATTGATGCATGAAAGGGGGGACAAAAGGGCAGTAGAATGGGTGAAGGAAGTGTTGAGTAAGATGGAGAAGAAGAGAAGGAAGGAGGAAGAGGAATGGAGAAGGAAAGATTGTAAATAGGAGAGGAAGTATATATAAGGAAGTTGTAAATATTGTAAATAGTAGATAAGGATTAGTTATTAGCCGCGGAGGCAGAGTTTGGCAATGCGAGGTAAAGCGAGAGAGTAGGGACATGCGTGTGAGGCGAGGCGAAGCGAGGAAGGCAAGGAGATAAGAGCGAGCGGCGTCAGAGATAAGGTGTGGAAGGATGTTAGTTTTTAGGGTTAGTTTTAAGAAATTTCTGTAAAAAATTGAATTGGCAAGTCAATTTTTTAAGGCCAGCAGGCTGAAAAATGAACGTTCATCCATCTAATGACTTATCCTCTACTTGGAGGACATAACATAAGGTGCTATGTTAATTTACTTACCTAAAATTTAAAATAATTTGGGAATGTAACAACATTGCAGCTCACTTCTCCATAGCTCACCCGAAACTGAAGTTCCAGGTTACATTGTTTTCATATTAGGTGTACGAATAAGTCTACTCGTTTTAAGCAACTTTTTTATTTATTTATAAAAACCTAACAAAATGCAAGTATGAATTAATATTGTGGCCATTAGCTTCTGCTACTCTTCGCCAACGCTCAGGCAACTGATAGATTCCATGGCGGAAGAAGGCTTAATCTTCCGATGCTAGAAAGTCATCCACCGTTTTTCGCACTTCAGCTTCAATTTAAATTTGTTGCTCAGCTAAGCTGTTATGTAACGAGCAAGAAAGGTGGTAATTTCACGAGGAAATGTCTGGAGAGTAAGCCGGATGCGGCAGAATTTCCCATCGCAATTCTTCTATGGTTTGGCCAAAAAAATCAAGAAAAGAGATCATATTCTGGGCAAGGACGAAAATCACTAATATTACAGCTTAACAACGCTGGCCACATAGAAGTTTCGTGGTCCGCCAAACCATAGAAGAACTGCAATGGGAAATTCTGCCGCACACTGTTGGCTGATATCTCTGACTCACTGACTCATTACCCTTTCCGCGTAGAGGACAGAGGGGACTTTCTGCAAGCCCTATCTTATGTCTGTGATGTCCTAGGTTCCCATGTCCTATAAACATTTCTGTTAGGATTTTGATTTCATACGTTTGAGCCCAAGAGTGTTGCGGCCTTCTGCAACCAGAGACCAAATCCCACTCATTCTGATGTTCCTCAGTCAGCCAACTGTTAATTTCTTCAGTGACCGATCTGCTGGAAATACCTACAACTGGCTCGGGTCCAGTAAAATTTCTTCCTCCTGCTTGCTTGGCTAGCCTATCCGATATCGCATTGCCCTTGATACCGCTATGTCCAGGGATCCATAGCAGAGTGACTCGGTTTTCCGTCGCTAACATATTTAGTGCATCAAAGCATTCCCATACTAGTAGCGACGTGGTCATTGTTCAATTCAAGGCCAATATAGCAGCCCTGCTGTCTGAGCAGATACGGATGTTCCTTTTATTGTTATACTCTTTTGCCTTAGAGGCGTACTGGAGTATGGCCTTAACCTCAGATTGTAGAACTGTGGCATAGGACCCCATCTCAATTGTGAAGCCCATTCTATTTCTTCTATGATATACGCCGGCTCCTGCATTCTAATCGTTCCTGGAGCCATCTGCAAACCAATTGTATCCAATACTGTGCAGGTGTGCGTCACCGTTAACCCATTGCTCCTTCGTGGATAGGCTAACTCGATACTTGTTGTCGAAGAGGTAGCGAGTGACCATTTTGTCCCTGGGCATGTTCAGGGTCAGCCTCCTCGCGATGTCGACTGGGATCTTCACTGCTGTCGAGATCCTTCTGTCATTTACCCAATTTAGCCTCCAGGCCGCCTTCGCAGCCACGGCCTTGATGGTGAAATGGAGGGGCTCTAAGCCTGTTAGTGCCCCCAGTGCCATCGTGGGTGTCGACTTCAAAGCTTCAGTGATGCCTTTAAAAATCAGTCTCCTGATCCTTTCCAGTCGAGACTTCACAGTGGACAGCTCGACCCCGCTCCACCAGACTACCGCCGCATATCTTAGCATGGGTTGCAATATCGCTGTATAGATCCAAATAAGTGTCTCCGGTTTCATGCCCCAGCTTTTTCCTATGGCTCTCCTGCAGAGTCATAGAGTTGCTACTAGCTTCTTGCACTTATTTTCTAGGTACTCGTTCCATAAAAGATCGTCCTCTGCGTACCGGTACCTTTGCTTCTTTTAACCAATTCTAAATTAGCGAAGATTTCGGCAGATTCACACTCAGATCCGCCTGGATTATAGAATTACCAAGACCATGAGGGACTGTCTGAAAGAAGCTGCCGATCGTATCACTGATGACCTTAAGAAGGTTTGCGTCTTGATGCGGGACGAGGTTTCTCTTAAGCTACACGTGCTGTATTATGCTAAAAGGGATAAAGTTGCGAGGCAAAGAAATTGGGTGAGAGATTCGGCTGACCTACAATTTCTGCGCTGGCCATGCAACTTCAGGGCAATTATCGTTCTGCATCAAAGAGGTAGTTCGTTCTGTCACTGAAGCTGGTTTCAAAATCGCAGCGTTGGTTTGTAACGAAGGATCCTCCAACATGAAGACCATCAAGTCCTTAGAACAGGACACTGATAAGATGAGAGAGGAAAAGGGACCAGAGAATTGCGAGATTTCTTTCTTGCGAGGAGCATTTCTTTACGTTTTCAAATCTGTAATTGAAATAATCAACACTTTGTGGAGAGTGAACCCTTGTACGATTCACCTCATTCACTGAAGTTCATTCGGAATAATTTCCTCCCGAAGGATATAGAAATCGACTACAATCGGCCGGGGTTGGAGGAAAAGGATCGCAAATTTGGATCGTGGAAGGATATTGTTACCGCATATGAAGTCAATATGTATTAATCTTTTATGGAGCGAAACGTACCGGATTTAACAGACCAGCTATGTAGAAATTCTGGCAAGGTCAGGAGGTAAGATTGATTACTCTTATTTTGTACAGAATTCAAGAAATATATTTAAAGGTCCCGCAAACCCATTTTTGCATAATTTTTCTACAAATTAGTTGAATTTTCCACTAAAAAAGATAAATTTTTCAACAAAACATGGAATTGTTAAATTTTCTGTTTAAGAAAGCAACTTTTCACGAAAAAATATGTTTTTGACAAAATAGTTACATTTAATAGAAATATAGAAGGTTTCAAACTGTTATGGAAAAAATTAAAAGCACTTGGTTTTGACAGTTTTGAAACGCGAAATATCTACCAAGAACCACTTGTAAATTTCTTCGGCAATGTTAAGAGACATGATTTCAGGTCCAATAAGCCGACATACCTTCAAATTGAAGCGATGTTTGAATCGCTTTTGATAACAAATCTCACATCGAAGCTCTCACCGAGCTTGAATGGCGAGGAAGACACTGGCGAATTTCTTCTGCCTGACTGCAAAAGTTTGCTTACAGGCACAGACTACTTAAGAGACGAGGAAGACGATGAGGAATACGTCTAAGAAGAGCAGAATAATTTTATACTAGGGCGACGATGTGCAAGTTTCAGACTAAATGCTTAAAAGAAGTCACATTCGAAGCCACTCTAGCGACATTATCAAATCTTTGCAACCGAGTCTGCCTGAAATAAAACTCTCCTGCGAGTGCTTGGATAGTTTTAATAAAACATCCTCTATTCGATTCCGAAGCACTTGCTTTAGGGACAAGCATTTGCACGACAAGCGTCTCGTGGGTAGATTTCTCACTGCGGATATTTCGCAAACAAACCTTGTGTCTAAATCTCATTGTTTGCTTTAAAGCAGGTTTAATTTTTCTTTCTTTAAATGCAGCAAGCACATAGAAAAATATTCAGTTTGTGTAAAAAAGTAGCCGCTTCGCACTACTGGCACGTCATATTTACTTACATAAATTGAGTTATGCGAGGGCGAATTGTGCCTCAAAACACGCGTGGACTTTCTTTGCTCAGATTTATGATTTCCCAGGAAATTTCGAATGATATTATTCACGGAGAACCAGGTTTTCATCTCTACTCTTCTCAAGCATTCTTCAAATTAAGAGTCTTGCATAAGCTCACGAATTTGAGGCACCATGAAAACCCCTTTTTTGATTTTCGCTTCGCTAAGTTTTAGATATTTTGATTTCAGATAAGCGAATGCATTTCTGTTTCGAGCTATTGCTCTTACGAAGTTTCTAACCATCCCGCGTTTGATATTTAGAGGCGGCAGAATAACAATTTAGGATCCAACAGAGGGTCTTGAGCGACGTGTCTTCGTCCTGGTTCGAACGAGTCGCAGTCGGACGAAACCTTGAGAGTATAATAGTTTTCCCTAGCACGGCTGTTCCAATGACATAAGAAGCAAAAATACTCTGTGCATCTTATGTGGAGTCCTAATAGAGTAGCAATCACTTTGAAGTCTGAACAGATTGACCAACAGTGCGCGTCAGCACCACGAATAATGGAAGATCTTTTCATTTTACACGTACGGTGTGGCTTAATTTTGAGTACCGTTTTCCTTTCACGGAGTTTGGAATGTGCCGGTTGATCTTTGTCAATAAAATAGAAGAGGTTAAGAAGATAGTCCTGAGCTTCATTACTGAAAAGGCTATAAAGCAAGTTACCCACAAAAAATTGTCTTCTTTTGGCCATATTTGACAGGTGAAGTGATTTGAGCCTAGTCAGTAGTAAATTATGGTTAACTGTAGCAAACGCCTTAGAAAAGTCAAGAAGGACAACAACCGTTATTTCCCTTCTATCAATTGCCAGTTTCAGGTCAGAAGTTACTTCAAGTGTAGCTGTAAGTGTACCATTCCTGGCACAACACCCAGATTGCATTGGGTGCATTAAATTGTTAGTTTCAATATGTGCAATAAGTTGCTGATGGACAATGCGTTTGAAAGGTTTAGACATTGCACAGGGGAGGGATATTCGGCGGAAATCTTAGGGAGAGGTAGGGTTAGATATTCAAGGAACAGGGCGAATAATCGTCTCTTTCCAGGTTTTAGGAAATATTCCCATCTGTAGAGATGCGTAGTAAAAGCTGTCGAAGAGTCTGCAAGGGAGAAATTATTATCAGGAGCCAAGTGTTTTAGAAGAATACGTCCCTGTCGTCTGAAGAGAAACCAGATGTTTTCATATTCATTCCTATTTTTGATAAAATTGTAATTATGCTGATTGCATGAATCCATAATTTTGGTTTGAACTAAGTTTCTCAATTTACAAAATTTGGCTTGAATAATATTTTTTTTTTTGTTCTTTCAGCCAGTCCGCATTTTCTCTCTCTTTAATTAGGTCTTTGATATAAGATGTAATCCAAGGAGTGGACTTATTTTTTGCTTTGAGGATATGAACAGGCGCAAATTTGTCGAAAGCTGAAGATAAAAATTTTTCAAGACAAATAATCTTTCTATTTATATATTTTTCAATAGAAATGCTTTTCCAGTATCAAGTAGAGAGGTGCTCAAGAAATTCGGCTTCATTTATATGAGTGAGATTGTGCATAGAAAGAGGATATATACTATAGGAAGGATTAAATGACAACTGGTTATGAATGCTGATAAGGTCGCGGTTTGAGAGGAATGAGATTGAGTGTTGAGGAGAAGAAATTACCTTGTCAAGATCATCAACAATCATCAAGTCAATCCGTTGAATAGAATGATCGGTGTGGTGCATGGTATTACGGGGAACTATAGATGATAATCCGGCGGAGAACACTACTATATTTTTAAATAGTAAAATTGTTGGTAGCATTAAGATTTGTGTTTAGGTCACCAGAAAGTAAAATGTTATTATAATTTAGAGTAAGGTCGGAAAGCTCAGTCTCAAGTTCCCTAAAGCAGGAGGTCTCTTTCGTACCTGTACACCCCTTCAGCTGTCATGAATATAGAGATAGACCTCACATCCTCTTCTCTCATCTCTATCTGATAGAAACGAGACACAAAGACTGAGCAATAACGTGGCAAATATTTAAGGTTTCCATTTCGACATTGATAATTAAAGTTCAAGTATAGCTATATATAGAAGTGTCTGAAATACTTTAACCAACAAAATCTAGTCCACATGATTACATATGAAAACAGGGAATGAGGCACATAAAAAGGTAAAAATGAGAAAAGCAATAAACATTTCAAAGTTTAGAGGTAGAGCTAGTCATTCCATAAAGCTATAGCAATAGGAACTAAAGACGAACAGAAACAAGTTTGAGGAAATTAAAAATAATATTGGACTTAGCCCATGGTTGCTATTGAAGTCCCTCTACAGATAGTAGATAGTCCATCCCAAATTCGATGTAGAAAAATCTCTTTTGACTATACGTCTCTCGATCATGTTATGTCGTAGATCTTGATGACTGAATTTAATTACGATGATCGGAGGGGTAGTAGGACGACTGAGTGAAGGTCCTCCGATGATACGGTATAGGTTGCCAACGTCATCCTTAACAATTGGTACATCAAGAGCCCTGGCAATCGACTCATCGTTGGCCATAAGGTCCTCGTTGATCTTCATTAGAGGACTTCATTGGCATTTCAAGCGTAGTATGTGAAGCTGCTTGATCATTAGCAGTCTGCACATGCTCAAGCGTAACCACTTCAGCCTTGAGGTCTTCAGCTTCCTCATTAACAAGACGAATATCCTCAATTTACACTACAGAGCCGGCTTCAAGAGAATCTATGGGACAAGTGTTATTTGAGAGGTCATTCTTCATCTCCAATAGGGTGGAGTTTAACTTTTCGTTAAAATCCTGTTATCGGGTTTCAAATTCACTGAATCTCGCTAAAATCTCACGAGACTGCGAAAGCGGTTCACTCTGGGCCTCCGAGACCACTTGACGTAAGAGTTCAATGGGGCCTGGAGGAATAGCAGGTGAATTGACAGGAGTGGGAATAAAAGGTACGGGATTTTCATTACCGACGTCTCGAGAATTTCTGATCTCACTGTTAGTAACAAGGTTGGTATTCACTGACGCAGTGGTAGCCCTAGTAGTAAAAAAATTGCATCCCTTGCAGACATAATCAATCTGCCCTTTTTTAAGTTTATCAAAAGTCTTTCTTGCGATGCCAACATTATTACAGGTCAAGTGGATGAGATCACCATACTTCACATAGGCTAAAACCTCAGGACCTCCTCTTGAAATCACTACGTTGCACTCCGGACACGCTCCTATGGTAACGTCAATGAAAATTAACAAAAATAACTGTTTTGAAAAACTTTGCAAAAATTAGAAGCTATTAAACGAATTAGCAAAAAGTTAAGAGTCACAAAATAAACCGACCATAAGCACTGTTACGACATACCAACAATAAGCACAGAAAAAATTGAGATGCTCAAGGAATCTCGGAAAACTGAAGCGAAGCAAACCGACACGTCCGTAACAAACGTGTGGCCGTCACTATGTCCGTAATCGTTATTATGCAGGAGAAGGCCTTTCGAAAAAAATAGCTAGATCTTTCTCGCTATTGCGGTGGAAAATTCAGAAACGAATGAAATGTGAATGATCGTATCATGTTCCACAATTGGACATAAGATGCCAAGAACAGTACTAAGTACAAGTTTTCGGTAATTGAAAAGAAGGCTGCACATTTGTAAGATATCTCGGAAACGGATAATCCGAATTTCAGTTAAAAGTTCTTTGGAAAAGATATGTCGCATTTAGCGAGGATATATGTCATTTTTGTTAATCAGTGATGATCACTCACTTTGGATTTTTTTTCCTTTCTAGCCACGAATTAAATTCATTGCATATGTTTTCGTTGAGGCATTTGCTTGTACTTAAAGAAAATATATTTCTAGAAAGACCCTAGGGGTAATTAGGTCTCTAAGGATGAGAACATACAAAATAAAACATACAATTATGCACATTTATCGATGAATTTTAAACGTCTGGTGGCATTAGTAAAGAGTTCAAAAGGATGAATTGAATGAGATAAAATAAAATATAAAACTGGTAGTCTAGAATCGTCCAAGCTGTATTGAAGAAGAAATAAACGGTGAATTAAATAATCTATCAAAGTAATATGATTCAAATTTAATAAATAATAATTAATGGTAAAGTAATATAGTAAGTCGGACTCCACAGAATATATTTCAATGTGGATTCAGATTATATGCCACGAAATCAATTCTGTTGGCATATTTTCTATTACGTTCTTGGGCAGACGAATATAAGATCAAGGGACCGTAGGTGAAGTGATTTCTCCATCTGCCGCCAGTAAAATTAAAACTGCTATTGCTTCTCTTTCATTTCCTTGTTACATTCTTTTATAATTCTTCGATCCTTCAGGATCGACAACTTTACTAGTTTTGCGGCACAAGGAGAATGCTGTTTCGTCGCCATTGAAAATTCTTCGAGATTGCTACCTTCCAGATAGAACCGGGGGATCGTCAATTTCAGTTCGAAACCTATATTTCTCGATGAAGATGTGTTTTTGACACCTACATTACCAGAATCACTCCTCACGATATTGGGAACTTCCAGATCACAAAAAAAAGTTGTAATACAATACCAAATGTGGGCTTGTTTTAAGGTGTAACAAAAAGAAGGCAGCATCGGCTAAAAACTAAAATAGGATTAAGATTTTAAAAGAAAACGATTGGAGAACTGAAGTTCAGACACTCCATGGGCTAAAAAGTAGTTGCAAGCCAGAATGTGGGCTTAGGTGTGATTAAAGTAGAATTTGAAACAGCTACATACATATTTGGAGTTTTCTACAATCCACCAAATGGAAGCCTTGAGAAATACGTTGGTACGTATTCTGTCCTAGAAGATGTATCATGTTTTTTTTCCGGGACTGCCGTCAGCATTCTCGGGGACTTCAACAGGCCTTATGCCACGTGAAACTCAAATCCTGACAGAGGGCACAGTTGCGTACCCAAACAGGGTTGTTATCAAATGCATGTAGACATCTAAAAAACCGTCTCCGAATCTATCGATTACTCAGATTTCAAACAAATAGACGCAAACGTACATATCTACGCTTCCTTCTCAGATCTTGTCATAAGAAACTCGATGTTTGACCACGTGAGGCTGGCCATCGATCCGCTCTTACCAATTGATACTTACCATCTTCCCTTGACTCTCGAAATAAGTAGGTGCAACATAGCATGTTAGTCTAACAACAGAAACACGTATGTCAAATATAACTTCGAAAGAGCTAACTTTGTAGCACTAAACACATTTTTCATGCAAATCGATTGGGACCTCTTACAGAATGTACGTTTGTCCAATTCGTGCCTCTCAAAATAATTGAATTGTCCACCTACCCGTTCTGGTTCAGCAATGAATAAAAAAAACTAATATCTAATAAGAAAGTAGCCCATCTTACTCATGACAAATCACGTAAACTAGCTGATTACATTCTTTTCTCAGGTTTCAGAGCGCAATGCAAAACTTTTTCCGATTACTGCTACAAAAAATATATTACAGATACTGAAAATTGTATAATAGCGAACCCTAAATCCTTCTAGGCCTACGTCAATGCTACACGCAAAAACGCCAATATCCCGAATCAGATGTCACTAGGCGATGAGCATGCTAACACCTGCTAAGGCATTGCCAGGCTTTTCGCAAAATATTTTAAATCGGTATATTCCGATCCTAGCACTAGTGAGCCCCATTTCGATTTCGCAGAAACTATAGATTTCTCGAACTTACAAATTAGCCGGGAAGAGATTAACTCAAGTTACTTGAACTCGATGTAAACAAAGGTGCGGGATCAGACGGAGTACCCCCTGCTGTCTTAAAATCTTGCTGTTCTTCACTTATTTTACATTTTACATTTTGTTTAACAAGTCTATCGCGGAAGGGTATTTCCCATTTGATTGGAAAAAAGGCATCGTAGTTCCGATCTACAGAAATGGAAATCGGAACGACGTTGCCAATTATCGGCCCATGACTATTCTCTAGGCGATCCCAAATGTATTTGAAAGCGTTATATACGATAGATTGTACCAAGCTTCTGCTTATATCATTGTAGAGGAACAGCACGATTTCATGAAGAGGAGATCCACAACTACAAACCTCTGCGTTTACACGCACTATCTCGCAAGCAAACTAGAGTCGGAAGATCAGGTGGACGCAGTCTATTCAGACTTCTCTAAAGCTTTCGACAGAGACGATCATAATATTCTCGTGGCAAAGCTTAGAGAACTTGGTGTCTCTGGAAAACCAGGCTATTTATTCCGTTTTGTATTGCATCTATCTGCAAAGCGATCTTGATGGGCTTCAGTGTTGGTGCATCCTGAATAGGATGCCACTGAACTCTAAAAAATGTGTGGTATAACCTTCTCTAGAAAAAAAACTCACGCTTCGACACACTTACACTCTAGGTGGGGATGAAATTGATAGGGTTAACAGGGTGCGTGACTTCTGCGTCCTTTTTGACAACTCCCTGTCATTCAAGGACCTAGCGTCGGACGCGAATCTGCTAAGCCTAAAAACACTTTTTTTCTCACTGGTCAGGCCTCACCTCGAATATGCATCTGTGATCCGGTCGCCTTGTTATAGCATCTATAAAGTAAGACTTGAAGTGGGACGATGGTCGTGGGGGTTAAGGCATAGGCTTTGGACCCACTTCGTCGGCTTGCGGGTTCGATTCCCGCCTCGCACTCTGGAAGAGCCTCGCTGGCCCATGCGGTGAACACTTGCCTAGCAAGGGAGTTGTTCATCTCCGGAGAGTCGTGGGACCAAAAGGTTCTCTAAGTACTTAAGGCTATCGCTCTTGGTGGTTCGGAACCCACCTTAAACTGTAGGTCCCCCTCCCACCACCAAGTAAGTGTGTGGGGGGTGTGTAAAGGAATAGGGATGAGATACAAGAACAATGTAAACCCTTAGGGGACACATTAGAAGCTTCCATTCCAAGTAAGACTTGAGCGAGTTTAGAATCGATTTTTGCGATTCACAGCAAGTTAACTTGGAATGCCCATGGCAAGATTTGACCTTGACTACAGTAGCATAAGAACGCTACTGGATGCTCAGCTAATTGCAGAGCGATTCCTGTTCTCCGATTTCTGTTCTCTCTACAACGTCATCAACAACTATGTAGATTCTCCAAGCGTTTTGTGAGAAATAAAATTTAATCTACCATCGAAAACGACAAGAAAAAGAAGAACGAGACGCAATCATTATTGTGCACTAATCAAATTAGCATGTCATCATACGAACTATGGGGCAAACACGGCCTTGACCAGAATCTGTAGAGAAGCAAACGGATTTAGTAATGAACTTGACTTTTTTGAGGTCCTGAATTCCTAGCAATTTCAATAATTTTTCCATAGAAATCTTATCTAATCCTATACAATATTACATACCCAATTTCTATTTATTTTAATACGTTTTCGTATGAAAATCCTTTACAATTTTATTGAATATTACATTAATAATTCCTGTCTATCTTAATACGTTTTTTTTGTAAAAATACAATCATATATAATGCTGCAGAATTTTTAAATAGTACTTCGGAATTTTCTCAATGTAATTATAATACATTATTTTCAGGGTAAAAGGTGAAAAAGTAAAAAATGTTAATATAGTTTTTTTAAATTTATTATTAATCAATTTCACAAACGTTAAGGGTAACAATCTTAATGATTATAATAAATAATAACAATAATAAGATAATAATATAATAATAGAGCCTCAGTGGCTTAGTTAGTTAGGCGCTCGGACTTCACGTTAGAGGTCCGGGGTTCGATCCCTGAGTCGGTACCTCTGGAAATTTTTCCGTGTACCTTTATCGATGTTGTGGTGGTTCGGATTCCGCCTTAAACCGTAGGTCCCCCCCCATAATTCACTTGGCTGCAACGTAGACCGTGAATGATGGGGTAAAACAAGGCTTTGCCCAATATGTCAAATTAGGCACACTGCTTTGTGACTATCCTGTGCTGACTATTCAAAAATAAGAATCCAACTCTAACAAAAATCCCTTCGACATAATGGGCTGTAATCATCTTAAGCCTGAGACATTAATATAACAATCTAATGATATAATGATATGATAATATAATAATATGTGGGCGTCAGCATACTGGGACTTATAGTATATTAATTGGGACCATGATCATATCCAGATAGTAATCGGAGGTAGGTATATTTCATGTTCGAAGAAGAAACATAACATGTGCGCTTATGGTAGTCGCCATAAGGGCCCTTTTCATGCGTGCGCCCACATATAAAAGTTACAATAATATAATAACATAATCATATAATGATGTAATAATATAACAATACAATAACATAATATTAAATAATAATTGTAACCCCATCATGTCCATGGATGGTGGGGTAAAAAAACAGGTTTTGCACAATATGTCAAATTAGGCATACTGCCCTTATCAGATCACTTTATTCCATTACAAAAATGCATCCGTGAGTGATGACATGTAGCGGGACAGCCCAGGGCAGGTTTTTCAAAAATCAACTCTAACAAACAATGCCTTTGACATATTGAGCTTCAACCATCTTAAGCCTGAGAAAAAAATAAGAACCTAAACAGCAGAGGCCAGGCAATATTTGATAAGTGTTGAAGAATATTTAAAAGATGAAAGGGTGAAACAAAAGGGTTTTAAGACCTCGTTTCTCGTGTCCTAAAATATTTTTGTATTCTGACCACTCATCCTTCAGATATTCTTCAAGTGTAATATAAATACAAATCTATTAGCACATTTGATAGAAACCCTAGCGGACCACGTTCACTGGGCGCTAGGGCATATTTCCATCCCTTTTACATATTCATTCACCATTTCACCAGCGGGCCTAGTAAACCGTACGGTCACTATGTGGTCACTTCACGATCACGTAATTGTGTAACCGTTCCATTCACGGTCAAATCCACTCATGGTCACGGTTTCTATCAAATACGCTAATAGATTTTTATTTAAATTCCACTGATTAATAGATGCCCTAGTAGCAACGTCTGCCCTGTATGGCAGAGGCCAGAGTCTGGCTCAGCATCTGCTCCCTCTAGTCGACCAGACTGGCGGGAGAAATGATCAGACCAGACAAAAACAGAATCTGGTGAATAAAGGAACGAGATTCTGGTATTTAGTTTAAACACTAGTATTTAATGTAGGATACAAATAATGAAATTGAAAATCTAGCAATCGGAAATTTGAACGATTCACAAGTATGACCAAACATGCAAGCATGCAAGCTTATACGACCAGACTGGGCCAGGATCTGCTACACCAGACTCTGGTGCCAGAACAGTACGCCAAAGCGGAACCAGCTGGGCGCCAGGCTGCAAACAGATTCTTCTTTTTCTGGCGCCCAGCTTCGTCCAGTCTGCAGTTATCTTACTCATAGTGTGGGTGTGAGAATGAGAATGAGTTTGAGTGTGAGTGTGAGTATGAGTGTGAGGGTGAGTGTGAGGGTGATTCTTCTTGTACCCCGTAGGGATAGTCGTGTCGAGGCGTACGCATAGGATCATTTTCGTGAAGGATGCCAGAACGGGGGGCAAAATTGTTCGTGCGTTTTAAAGGCCCTCTTCTTGGTCTAACAACCACTTGATGGGCCATTTTAATCACGTCAGTATTGGTTATGGTTGGGAAAAGCTCATGAGCGCCACTAGCTTGCTCCACTACGTCGGCCAATCCTCTCCCATTTATGTGCAATTTTATTGGAATTGATGTTGCACCAGCAACGTCACCAACTAATTGACATTTGTATGCGTGAGTTATTCCATGTGCATCTCGTTGTCGTACGACATATCCAGTGACGTATCCACTTTCTACTGTTACTTCCCAGGGCCCGCTGGCTGGCATATATGCGATTCCTCCTTGAGGTGAATAGTAAGCATGACCATGCGCCATTGTAAGTTGTTGACCTCTGAAGCAGCTTAGGAAGTTGAAGCAGCCAGTTGATTCTGCAATGTTAAATTTCAAGTAGTAAATAAATTATTTTTTCAACTCTTCAATTTTTGCACCTGGTGCGAATGGATGATATTGCCTCAGCCCGCACAGAAAAGAGAAAATAGCGCCGCAGGCAAGTATTTGCAAATTTTCAAGGTTGAAATGGCAGGTGTCGGTAGTGTCATAAATTTTGAAAAATAGAAGGAAAACATTTTCATGCAATTTTTTCAGTATTACACCAAGGGATTGTTATCCCTGGCGAAAGTATCGGATAGGAATTCCTTCCGAACCAATCGGAATCATTCCGGAATCTGTATCCGAACCAATCCGAGTCAATTCGAACCAATCCGAAAAAAGTTCTCCATTTCGTTGGACCCAAATCGTTCAAAAGTTAATCCGACTCAATTCCGTTCAATTCAGATTAAATTGGACTCAATCAGATTGAAAATAATTTTAGGTCAATCCGAGTTTGGATTCATGCGGAAATTTGGTTCGGATTTATTCGGATTAGAAGCTCGGATTGAACCGGATTGAGTCGGATTAATTTTTAAACGATTTGGGTCAAACGAGATGCAGAAATTTTTTCGGATTGGTTCGAATTAACTCGGATTGGTTCGGATACAGATTCCGGAATGATCCAGATGACTTCGGATTGGTTCGAAAGTAATTCCTATCCAATACCTTCGCCAGGGATCTGATATAAAATATACATACTCTAAAAATTCTAGGAATTCAGGGAATTCAGAAATTTTTAGGAATTTCAGGAATACTACTTAACGAATTCAGAATATTCAAAGATTTCACAGAATTCAAAAAATTCAGAGAATTCAACAAATTCAGAGAATTCATAATATTCAATGAATTCAGGATTCTTGAGGAATTCAAGGATTTCAGGTAAGTTTAATTTCATTTGAAAGGATTTCAGAGTATTTTAAATATTTAGGAATATTTATGGAATATTTATGGAATTTAGAAATATTCCAAATAATTTTTCATTGTTTCCAAAATATTTCAAAGGATTTGGAATGTTGTAGGGAATTTAAATTTAATAATTCGAATATACTGAAAAGCATTTGAAATATTTTAGGGAACTTAAAAATATTCCAAGTGATATTTAATTGATTTCAAGATATTTTCAAAGATTTAAAATATCTTAAGGAATTAAAAAATATTCAAAGAAATTTTTGAATGATTTGATTAATGTAAAGAGATTTCAAAGCATTAGAAAAATTTAAGGAATTAAAAAAAATTCAAAGTAATTTTTAATTGCTTTCAATATATTTCAAAGGATTTGAATTATTTTAGGAAATTAAAAAAATATTCCAAGTAATTTTTAATTGATTTCAAAAGATTTGAAATACTTTACGGATTTTAAAAATATTTTAAGTGATTTTCAAATGATTTCAAATAATTTGAAATATTTTAGGAATTAAAAAAAGTATTCGAAGTGATTTTTAATGATTTTAATCATTTTAAAGGATTTGAAATATTTAAAAGGATTTTAAAGGATTTCAATTATTTTAAGGAATTTAAAAATATTCCAAATAATTTTTAATTGATTTCAAAATATTTCAAAATATTTGAAATACTTAAGTGAATTTAAAAATATTTTAAGTAATTTTCAAATGATTTCAATGATTTCGAATAATTTGAAATATTTTAGGAATAAACAAAATATTTAAAGTTATTTTTATTGATTTTTATAATTTCAAAGGATTGGAAATATTTTAGGAAATTTGAAAATATTTCCAGTAATTTTTAATTGATTTCAATATTTTCTAAGGATTTGGAATATTTTAGGAAATTTAAATATATTCCAAGTAATTTATAATTGATTTCAATATATTTGAAAAGATTTTAAATATTTCAGGCAATTTGAAAATTTTCAAAGTAATTTTTAATTATTTTAATAATTTCAAAGGATGGGGAATATTTTAAAGATCTTAAGAATATTCCAAGTAATTTTTTATTGATTTCAATATATTGCCAAGGATTGAAAATATTTCAGAGAATTAAAAAATATTTCCCATAATTTCTAATTGATTTCAATATTTTTCAAAGTTTTAAAAATATTTTAGGAAATTTGAAGATATTCCAAGTGATTTTCAATAATTTTATTAATTTCAAAGGATTTGAAATATTTTAGGGAATAAAAAAACATTCCAAGTAATTTTTAATTGATTTCAATATATTTCAAAAGATTTGAAATATTTTAGGAAATTTGGAAATATTCAAAGTAATTTTCAATGATTTCAATCATTTCAAAGGATTTAAAATGTTTTTTTGGGGGGAATTTAAAAAGAACCTGAAAAAATTTTAATTGATTTACACAATTTGAAGAAATTTCAGAGGATTTGAAATATTTCAGGGAATTAAAAAAATTTAAAAGTCATTTTTAATTGATTTTTATAATTTGAAGGCATTTTTAAATATTCAAAGAAATCGAAAAAATAATCCAAGTAATTTTTAATTTATTTCAATAATTTAAACAGATTACAAAGGATTTTAAATATTTTAGGGAACTGGAGAGTATTATGTATGAAATTAAAAAATGTTTCCAAACATTTTCTAATTGATTTTGAAAGATTTTAAAAATTTCGGGAATTCAAATAATTCCAAGTAATTTTTTATTGATTTTAACAATCTAAAAGAACCTCAAATCATTTGAAATATTTTTGAAAACTCAAGAATATTTTAAGTAATTTTTAATTGATTTGAACAATTTCTAATTGATTTAGCGAATTCAAAGGGATTTCAAAAGATTCAAAATATTTTACGGAATTCAAAAAATTTCAAGTAATTTTTAAATGATTTCAATTACATAAAAGATTTAAAACATTTTATTGAATTACAAAATATTCCGAGTGTTTTTTAATTTATTTCCATAATTTGAGGAGAGTTTAAAGGATTTTAAATATTTTAGGGAATAAAAAAAGGTTCCAAGTAATTTTTAAATTATTCCAATAATTTAAAAGGGTTTGTCACATTTTAGGGTATTTAAAATGATTCCCAGTAATTTTAAATTGATTTTGAAATAATTTGTTTTCATATTAAAATATTTGATTATTGTGTTTTTGAGGAATGAATAATATTTATAGAAAAAAATTTTCAATTTTTAAATTCCGGAATTTTCTTATTCAGGAATTTTTTGTCGGGAATTTTTCAATCTGGAATTTTTACAGTGTCAGGATTTTTATTTTTCGGAATTTTTCGTTCGTCGCATTTTCGGAAGATTTAAAGTAATTTCTAATTGATTTCAATAATTTTAAAGGATTTCAAAATACTTGAAAAATACGGCCATTAATTTTTAATTGATTTGAAAATATTTTAAAGCATTTGGAATATTTTATGGACTTTAAGAAGATTCCAAGTTATTTTTTCTTGATTTCAAAATATTTAAAAAGATTTGGAACATTTTAGGAAATTTAAAAATATTCCAAGTAATTTTGAATGATTTTAATAATTATTTTTTTATAATAATTAATTTTAATTCCAAGAAATTTTTAATTTATTTGAATAATTTAAAGGGATTTTAAAATATTTGAAATATTTGAAGGAATTTAAAAAGATTCCAAGTTATTTTATCTTGATTTTAACAATTTAAAGAGTCGAAGGATTTGAAATATTTTAGAGAATTTAAAAACATTCCAAATAATTTTTAATTGACTTCAAAATATTTCAAAGGATTTGGAATATTTTGATAAATTTAAAAAGATTCCAAGTAATTTTTAATTGGTTTTAACAATTTGAAGGTATTTGATAGAATTTTAAATATTTTAGGGAGTTTAAAAATATTACAAGTAATATTTAATTGATTTCAAAATATTTTAGAAGATTTAGGATATTTTAGGGATTTTTAATTATTCCAAGGAATTTTTGATTAATGATATTAAAAAAAATATTCCAAAATAAAATAAAATAATGTAGAATTGCAATCAACGTACTCTAAAGATAATTGCAATTATAGTTTAAACAATTTATGAATTATTACTGAAAATATCGTAAAACGTAACATTGAAAATAAATTTTTTATTTAAAAATATTTTGACAGAATGACAAGAGATTTTCAAAAATTCTATGTCATTTGTCGTAGTTGATATGTTGTTGAAAAAAATGGGCCATGTGAGAAATATAATTTTAGCAGATTTGAGAAAAACAAATTTTTGTTGATAGAGCGTTATCTCTACCGAACCAATTTTTATGCTTCAAAATATTGCCTTGTCGTTTTAATTTTTAAAAAAGTTGTTTTTAAATTCAAATTTTTATTAATCAGGGTGGTGACTTGAGCGGGGATTTTTTTACATGGAATGGGAATTTTTTCAAATGATTATAATTCGGATTTTGAAAAAATGAATTTAAGAGAATCCCTATTCCAATTCAGAATTCGTCACAATTATTAGTATTAGAATGGAATTTTTTTTACATTGTTGTTAAAAATTAATATTTTGGGTTGAACATTTGTCATTTTAATTTAAAATTCATCTCTGTTTGAGAATGTCCCTACTTTAAAAAAAATCAATTTATCTTTTTTTGTGAAAATTCAACTATGCCAGTTGAAGATTCATCATTTTAGTTGAAGATTTATCAGCTCGGATGAAAATTAATTTCTTTAACTGAAAATGTAACTGTTCCTTTTTTATTTGAAAATTGATCTTTTTAGTACAAAATGCATTAATTTGAATGAAAATTGTTTTTTTTTTATTGAAAAGTTAACTATTTTGTTGAAAATTCACGTATTTTATTAAAAAAATTTCTTTGGTAGAAAATTATCTTTTTCTTTGAAGATTAATCTTCTCGTTTAAAAATTCTTCTTTTCGGTTGAAAATTCAAGTATTTCAAAAATACTCTTAATTTTAGTTTAAAATTCATCTTATGTTAGAAATAAAATTCTTTGGTGGAAAGATGAATTCTTTTGTTAAAATTAATTTTGTTTGGTTGAAGATTCATTATTTGCCTGAAAATTTAATTATTCAATTTTTGGTTGAAAAAATATATTTTTTAGTTGAAAATTCGTCTTTTTGGAAGAAACTGATTTTCTTGATTATAAATTCATCTTTTTGGTGAAAAATTCAATTATGTTAGTCAAAAATTCATCTTTCTGGTTCACAATTCAACTATTGATTATTACCGTAAAATATTCTCAATTTTAGTTGAAAATTCATCTTTTGGTTGAAAATTCAACAATTTTGGTGAAAATCCGTTTTTTTTGTTGATAATTAATTTTTGAACTGAAAGTTTAACTATTCCATTTTTGTAGAAAATTGATATTTTTTTGTGGAAAATTTAAGTATCCGGAATTTGAAACCGTCTGCCGAATTGCCCCTGTTAACAATAAATCGAATTTTCCAAAAAAAGTGTACAAAAAACTAAAAAATAATTAATTAATCAGTAATTCAATGGGATTCCAAAAGATTTGAAATATTTCAGGGAATTTTGAAAGATTCAGTGGAATTTTTTTATGATTTCAATAAATTGAAGGAATTTCATAGAATTTCAAAAATTTTAGAGTATTTTCAAAAAATCCAAGTAATTTTCGGGTGATTTAAAAGAACTCAAGGAATTTCAAAAGAAATATTTTTATTTAATTAATTTTAAAAATATTTTAGACTATTAAACGAGATTCCAAACAATTTTTAATTTAATTTGTTTATTTAAAGGGATTTTAAAAGATTCATAATATCTTAGGGAATTCAAAAATATTGCATTTAAGATTGATTTAGGCAATTCAAAGGAATTTCAAAGATTTGAAATATTTTAAGCAATTGAAAAAAATTCCAAGTAATATTTAATTGATTTCAAAATATTTCCAAGGATTTGGAATATTTTAGGGAATTGAAGAAGATTTCAAGTAATTTCTGATTGCTTTGAATTATTTAAAGGGATTTAAAAAGATTTGAAATATTTTAGGAAATTTAAAAAGATTCCTAGTAATTTTTACTTGGTTTTAACAATTTGAAGATTATTGAAAATTATTTGATTATTTATTATTATTATTATTATATTTGATTATTATATATTATTGATTATTTTAGGAGATTTAAAAATATTCCAAGTAATATTTAATTGATTGAAAAGGATTTAGAATATTTGAGGAAATTTAAAATATGCCAAGTTATTTCTTCTCGATTTTAACAATTTAAAGATATTTCGAATGATTTGAAGTATTTGAGGGAATTTAAAAATATTCCAAATAATTTTTAATTGATTTCAAAATATTTTAGAAGATTTGGAATATTTTAGGGAATTTAAATTATTTCCTGGAATATTTAATTGATTTCAAAATATTTAAACGGATTTGGAATATTTTGGGGAATTTAAAAAGATTTCAAGTTATTTCATCTTGATTTTAACAATTAAAGGAGATTTCGAAGGATCTGAAATATTTTAGGGAATTTAAAAATATTCCAAGTAATAGGTGCAATTATATTTTAAACAATTCATGAATTATTACCGAAAAAATGGTAAAATACAATTTGCTGAGTAAGCGGAAAAATATTTTGACAGCATGACAAGGGATTTTCAAAATTGAGATTTTGAAAATTTTTTTTCTTATTTGTCGCAGTTATTATGCTTTCGAAAAAACTGGGTCATGTGAAACATGTGATTTCATCAGATTTGAGAAAAACATATTTTTGTTGATACAACGTTATCTCTGACGAACCTATTTTCAAACTTCTTAATATTGCTTTCTCGTTTCATTTTATATAATTTTTTTAAAAATTAAGGTTAATAATATTTTCTTTGACTAATAATAGAAAGTTGCAGTTTTTTCTGAAATTTTCCACTTTTTGTCAATTTTTCACTCAGAGCGAAGTAATAAATGTTTCAATTTAACACAAAAATTTGTTTAAACTGTCAATTATTGTTTATAAATATCTTCTCTTAGAGTAATACTAGATAGTTGCAGGTTTTTCTGGAATATTAAGTTTCTCTTTGTCCTTTCAGTTAGGAATACATTATAAATATTATTATTAATTTAAACGAAAAGACAAATATCGGTTCTATTGGAAAAAATTCATTCACGAAAAGGAGAGAGATTGTTTACAAAATCGTTCTCTCTAATGTTTATTTATTATTTGTTTGTATCTGAAAAGCCAAGATAAAATTTTTGAAAAAACTGAAACTTTCTAGCAATTATCTATGGAAAGTAGATTATAAACAATAATAAATTATTTAAACAATTAGGTTTGGTAAATTAAATTGATTAATTTAAAAACAAAAGATTTTTAAATTTAGTATAATAATTTTTTGAAAAAAAAAACATTTGATTTGAAAGAAATTTTTTTATATTCTTATCCTATAATAAGAAGATATTAGATTTGTGTAAAATTTGACCCCCCCCCCCAATGTGGGTCTGTTGGTTAGTCTGTCTGTCTGTTAGTCTGTCTGTCGGTTGGTCTGTCTGTCGGTTAGTCTGTCTATCTGTTAGTCCGTCTGTCGGTTGGTCTGTCTGTCGGTTAGTCTGTCTGTCTGTTAGTCTGTATGTATGTTAGTCTGTCTGTTTGTTAGTCCCTCTGTTAGTCCGTCTGTTTGTTAGTCTCTCTGTTAGTCTGTCTGTTAGTCTGTCTTTCGGTTAGTCTGCCTGTCGGTTAATCTATCTTTTGGTTAGTCTGTGGGTTAGTCTGTCTGTCTGTTAGTATGTCTGTCAGTTAGTCTGCCTGTTGGCTAGTCTGTCTGTCTTTTAGTCTGTCTGTCGGTTAGCCTGCCTGTTTGTTCGTCTGTCTGTTAGTCTGCCTGTCGGTTGGTCTGTCTGTCGGTTAGTCTGTCTGTAGGTTAATCTATCTGTTGGTCAGTCGGTGGATCAGTCTGTCTGTTAGTCTGTCTGCCTGTTGGTCTGTCCGTCTGTTTGTATGTCTGTCGGTTAGTCTTTCTGTCGGTTAGTCGGTCTGTCAGTATGTCTGTCGGTTAATATGCCTGTTGGTTAATCTTTCTGACTGTTTGTTAGTATGTCTGTTAGTCTGTCTGTAGGTTAATCCATCTGTTGGTTAGTCTGTGGGTTAGTCTGTTAGTCTGTCTGTCGTTTAGTCTTTCTGTCGGTTAGTCGGTCTGTCAGTATGTATGTCGGTTAGTCTGCCTGTTGGTTAATCTGTCTGTCTGTTTGTTAGTCTGTCTGTTATTCCGTCTGTCTGTGAGTCTGTCTGTCGGTTAGTCTGTCTGTCTGTAGTCTGTTCGTAAATTTTTAGTTTCTTTTAGCACGATAACTTTCAAAAGAATTAACCTATTGGATTGGACTATGGTATACTCTTTAAGTGTCTTAAAATGAAGGTCAAGTTCGTTAGTCAGCCATTTTGGATAAAAATTCTAAAAGTGAGCACATTTTGAAAATTTTTGAGAACACCTTTTTTATATTTGAAAATTCTATGGACTGTCATTAATAATACTCAGAAATGCGAATGCGATATTTTTATGACTTTTTCAATAGAAAAATTACCGGAGTCATAGCATTGACAAAATTCCAAAAAACATTCGAAAATGAACATTGTAGGCCAAACAACGCACCATATGAAAAAAAGTCGAGAAAAGGAAAATGTTTCTTTTAGAACGCCATGCAATATTGTTTCAAGACTTTTCCAATTTCCTTGAAGAATCGAAAATTCAAATTTTCATCGCACTGGATAATTATGAAAAGTTAAAAATTCCATTTTCCGGTCAAAATATACAAGATGCAAAAAAAAAGAGAAGTCAAAAATTGTGCAGTAAAAAAAGATCTAAATTTTGTTATAAATCACATTTCGATGGGACGCGTAGCTTTTATGTCATTTGTAAAAAACTTTTTTAAGAATATAATAAATTAAATTTTTGGACAAACGATACAAGCCACGAAAAGAAATAGTGGATATTATATTATGTCTAATTTTTGAGAAAAAAATTATGCAAAAAAAATACCTAAAAATAAATGTAATTGAAAAAATAATTTAAAAAAAATTTTGAAAAAGATAATTTTTTGAAAAAAAAATGTTTGAAAAAAATGATGTAAAAAAATTTAAGAACAAAAAAATGTGTTTTGTGCCGTTTTGCTGTGCCAAATTTTTTAAATAAATGATAAACTCCATAAATTAATAACATGGGCGATATTCATGAAAAAATGAGAAGAAAAATGTTGCAATATGTTTTTGATCCACCCTAGTCTAGTGTGAATTGACTAAAAATCATTTTTTATTTTACTTCATCGCAGATTTTTTTTATTCTGTAAATCTGCTGAATACAGTTTTTTGAATGATTTGGAATAGAAAATGAATATGCAATTAGAAATGCGTTCTATATTATAGATATCTTCTTTTACTTACCACCAGGTTTAGGCAAAATGGTCAAGATGGAAAACAGAGTGGCAATTAGGGCCCTCATTCTTTTTCTTTTTGATGTAACAAAAACCCACTTTCAAAGAATTTGGTTAATTTTTTGTAACGAATGAATATGCATGAAAATGCTTCAGTATAAATATACTAGTCGTTATCTGATTTGGCCTGCTAAATTACGACTTACTCTTTTCTATTTGGCAACGGCATGAGGAAACAATATCGCTTATTTCAACATTCAGAACTTCAAGCAGAAGGTAGAGAACACATTCCCATTTAGAGCGACAATAAGGAAAACAAAATATTTTTCATTCAATGTCCCAATGTCACTTCCACAAAAATTAGGTTTATAAGTCATGGCTCGAAATTTCCAAAATTAAAAACAATGATCACCATTACTCTGCTTCACAGCAAGGACAATATATTTTGTATTCAGTATTCAAATGTCATCTGCACCAAAATTAGGTTTATGAATCAGGGCTCGAAATTTCAAAAATTAGAAACAATTATCATTATTCCTCTGTTCAACAATATGGAAAAACATGTTTTTTATTCAATATTGAAATATCACCTCCACTAAAAATAGGTTTCTAAGTCAGGGCTCGAAATTTCCAAAATTAGAAACAATTATCCCCAGGAAATTCGATAAAAATAAACATATCAGCATTCAGCTGACAGCTGCAGCTCACTCCCATTACCCTTCTTAAGAATCTCTCCTGCATACTTTCTACCCTCTTGTGTTCCTTCCATCCCCAAATCTCTACTCCATAACTTAGGACTGACCACACCAACGCATTGAACAATCTCAGTCTAATCTTCGAGTCATCTTTAAACCTTCTCTTCCCTATACCCCACACCTGCCCCATGACTTTAGTCGCACATCTATCCTTCTCCTCACTTGTAGTTCGACCCCTCCTTTCGACTCAAACCAGAAGCCTAGGTAACAAAATTCTTTGACTTGTTCCACTTTCTGCCCGTACATCTTCCATTCTTATTCTACATTTGTCCTTCTCTTCCTAAAAATCATCACCTTCCTCTTATTTACATTTACTGTTAAGTCTTTAATTCTCGCATACTCCTCAAACACTCTCATCATGAGAGTCAATCCTCTAGATCTGCCAACAAGATACTGAATAGTAGTGGGCTTAGTGAGATCCTTACCTGAGCCCCCTTCCAGTTCTGAAGCTCTACCCTTTTCTTTCCCAATCCTCACCCTTATCTTAGTCTCTTCGAATATCTCCTTTATCCTTTCAGCCAACCGTTCATCCACCCCCCTCTCTTTCATAACCTGCCATAACTTCTTCCTGGTTACCGAGTCAAATGCAGCTTTGAAATCTACAAATAAGGCCACTAACTTCCCTTTCTTCCTCCCTAAGTTCCTATTCATTAGATAATTCAGTACGCAGATGTTGCCTACTGTTCCCATCCCTTTGGGATCGTCCATAAAATACGTGAGAGGTTTTTCTTTTGTTTATATCGTTGTGTCCTTCTCAACTTCACAGCAATTTTATTCCCCTCTTTATTCAAACAAAAGAAAAACGTCTCACGTAATTTATGCACAGCCCCTTTCCTGAAGCCCGTCTGATTGTGTCTCACTTTCTAATCTCTTTCTGAGATTCTCCGTAAATATTTTGTAGCCCATCGAGATAAGTGTGATTCCCCTATACTCCTCCACCTTCTTGCCCTCTCCTTTCTTAATTATCGGCACCACCAACCCTGTCTTCCATTCCTGAGACCATCCCTCTCCTCTACAAACCTGTTTGCATAACTCCGACATTTCCTTTCTCATCATCTCTCCTCCAAAGCTCAAAGCCTCATTCTCAATATCGTCCTCACCTGTTGCCTTGTTGCTTTTAAGCCTCCCTATCGCTCTATTCAATTCCTCCCTACTTATCCCATTGTTGCTATTATCTTCTTCTATTACCTTCCTCTTTTCATCTCATGCCTTATTTTCCACTCCTCGCAACAGTCGCCTAGTGTACAGGGTCCACTCATCCATCTCGATTTCCTCATTGCTTCCCTTCCTTCCTCCTCGTTCCCTATTGATCACCTCCCATTCCCTCCCTTCCCTGATTGATTTTTTCACCTTTTCCATATACCTACTATTCTCAGACTGCCTTTTGTCACTTAACAATCTTTCATGTCCTCTCTTTCTCCTATTATATTTATGTTTCCCTGTCTGCCTATCTCCCTCAAAATCACTGAAATCTTCGGAAATATTACAAAATCCCCTGGGACCTATCAAAATACCCTAAAATATTTCAAACCCTTCGAATTCCCTACAAATGATTGAAATCAATTATAAATTCCATGGATTTTATAATATTCCCGAGGATTTCAATGATTTTGAAAGATTTTGAATGTTTTTAAGGTATATACCATTATGTATACCATTAAGCCATTTCCCTTTCGGGGTAGGCGTGACACTACCCGATTTGGTAATTTAATAAGGTAATTTATTATATTTCCCAAGATTACAGAAAATAACGGATTTTATACAATTTGACTTAATTTTTAAATTTTTGAATGGATTTGAAATATTTTTTGATATTTTGAGATATTTCCAAAGATTTTGAAGAATTTTAAGGATTTTAGTATATTTGAAAAGATTCCGAGTAATTTTCAATTGGTTTCAGTAATTTAATGGGATTTCAGATGATTTAATATACTTTATGGTATTCAGGACATTCAGGGCATTTTAATAAATTTTCGTGGATTTCAGGAACTATCGATAGATCTCGTAGAATTTTAAAGGATTTTATATGTTTAAATACATTTTAAAGATCTTCAAATATTTCTAGGTATTTCCAAAGATCTTAGCATATTCTAGAAGATTTCCGGGAATTTCCTATTGGTTTCGATAATTCCAAGGGATTTCAAAGATTTCAAATGATTTGCAATATTTTAGGTCAGTCTAAAAGATTCCAATTAATTTTCAATTAGTTTCAGTGATTTAGTGGGATTCCAGAGGATTTGATATATTTTAGGGAATTTGCAAAAATTCCACGGAAATTAATAATGATTTCAATTACTTGTCGGAATTTTAGAGGGTTTGAAATATTGAAAGGGTATTTTAAAAGATTCTGAGAGATTTGATAATATTTCTGAGGATTTCAATGATTAAAAAGGATTTAAAAGATGTGAATTTTAATGAAATTTGAGGTGAGTTGTTCAAAAGAGTATGTTAGAAGGTTTTGTGGGTGAAGGCTTGGAAGTTGAAAGTAATAAACGTGAAGAGGTTTATAATATTTTGTGAGATGAAGACCGTTTTGGGTAGGCTGGGAGGTTAGTTCATTTTTGATGCGGAGCAGGGTGGGAAGACCGGTTAGGTCTAATAGCGGACCAGGGCAGGGTAGAAACAGAGAAGCACGAAATAAGGTACGGTAGCAGGGTAAGGGAGCGCCGTGGCGACAGAGTTTACGTAAGTTACGTATGTCAATACAGGCAAAGTTTACTTTGAATCGGTTCGATGGATAACGGGGACAACAAACACAAAGAAAAAAGGGATTCAGACGAGGAAGTGTTTGCCGAAACGTGAGAAAAAAAGGAGGTCAAAGTACAGAAACCCGGTAGAAAGAGAGAGATTGAGGGCAGAGAGTTTAGTTTCAATTGAGGCATTTTATAATAGAAAGGGCTGCTTGACGAAAGATGCTTCAATCTCGAACGTTATTTGTTTCTCTGATTACTAGATGAATCCTGATTCGCCGGAAAACAATCCTTTGATTCGCGTTGCTATGAAGTTTGTTGATGAGCAAGAAGGATCAGGGGTGTGACTAGAAGTAACTGGTAGGGTTGCTGTGTCCAAACAAAATATCCTCTTCTAGAATTGAAGATACTAGCTATGAATCAATTCCGGTCCAAAAGGTTTTGAATTATTGCTGAAGACATGCTCTCTGAATTATCTGAAAACCAAACCGGCTTTTAGGATTTTAGCAAGCTATCAAAATAAAGCCACTAGTACCGAGAACGTTGACAGGGATGACCGGGGCCTGAGCTATAGAGATCCCCCTCGCGTTTCCGGGGATCGACAATAAACCTTCTCAAAATAAGAACTTTTGGATTCCATTCCAATGTAGATACGTTGAAGGAGGCGTCATAAATAATTAGCAGCATAATCCCAACAGCATTCCAGGAATATTCAGTATGTTTTGTGGTACGACCAGAGAGATAGGAACGGGGTGGCACACAGCAGTAGGTTGGGCGGGAAATTTCAAGGATTTGAGTAACTCCAATCGACAAAAGGCGTCCCAAATGCTTCTTGAAGTTTCTCGTTCCTTCAGGATGGATGAGGATTTTTACAGATGGTCGGATTACTCGGAAAAATACATAAATAAAGGGGGAAAAGAGGAAACATCAATACTTAATACTAAGGAACTAACCAAAATAAACCCAAGTCTTGGAAAACCGTGCAGCTTGCGGAATCTGATCACTAAAATTGAAAATCGATCAAATCAAATATTAATAAATTATTGAAATTATTGAACTACTGATAATTAACTGCTAGTGACTAGCAATGAAGTTGTTACGTCACAATAGAGATGAACGAAAAAAGGCAGAAGGAAAGAGGGGAGGAAATAAAACAAAAAATTAGGAAAGAGATGACCGAGTTTAGGAAACAGATAAGAAAATTGGAAGAAGTTAGGGAAATTTTGGAAGAAAGGTTACAGACTCTAGAACAAAGATTATAAAAGCAAGAAAAGATCAGTAAAAAGGCAGCACAGATGGAAAGTGTGATAATGATGATAGAAAGCGCAAACCAAGAGTTCGTTGTAAGGAGAGTAGGGTTAAGGAGTGGGAAAAGCTGAGGATAATAGAAAGAAGAAGAAAAAAAAAGAGAGAGATACAAGAAAAAGAAACATAGTGATAAAGAATGTACTGTGAGAGGGGTCAGCAACTGACGAAAGGAGTGGAAGGTATGCTCAAAAGGATAGATTCTAACGTATGGATGGAAGAAGTGCAAAGTATAGGAAGAGAAGTACGAGAGAAAAGAAAATTGCACTGGTGTAACTAAAGAGATAATAATATAACAAGGAGATTGTGACATAGGAGATGGCATTATATGGAGGCTCGAATAGAATAGAGGATGAATTGACATTGGTAGAAAGGAACATGCAATATAAGTTAAGGAAAATAGCGGAAATGGAAAGAAGTAAGGGTAAAAGAACGGGGGCTAAGTATGGCAGAATACAGATAGAAGGTGTATGGCGCGATTGGGATGTTAGCAGGCTTAGAAAGAAGGGATAGGGATTTTGTGGGAAATTTGGAATAATGGGATGTAGTTGTAATGATAAAGACGTGGCTAGATTAAAAGGGGTAGAAAAGAGTGAGAGAACATTATCAAGGAGTTAGAAATTGTAGATTAAAAATGCAAAGAGAAAGAATCAAATTTCTAGAGCGATGGAAGAAATGGTGATGAGAGTAAGGAACGAATACAGAACAGGAAAGGATTTCCGTCCGTGGCTGCCATACCACAACCGCATGTGGGAGCCTTGGATAAGGGACGTCAGAGTAGAGACATGCAAGCATTTTAGGCCCTAGATCCCACGTCGACCCAAAGGCTCTCTTACACATCCAGAATGTCGTGACAAACTTTCTACATTGGGTCTCCAGATGCTTCGCCCGGTTCGGCTTGCTATCTAGGATTACTCTCAGATATTCAACCAAATCTGAAAACGTCAGCCTCCCGCCACGGAATACAGGAGCGTCAACTTTCGGTACTTTGTAATTCCTCGTGAAAAAAATCAGGCTGGTCGTTTCTGGATTTACCGAGAGCCCTGATTTATCGCACCAGAGCTTTACGATGTGCAGTGCCGACCTTGCAAGACCCATCAACGATTCCAGATGAGCCACCCTAACTAAAATTAAAAAAGTCATCTGCATAGCCCTGGGTATAGTACCTCTTTTTGTTCAGCCTACAAAGGAGGCTATCCACTACAATGTACCACAGGAGGAATGATAGGAATGATAGGGTTGCCCCCCTGTGGGCAACCGCGTGGCGCTATTCCCCTAAGTGAGCCTTTGCCACATCTGGTTTCGAGTCTCCTCCTGTGTAGCATGCTTCCTATCCAGCTTACTAACTGGTCTGGCACACCACACCTCAAAGCCTCTCGATGGATGGCTTCTGGAGGAGTATTGCTGAAGGCACCCTTTATATTTAATAACGTGCCCACAGCGTACCCCTCGTGTTCCAGCTACTGCTCCAATTTTCCCGTGACAGCATAAAGCGCAGTTTTTACCTAGCAGCCTGCCTAGAAAACAAGAAGATACGGAAATTAGAAGCACCGCATGCAGAAACCCGATACCGGGGGCGGGTCTACATTCTATGGGATTCGACCTGGCGTCGCAAAGTCTCCGTTATGGCACCATTTCACCATTTTGACGCGGCGATCACATCGTAGCTTGGGAGCATGAGACTGACACCATCGATATTCTAGGAGGCTTTGCTATCACCCCTTGGAAGGATCGCTCCTTAATTCCAGTCCCACAGACTAGAGTCCGTCAGTTTCTCAGAATAGCTGCACCTCGCAATGCAGCGTCTCTGGTTCACCTATGCCAGATCTATGGTCCGATGAGACCCTTAAGCTTTCCCACCAGCTACAAGGTCTCGCGATTCCTGGAAAAAGAGGTTTGGAAGATAGTAGATGAAGAAAAAAAGAAGGAAAATAGAAAACTAGTATATTGAGATGGTTGAATGAAAAATATATATCCTATGGATTCGCTGCGAGGGATAGAGGAAAGTTAGAAGAGAAGGAAAATATGGTAGGAAAGAGATGAAGAAGAGGACATAACCAGGGATGAAATAGTCAAGGTGTTGGAAAATAATAAAAGATAGAAAGATAGATAAGATTCCAAATGAAATCTAGAAATATGGGAGGGGGGGGGGGGGTAGAACTAAAAGAATGAGCCTGGGCAATGTGCAATAGAGTATGGAGAGAAGAGAGGTGGAAAGAGTTATGGAAAGAAATGGAGGTGATAGAAAACACATCTGTTCTGAATTATCTGGTAAATAAGAGGATTAAAAGGGAGAAAGGGACAATGATAGCAATGTTCGTGGACTCAAAGGCGGTGCTCAATTCATTGGAATGAGTCGACAAAGAAGGAGTCATGGTAAAAAAGAGGACACGTAAGGGCTTAATATATGATATATTCATCTCATACTTAGAAGAAGAAATTAAGAGAAAAGGATAAGGAGTCAGGATGGAAGAAGAAAAAATATATTCACAGGCATACGCGGGTGATATAACAATTAAGTCAGGGGACGGAGAAGGGATGGCGGCCTTAACTAATCAATCGGATAAATGCTTAGATAGGAAAAAGTTGAAATTAAATGTAGAAAAGGCAGATACAACGAGCTGTATAGAAAAGGAGGTAGAAGGAAGAAAGAAAGTAGGCGAGAGAAAGAGAGAGAGAGAGATGCTTGAAAAGTCAGCGGAGTTCAGCAGTCTACGGTTCGGAACAAGAAGCCACAAGCAAGGAGAGGAAAAACAGTTCGAAAAACCCCTATTTACCGTGAAGGCCATTTAGACCATGCCCGAAACCCCTGGTAAATCCGGGTCCCGGTGTATTTTCAGAAGAAATACCTAGAGTATCACTGATCAACACATCATTTTATTATAACTATGGCGAAAATTTGTGGCTAACTTATGACATTGAGAACTAATTTCTGCTGTGAGATAATATATGCGGTAGTTATGCTTGCGTGGAAATGAATTGAAAATGGGTGAACGTTGTAGACGCTTTGCGCATGCAAGGGATAATATCGAACACAGAATCGATCCCTCATAAGCGCATTGAGTGGTATGTCCTTTCGGGATATGTTTTCGAGATGATGGTCACTTTATTTCCGCAAAAATTTTACTTAAACCTTATAGTACAGTGATTCTTTTGACATGAATCAACTTCAGATTTGGGGAGAGTTCCTATAGAATACATGATATATATTGTTTTATAGATACCTCATGCCAGGCTTGAGAACGGGCCTGGTACATAGAGGCAGTAGAAAGTGCGTTAAGAGTTAAAGATATTGTTCAGAATTATATTTTACGAGTAGATGCCTGGTGCATGACCAAATGTTCCATTTTCGAGTTGGGTAAAAAGTTTTGGTTGTCACGTACTGAGTTTAAGGTAAGGGTAGTTTGGAATGATGAGAATTATAGCGAATTCAGCAGGTCGGAGTACTCTGGATTGCACCAGTGCAGGATAATTGAATTCGCTATTAGATGTATCTGTGGGAATTGTGTCAGTGTAATGTTTGGAATCAATGGGCTTGAATGCATTTTTTATGGTCTTATCGTGTTCTACTGCTTGCGGATTGATCCTAAAGTCTCTCTTCTCGAACGGCGTAAGCGGACGCATATATAACATTGGAGCTCGTAGTAGAACAGAGGTGTTAGGGTATGAGGTCCAACATTATATAGCAGGTATCAAATGCGCTTCGTTGCACCGAGTCGAAAAGAGAGATCGCGTTCATTCTTCTACCTGCAGAACACACTTCACATTTTACGCGTCTCTACCAGCAACAAAAAATACAATACATGCCATGGAGGATGCTCATGATAGGCTCTATTTTCTCGAATAATAATAATGTTTTTCAATCGAAAGTTTTTTTGTGCCAATTCAGCTACTCAATAGCTTGAAAGTAAATTAGGACTTCCTTTCAAATTCAAAAGTGAATTCTTTATCTCTTTCCAAGTTTTTTTTTTCAGAAACTCAATAGCTACAAAGTAAAACTTTTCTTTTCCATGAATAAAAATTGTTATTTTTTATTACGGTCAGTAGTTAAGCTATTGTAGTTCTAGCGCACTACGTAGTAGTTTCGGCTGCCAGAAGATGGCAACATCGGTCGGTTATTGTAACAGTTCGGGTAACATAGTCGGTTCGCTTTCTATAATACCAAGTCTCTCTCTTTCTTATTCATTTTTAAATCCAAATACGATTTATTTCATAATTTGTTTATTAAATTTTCATAATCATAGAACTATTTAGAATTTTACATTCAAACAATTTGCGCTATTTTCATCGTTCAGGAGGTGCTACCTCTAGCGGCAAAGTAAAAACTTATGAACAATCACCGATTGTTACACTTCCCTCCTTAAAGAAAAGTCGCCCCATAGCGCGGCTTCTATTACATTATTATTACACCTGAAACTTAATTATGAGTTCAACGAAAATAGCTTCCATTGGTAATGCTCCATGAAATGGTTATTACGTTTAAATTCCCGCGAGGTTAATCCTTGCGCTGGACTACTACTCGAGGTAGTGTCCAGTTTTTCCAATAGGCATCGAGTGCTTTGGCATACTATTGGTGGAGAATCTTAATAGAAAAATGAACACCCAATCGCAGCGTGCATCATGGACAATTCTATTTCAACGGAAAAAGGTAGGTACTACATACTTCTGTACTTCTAGTGCTTACAACTTAGGTAAGGTAGATCTTCTTTCATTTCTTATTCCTAACCTACTATCTGTTTCAAAAATCCTGGCCCCTCTACAAATCATTGAATATCTCAGTGAAGAAAAATTGCTTAAAGAAGGAAAATCATCTTGTCAATCCTCATTTCATTATGAATAAGTACAATATCATTTGATTGCGATGCGCCCATAAGTTTCGATGCAAATTCGCAGTGAAGGTGAAAAAACGTGGAGAAAAGCACCTTTTATAACTTGGTCAACTTTCGACCATTCTATTTCGTGGAAAAATGCATGAATTTTTTGGCAAAAAATCGAGTAGTTAGCTTGAAGTATACCATTTATTTCAATTATTGATTAAATGTATTAAAATACTTTTTTAATCTTATAATAATTTTCATTTTCATTTTAATTCATTCTGGTTACCTTCTAAATAACCTTAAAATTTTTTTGAAACAAAATTCTTAAAAATGAAAATAAAAAATTTCTATATACGCCATTAATTTGCATTATAAGGCATCATTCTATATATTATCATCCTTAATACATCATTATCCTTCCACCCTTTGAAATCTCTACTCCGGAGAGATTAACGATTTTCTTCACATTTTCAAGCCCTTTTTTGAATATTTATTCACAATAGCGATTCTCATTTTTTTATCTATATGTGCACATACTTAATATATTTTGCAATAGTTTATTTTCCATTTTTTCATTACTATCGATATTTTTCAGGGATCGTATTGCAAAAATACATGTTTTATGCGATTCATATGGACAACGGATGTTGTCCCGTCGCCTTTTAAGACTTCAACATTGAAATCACTAATTATTCTATTAATTTTGTTTGGACCTTCATAATGGTCTCCTAACTTAATAATTCTTTTCTCGATCAGTAAGTAAATATATTGTCCTATTTTAAAATTTATTTAATCGATTTTTCGATCATAATATTTTTTACACCTTTTTGCTGCTTCTAATCGAAAATGGACCATTAACTCAGTTACGACTAGTGTAACAGAATTGTTACCAATCGGTTGGCTCGGCCCGACCCTGCAACCAAGGGTTGCCGGGCCGCGCGCGAGAGGTGTCGGAATCCCCCGGAGGGGCCCGATTTTCCGAACGGCAGCGCGCTTCCGAGTCAGTCTCGGCTCGTTCGCCAACGATACCACTAAAACGTGAATGTGCTTCATCGCCCTGCAATAGTGTCCCATCACGGAAATCCTGATAATCATCGATTCGCCGCTCTCCGATCTCTCTTCAATCCCCAAGGGGGAATTTACTACTTTTCGCCGCCAACGGCTCGTTGGCACTAGGTTACCGGCTTTTCGTCACGAACCGGCTTCCTACACTGTAAGTGGCAATAAATGCCTTGATTTTTAAAATGGTAGTTTTCAATGTCTTCATCCCTTTCTCAGCGTCCTGATTCCAGTTTCCCTCCTCGGTAAGTTTTCCCGCTACACCTGGCGCCCGAACCAAAAAACCCACCTTTCATCCTTAAAAACTACAAACCAGCTGAGGGAAATGAACACAATTTCTATTTGAAAAATTTGCTTTTTCTCTTCGCATCACTCCAAAACTATCTCACTGAAAACTCTGACACTTTTGCATGCTATGTGATTTCAGTGCCTTACCAAATTGTCAATACTGATGATTTATATGTGCTTGTGAAGTGATATACTGATGATTTATATTTGCCTTTGAATTGATTTACTGATGATTTATATTTGCCTTTGAATTGATTTACTGATGATTTATATGTGCCTGTGAATTGATATACTGATGGTTCATATGTGACTCTACATTGATATATTGAAATTTGAATTTATATGTGCCCACGAAAATTTAAATTACTGCTGATTTATTTAAGCATACGGCCCGTTTATCCGAAAATTATTGTGTGTCCGGGTATCGCATTTCAGGTGGGACGAATTACGCAAAAGCCAAACTAAAATTGGAATTAAAATAAAAACCTCTCTCGTGAAAAGTGAAATCTGTGTCGATCCGCGATCGAAAGAATAGACATAAAGTTAATTCTCAAAATAAAACAAAAGGAAAATTCTAAAATCTCATGGGATTTATTATTATTGGGAAAGTGAAAATTTAGGGTCTGAAAAAATAAAGAGGGTAGTTTGAAAGAAAAGGAAACCTGAATAAAATGTTAATATAACAAATTTTGATTCGCATTAGAGATCCCGAGCGTCGAACGAAACGAACCACTTAACGGCGCAAACAAGTTCGCACGTGCAGCGAGCGATACACGCGAGTCGCGACAAGGTCACGCGACGTATCTTATAAACAAAAGGTCCTAGAAAGAAAATAAACACATTTTCGAACTCTAGAATCAATTAGAAGCCAATTAAAATGTTATTTAAAGATTTCCAATAAAATGGGAATTTTTAATTGAAAGTACACATTTGACAAATCTATGCAGAGTGTCCAACAAGTGATAATTTGAATTTGACTTAAAATACATGGAACTCAGGCCGGGTTAAACTAAAAACATAATGACTAACCCAACTACCAGGTACTGCCGCACTTCCAAACCAAAACATTAACTTGACTAACGAGACGCACCAAAGTAGGGGAGCAATCCCAGAACTAATTAACAGATCATTAGGTCGCGGTAGAGGTCTCGCCAGTAAAAACAGAGAAACCCCAACAAGAAACATACCGAACAAAGAAAAAATTACCCCACCAACAATTACAAACCTAACTCAAACTCGACATAAAAACTTTGACCCCTTTGACAATACACTCTTTTGGGATCATGAAGATCTACCTAACTTAGACGGATCCTACCCCAGAAACCAAACATGACAAGAAATAAATATCAAAACTTTTGATTGCGATTCTTTTTCGGAAAACAATACACAGCTCCTTCTTGAAACTGACTAGCTTCTAGAAACTATAGATATTCAACAAATTTATGAACAAACAAAAAGGAAGATTTTCTAAAGGAAGGGGAAATGGAAAAATGATTTAGGAGTTAGACTGGACCCGCCAGAGAATAGTTCTTTCGAACACAGAAAGAAAATAATAGAACCAAATACTAGGAAAAATAGAAACGAAACTCATAACAGACAATCCGTTCAATTTAATTTAAGGAAAAGTTCAGAAGAACCTCGATTAACCTCCAATAATAATATCGACAATTATAACCGCCAACGGCCATACCACGCTGAAAAACCCAGTTCTCGTTAGATCACTGAAATTAAGCAGTATTGGGCGCGGTTAGTAATTGGATGTGTGACCATTCGGGAATACTACTGCGTGTTGTTAGCTCGTCGTGGGTGTGGTGAGCCCACACTTGTAGTTATTTACTACAAGAAACTATCCACCTAAAAACACTACCCGAATCGGGTAGTGTCACGCCTACCCCGAAAGGGAAATGGCTTAAGGGCATGTGACACTCACATCAACCGACCAAGCCAGTCCCAAGATCGAAATTGGTTCCCATATTTAAAAATAAAAGTTTGAAAAAAGCGGAAAATTTGTGGGAAAGTATTAATTAACGTAAAAGTAACGTGTACAGCAAAGCATGGAGTTGGGAAAGAAAATAATTTTGTTTATAAAAATAATAATTGTTGGTGAATATGTTCTACTCTGTCGGTAACATCTGTTGTGTTTTTGTTTGGCAACAGGTGGCGCTAGAGATGGTCTCTTTGATTTAGAACTTGTCTCATGCACAGTCAATTCAAAGGTAACATAACCTACAATCTCAACTCCATTTTAGAGAATTTGGCGGTAAATTCAAATTTGGATAGATCAGAATATCAAATTTTAATATTTTGATAAATTGTCTATGGGGTTTTTTTTACTTATAAATATATTTATATAGGTAAATAAGTAATATTCAAGTGTATACAGATTGTAAGTAACAAAAATATTGTATTATTACTTATTATAGGCACCAAACAAGAGGAGGAACACCCAGTACTAATGTGTTTGTGGCGGAATATTGTGGCAAGCTTTTTTCGGATAATTGGGGAGAGGGTGGAAATTTTCACTCTCGTGATATTTTATCGTACGAACAGCCATTAGTTATCCATAGCCTTGTAAACAATGTATTTGTTATAAATGTACGCTCCCCTACAAGCCAAAATTTTCAAGTTATTAGCGATAACCTTTTTTCATAAATAGACCGATAAATTCGAAATTTTCGGAAAACTGTTTTGTTTTCTAGATCTACAATTTCATGAATAATCAGGAATATGGTATTTATCAAATCAAGGGTGTCACGTAGTACCATAATGCATAGGGAAATTGTTTCTACGAATATTCATGCACATCGCACCCGGTTTGCCGGTTTCTGAAAACCACATGGTTTCTAATACATAAAGCGTAACTTTTTGTTTATAATTAGATGTTTAAATAACTCTTTTACAATATTTACTTTTCATTTTTTGAAATGTTTTCTCAGATTAGTGTTAGAATGTGGCGGCTTATTATGATTGTTTATAACTATTTTCTCTTAGAGAAAATTTGAAGAAGATTTCAAATATCTGTTTTATTTCAGAAAAATATATTCACAAATCTTTTTGTTGACTTTTTACTTAGTGGGGTTATAATTAATGCGAGTGAAAAAACATAATGTTTTCAACTATTATTTATAACTATCTTCTCTTAAATAATTGCTAGAAATTTTCGGTTTTTTTCTGAAATTTTTAACTTTGCTTTGGAGCTTTAGTTATGAACGAATAATACATAAACGTGAGAGGATGTGGAACTTTCTAGCGTTACTATAAGAGAAAATAGTTATAAACAGCAATAAATTGCCTAAAAAATTATGTTTGTTTGCTTTTATTATTTATTAGGTCACTAACAAGGAAGGTACTCCAGGTGTCCCTCGCCGATTTGATTCTCCCTGATATATGCTGTAGTACCCGAAAAACTAAGTGACACGTATTTTTTTTTATCTGCGGAAAAACACTTTAAGGGGGTGAAACAACCCCTCAAAGATAGGGGTCGCAAGTGTCGATTGTATAGTTTTGTGTAGAAAAACAAAATTGATTTCGACCAAACCTACTGGGAAAGTTTCCTCATGATGAAAGATGACTAACGTAATTTTCTCTCAAAAAAAAAAAAATTTATTAAGGGGGTGAACCACCCCTACATAGTTTTAAAGTTGTGCTGAAAATTGCTAAATTCACAGGAAAAAATTTGAAAAAAATATATGTTGCACTTGAGACCAAAATAAAGTTGACGTGTTTCGTAAAAAAAAATTGGTAAAAAAATTAATGAGGGTAGCTACCCCAAAACACTTTTTATTATTTGGCTATGATAATATATACTTTTCATACACAAAACAAAATTGAGAAATTATTCTTATAACGAAGGAAGTGAAATAGAGTCCATCCAACATGAATGAAAAAATTACGCGGGGGTAAACCACCCCTACATATTTTTGAAAATGTGCTGAAAATTGCTAAATTCACAGGAAAAAATTTGAAAAAAATATAGTTTGCACTTGAGACAAAAATAAAGTTGACGTGTTTCGCAAAAAAATCGGTAAAAAAATTAATGGGGGTAGCTACCCCTAGACACTTTTTATTTTATCTCAATGGTAATATATACTTTTCATACACAACAAAAATTGGGAAATCATTTTTATAACGAAGGAAGTAAAATAGAGTTCATCCAACATTAATAAAAAAATTGTGCAGGGGTGAACCACCCCTACATATTTTTAAAGTTGTGCTGAAAATTGCTAAATTCACAGGAACAAATTTGAAAAAAATATATTTTGCACTTGAGACAAAAATAAAGTTGATGTGTTTCGCAAAAAAAAAATTGGTAAAAAAATTAATGGGGGTAGCTACCCCAAAACACTTTTTATTTTATGTCTATGATAATATATACTTTTCATACGCAAAAAAAATTGGGAAATTATTTTTATAACGAAGGAAGTGAAATAGAGTCCATCCAACATGAATAAAAAAATTACGCGGGGGTGAACCACCCCTACATATTTTTAAAGTTGTGCTGAAAATTGCTAAATTCACAGGAAAAAATTTGAAAAAAATATATTTTGCACTTGAGACCAAAATATTTGCAAGTAAAAAATGTTATTTTTAAATTTCAGATTGCAGCCAAAACTTTCCGGAAACTGATGAAACTTAGGGAGAAAACGCGTGGAAGAGGATGGGGCCGAGGAAGAGGTTGGGGCCGCGGACGAGGCGGCTGGTGAAGTGTTGCCTGAAGTGTGACGTCGAATTTTTTTGTGCGTTTCTGTTTCTGAAAAATCCTATAAAAACTATATGAAATTGTAACTACGATATGACTGCGCAAACTGAATGAAGTGGGTCTTACGTTTTTGCGGTCGCTGAATCCAAATTCGGAGTCTATTTGAGTTTTTTCTAGATTTGATCTCTGAACGACCTTGACTTTCACTTGACAGAGTCAAATAGACTCCGCATTTCGAATCAGCGACAACAAAAACGTAAGATCTACCTATTTCAGTCCGAATTTCTGAGTTTTTAGGGTTTTGTAGTAAAGTAAAGTATCTTGAAACATACAGAATCTATGTAACTTAACATTTTTTAAATTGAATATCGACGAAAAAAAATATATTTGAGCAAACTCAACAAAAAGCAGTGGGGTTTTTTTTTCTTCAAATTTTGAGAACACGAAAAAAAATATTTTCTGGAAAACCTGACTTTTTATTCCTCTGAATATATTTGAAAAGTTTATACTAATAGAAGAAAGGCATCTTATCAGCATCATGCTGGCTAAAACACTTTTGAGGCCGAAAGAATGCATATATATAACACGATACATTTTTCACAAAACTTTTTTCTGCAATTTTTTCCAAGAAAAAGTACAAAATTCGATTGTGAGAAAAAGAATTCTCCTAAGCAAATAAAAGTTATAAGATATCTTCATGCAAGTGCAATAGTACAATAGTATCGTATCGTTTCTGTACAATATATTTTTTTTTTATACAAATTTTTTCATAATTTTTTCTGTACAATAGTATCGTATCGTTTCATTACAAACCAAGATGCTCGCTTTTCTTAATTTTCAGTTGTGAAACTGTTTCGATCAACTTTCGATAAATCTGCAGTTTTGTTAAATTTCGAACGTATTCAGGTTCCAGACTTCCAGACATTTAAATAAATTTTTAAGGATATCAATGATTTTCAAGCATTTCCGGGAGATTTAAGAGATTTCAAAGGAATTCACGGGATTTTAAAGAATTTTGTGGGATTTCCAAAATTTCAAAGAATTGAATTTCACAAGAACGAAGGGATTTTATTGAATCTCCGGAATTTAAAAAAAATTTCTAGTGATTTGAAATTTCTTTTTTAAAGAACTTTAATGAACAAGTTTACTTTAATTTATTCTCCAGAAATTTCAAAGGATTTGCACTTACTTGAATTGATTTTTACGATTTTGAAAGAGGTCAAAGATTTTAATGGAATTCAACAATTTTAAAGAATTTTCACGGATTTTCATGTTATTCCAAAAGATTCATACGGATTTTCAAACAGTTCCATTGATTATACAGGATTTTCACGTTTTTTAAAAGATTTAAAAATATTTTCACGGATTGCAAGGAATTTCGTAAGAGATGTAGGGATTTGTACGAGGCGATTTTTTTGTCGAGAACTTAATAATTTTACTTTAATTTGTATTCAAGGTATTACAAAACATTTCTACTTATTTTAATGAAGTTTTATGATTTCAAGGGATTATAAGTGATTTTAATGGATTTTAAGGCTTCTAATTTGTGGATTTTATTGAATCTGCAAGGATTTCAAGGGATTTCAAACTATTTCTAATGGATTTTTACTATTACGGCACATGTAAAGGGATTTTAACAATATCCAGGGATTTTCACAAATTTGAAGGATTTTATGGGATTTTAAAAGATTTCTACGGATTTTCAAACAATGCCACTAATTTGAAAGGATTTCCATGGTTTTCAAAGGATTGGAGAATATTTCCATGGAATTAAAAGAATTTTGTAAAATTTCGAAACACTTCACAAGATTTTGAACATTTCCAAACATTTTCGTGGATTTAAATGGATTTCAGCAATTGCAAAGGACTTTCATGGATTTTAAAACTTTTTAAAAGATTTTATGGGATTTCAAAAAATGTATATGGGGTTTCAAACATTTCCACTAATTATAAGAAATCTAAATGGTTTTCATGATATTTTTAAAGATTTTCAAGGATTTCAAGGAATTTCTTAAGAGTTTTGAGACTGGATTTCAAGGAATTTCTAGAGACCTGGAAAACGCGTTGAACGAATAATTGTCTAGTGAAAACAAAAACTTATTCTTGTAGAGAATTTAACGATCTACAAAAAATGTCTAATATGATTTTTTGCTAAGACGACTCATTCAAAAGTTATGGCAGATTGAAAATTAAAAAAATACATTTTCATTAAACTTCCATCAGACTTTTGATCTCAAAGAGCTCAAAAGCATTGAACAGCTTTATTTTTGAGCTCAGAGAGCTCAAAGTAACACAAAAATTGAATTTTTGAGCTCAAAGAGCTCAAAAACATCGCAACCAGCGGCTAAATTGCAAATTTTCAATGACTGAAATTAGCGGGAAGTTGCAGGGATGGCCTTTAGGTCAACCGCTTTCCACATTTTTTTTCAAATCATTATTCAGGTAAGGTAAACGTCCCAGTAATCGTGACCATACGAGATTTCATCGACTTCAAATATTTAGAAAATTGTTTTTGTAGGATTATTTGAAAAATGATTGGTACTGATTGAAGCATTAAACATCCTAGAATATTATCAAAATGGTTCTTACATTATATTCAATATTACTTTTTATTTATAAAAAATTAAAAGTCAAAAAGCACCGATGTCCCAGTTATCGTGATTACCAAATCTGTCATGTACTAGTAATCGTGAGTCGTTGTCCCAGTCTTCGTGAAAAAGGATAAGTTATCTTGAAATCAGTTTTTAGCAATTTCGAGGTGTATTTTTTTTTACTATACTTTAATTAAATGAAAGATGTATTGTTAGTTTTATATTGATTGAGACCTCTGTGATGAAAGCCGTCGAAACAACCTCAGAATCGAATCTTCTGATAGTTCTAATAAGTCTGATGGACTCTATGAAAATTAATCATAATGAAAATGAATTTTCTTTTAAAATGTTTAGTTTTTATTTCAGTTAAAAATATTATCGAATAAAAGTAATATTTTATTCATAAGAAATAAAGTGGTCACAAAAATAAGTCGAGATAAATATTTATTAGCATTTTTATCACGATAAGTAATAACGACAATGCTGAAATTCTTTCATAATACTGAATATCATAATTAAAAATCATTAACATTTTAAGTAACTAGATTTAGCACACGAAATTTGATAAAATGCAGTGACTAAAAAAATGAGGTTATTTTCTGTTTACGTTGTGACATTATTAAAACTATCAATAATTATATATCTATTACACATTTTTCTTTATATAATGTAGTATAGATTACGATTACTATTACGATATATTACGATTACGATATATTACGATTACTACTCACAGTAATAAATCAGTTCTCCGATTTCATTTCATACCTTTTTGAAATTAATTAAATTATTATTTGTAACGAAATATGGAAATAAAATTTTGACAGAGTCCTTCTAGTCTTCGTAACAGGTCACGATTACTCGAGCAACTATGCTTTTGAAATGTCCCTATAATCGTGACCGATATTTCTTGAACGAGAAGATACTAAATTAAGATTTAACTTTATTTTATGAAACAAAAATTATTTTTTATCACAAAAAAATTATTTTCGTCCCAATAAACTAATTTCTTGACATAGTAAAAGCTTAAGCAAAGAGACGCCTTTCCTAACCAAAATGTTAAGCTATTTTCCACGTTTCGTGATTCATCGCCACCGACAATACAAATTAATTTTTTTTTACCCATTTGCACTGTTTGTATAAAAAAAACTAATTTGGTTTCCACAACAAGCATTGTTCAACCTTACTTAAAAATATTTTAGGATTATATTTTTATGCGGAAAATACTTAATTCTGGCGTTTACACCTCAAAACTCACGATTACTGGGACCGTCCCGATTACTGGGACATCTACCTTAAAGTTCAGATTTTTTTTCAAAATTAAGTTTCATAAAATTGGTTTTTCTTACGATATTTTGTTTACCAAAAACATTCGATTAGTTTTACGAAAAATAAGATATTTCATGTTTTTGAGCCATTACTTTGTGATAGAATATTAAAAATAGTAAAAATTATCTTGTACGATTTAGAGTTGGACTTTAACCTCGAATAACTTTTGAAAGAGTCGACTTAGCAAAAAATCATATCCGACATTTTTCGTAGATCGTTAAATTCTCTACAAACCTAAGTTTTCGTTTTCACTAGACAATTATTC
>CAKNXH010000406.1:4784-17906 GCA_932178445.1 Andricus quercusramuli
ATATATATATTTTTTTTTTTGAAAAGAAAATATATATTTGTTTAAATTCCTTTTTTTTTTGTTGAACCTTTTTTTTCTGAAATTTTAGCTGTTCTAATCTTGGTTGAAAATTGATATTTTTTAGATAAAAATTCATAAACTTGGTTGAAAATGACTCTTTTTTGGCAGAAAAAAATTAATATTTTGGGCTGAAAATTCAACTAACTATTTGGTTAAAAATTAATATTTTCGGTTGAAGATTGATCGTTTTAGGTAAAAATTCATTTCTTTGCTTGAAAATTTATCTTTTTGACTTGAAAACACCACGAAAAAGTATTTTAAATATATTTAGAAACAAAAAAATGTATTTTGCGTTAATATTATTAATCTTACAGGTGTATAGTTGATTTTATACGTAGAAGAATTTAGAAACCACCCGTCTAAAATTTGAAGCGATGAATTTTTCCGCGAAATTTAAATAATGTAATTATTATTAATAAAAGTCTAGAATACGATTTTTTCAATCCTAATTCATAATGCTCATAAATGCTCATTAAATTCTCAAAGCACATAAAGGTCGAGCATATTCTCGAGCATATTCTCATGCTCGTGAGAATTTCTCCGAGCACTTAAACTCTTCAGAACACTAGAGACACAATGAAGTATGCGTTAAAATACGTATGGAGGAGAAGTGGCGAAAAGTGGAACTTACGGAGCTTGCAGTTAGCGGGAGTGTACTGTACACTCATCCTTCGAACGTGGGCCTCTAGAACGAGGGCCGTTTTCAAGCTCGGCTGATTCAGCGTCCCCCCCGTGCGTCCCTTGACAGCCTAAACTGAAGTGCCGACGCTCGAAGTGACCTCGAAGTGGTGACGTAATAGTGCTCAATCGTCGCATTTTAATTGCTTTCGAAGGTAGGCCGTCTACCCCGGAGAGTGGCCCTCGTTCGAAGGATGAGTGTATTTGGGAAATAATCTAATCTTAGGTGATTGCGCAGCTCTTGCCTCCCATCTAGCCCAAGTTTCATCATGTATGTATGAGTCAATCAAGATTCCTGGGTGGAGCGGCGCAGATAAGGGAAAGTTAGTTCCTGCTACTGTTATATACAAGTGGAATTTCTTACGCAAGTGTGGATCTTCACCTTCGTAGAATCTAAATTCGGATGCTGTATGATATTTGTCGGTAACTATCCTAGCTTCCTTTGGATAATGACCATCGGATCTAGACTGGCGCCTCAATTCTTCAACTGCCCTAGGATTAGCGTGTTCGATTTGTTCAAGGTGCCCTCGAACCTGAAGTTTTTCGTGAGCTTCCAATGTAAATACAACGTCATAATAGCGATTGTATTGAATTGTTGGTCTCGTCAACCAAGGAAACTCTTCATTCCATCTGTCGACGTAACCCCAATAAATGGAGCCATCATTCATAGTTACCTCGATGAGCATTGAAGCAGCATCTGATTTTGTAGAAAAAATATATATTTATGAAGTTTCTTTATACTAGTAATGAGGTGAGCCCTAAAAAACTGTTTCCAGCGATTATTATTTGTCAAAATTTTCACTTCTCCCTGTAAATCATAAGAAGTCAATATTTTTCAGAATCAATGATACTGCAAGTAAGTGTTAAGCATAATATCTTTTTCATTAAGTTGCTTTTAATTATTCGAACAATTCGTATTTGTTTAAATCTTTTCCTCACCTAATAGATGTTAGGACAAATATTTGATTTTGAAGAGATGCCGTAATTATTTAAACAATTTCCAATTGTTTAATTCTTTCCTATTTTAACTACCCGAAAATTAGAACTTTCTTGAAGTATTGTTTCTTTCAGAAGTTTTATCTCCATTGTTCAATCAACTATTCCTTGTTTAAACAATTTTTTCTAGTACATTGTAAATAGTTCCATTTTCGTCTGGCATTAACGAGGAAGTTATTTTGTGCATTTATAATATAATGAAAAAAATCTGTTTAAGCAAATAAGAATTATTTGAACTATTGAGGTATAACTTCTTTGTAATGAGCGATATGAATGTAGGAAAACTAGAATTTTCTTCACCTTTCAAAATAAGTCAGAAATTAATCATTATTATTTGATTAAACATTTAATAATGTCTCAAACCAAAAATATTACTCGTATCGTTCAATAAGTGTGTAATTAATTTAAGAGAACATCGCATTTTCAAGATTTGGTGGAAAAAAGTGTAAACAAATGGAAATTGTTCAAACAATCGGAAAACGCTCTTAACGAAAAATATTATCCTAGAGTTTGTTAAGTGTGTCATCATTTCCAGAAAATACGAACTTTTCATGATTTGAAATTTAAAAAAATGGTAACAATGAACAATGAACTGTTTGGTTTGAAATCCGTTTTTTACTCGAAAATTGAACTTTTTAACTGAAAATTTAACTTTTCCACTTTTTATTATATATTTATCTTTTTTACTTGAAAATTCATCTTTTTGGTTGACTTTTTCTCTTTGTTGAAAATTAAACTATTTGTTTGAAAATTCTTGTATTTTGTTATAAATTTTTTTGTCAGAGAAAGAATCTCCTCGGTTGACAATTTGACAAGTTGGTTAAGAGAAAAAATATTTTTTGTTCAATTCACTTTTCTGGTTGAAGATTCTTGATTTGATTGAAAAAATGTTTCGGTTAAAATTTTACTATTTTCTTAAAAATTTTATTTTTGGTGAAAAATTACTTTTTTTTAAACTGAATGTTTAACTATTTCATTTCTGTCGAGAACTTGTCTTTCTTAGTGGAAAATCCATGTATTTTGTTGCAATTTCGTGTTTCTTGGTGAAAAATTAAGATTCTTGCTTGAAAAGTCAACTACTTGGTTGAAACTTGAACTACTTCGTTAAAAATTTATTTTTTGGTCGGAGATGCACCATTCTAGTTGAAAATTCATCTCTTTGATTAAAAATTGAACTACATCGTTGCAATTTTTTCTTGGTAAACCATACATTTTTTATTTTGAAAATATTATTATTCCATTTTTGGTTGAAAATTTATTATTTTTGACACTTCAACTACTTCCTTAAAAATCTGTATTCTTCGGTAGAAAATTAATCCTCTTGGTTCAAAATTCATGTCATTGGATGAAAATTCCACTATTTGGTTACAAATTAATCTTCTTTATTGAAAATGAAACAATTTTTCTAAAAGAGTATCCTATTTGGTTGGGAAATCAACTGCTTAATAGAAAATTCGTTTTTTTTTTTGGTTGACGTTTCGTTAAAAGTTGATCTTTTTTAGTTAAAAAATACAGTATCCATTTTTTGTATTCAGGTTTTTATTTCTGTTTTACTTTCTCAGAGTTTTTTCCGAATTTAATTCAAATTTCACTGAGTGAGATCGAATGCAATAAAAAATTTGACTCTCAAACGCGAATTTCATTCATAAGTTAAATCATTCTTAAGTAATAAAAAGTTGTTCGTCATGTGTTTTACATGTTTTTTGATTATTTTATACAACTTTTATTGCATTATTATATTATCATTATGAAATGATTCGATGAAAATTTTTAAGTCGTAACTGAAAACCAAAATTCAATTTCCAAAAATTTAATAAGAAATTGTGGTATTTCCCATTTTTGCAAACACTGAACTTTTCGCGTTTAAAATCACATGATAATTCCAAAAGCCCAGAGGTACGTCTCAATATTGACGAATTTGAAACAAAAATGCAATAACTTTTTTCAGAAACTTCAAAAAAGTGAGGTGTATATTTTAAAAATCTGCTCGCATGAATACCTTTTAAACAGTCATTTTTCAGTTTCCACAAAAATGCTTAAAGCGGATCAAAATTATAAGCTCTAGACTAATTTGTCCAGAAAAACATTCTTTGCCCCATTCTGGGCCCATCCTACTTTTTTCCCCAGGAGGAAAGTCGTGTGGAATTAAGGAAGAGGGTGAGTGAGGGGAATTAGGGGAAAGGGAGTGGTGAAGTAGAGGTGAGTAGGAATAGGAAAGAGTAGGAAAGGGGTAGTGGATTAGGGATGGGTAGGAAAGTAGGGGGAGCTATAGTAGAGGATGGTGAGCTGGGAAGTAGGAGTGGTGATGTCGGGGTGAGGTGAAGAAGTAGCGGGGACTATGGTAGTAGAGGTCAAAAAGACAAGTAGATGTTTTGGTGGGGAAGTGAGTGGTGGAAAAGTAGGCGATGATAAGGAGAAGTTATGCAAAGGGAAGTAGGGGAAGAGAAAGGAAAGGGAATAAGGTATTCAAATAATATTTTCTCAAAAACAGGTGTTTATCAGATATGCTTTGTCTTCTGCGGAATAGCAAATAAAGAGCTGTACAAATGTTTAGAGATGGTTAAGATGTCCCGACACGTACGAAAAATGGTACCCATTGAAATGTTAAAATTACGAAAATTAGAATTGCTTTGACAACTATTTTTCCATATTTTTCTAAAATCAATAGTTCTAGAGAAAATGGAAAAACCCAGTTCTTCAAGTCTTGCGTTGCACTCGTTTTTAAAGTAAGCACACTTTCGAAACTCAAATATTTCATTCAATATTTTAGAGAAAAAAAGCTTTAGGGAAGGTATTGTGCAATTGGATACTTTCAAGTAAACATGTTTGAAACCATATGTAATATTTGTTATAAATAATAATGATAATATTAGATTAAACTTACCCTTAAAATAAAGAAAACCATGGAACGTCGAGACAAGAGTGATAAAAGTAATCTCCATTTTCTTTCAATAGTCACGATGGCACAGAAGTAAAAGGGTAAACTGATTTTTGAAGAATTGCGTAGTAAGAGTGACTTGATTAATGGCCGCTATATATACTAACTTTTATCATTTACAAAATGACACGCTTTATTTACTCTCCAAAAAATAGAGTGGAATGAGGAAGTTTATTGACACCAGATCTCTGAATTTTTCATATTTTTTATACTTATTCTCCATTGAACCTTCAGAATAATTAAACATTACAACATGTGTAAAAACAGAGTTGAGCATCGCATTCCTTATATTTTTCTGCCTCTTTCTAAAAATGCAAACAAAGATAAAAAATGTATATGCCGGCGTGGTTTTTCTGTGGATGAAATTCGTAATCTTTTAAAAGATCTGAAGAATAATTTACTAACTTAATTTCAGTGAAGTTGAATACTAAAATGTGAAAATATTTTAATAATTCAGAGCTGAATATATTAATTGGAATGAGATTAAATAATTCGAATCGGGACAATGTAAAAAGTTCGAAATTATTTTTCTGAGTGAGAATTAGCAGATAATGCGTATGAAACAGAAGTTTTGGATCAGACAAGATTGACCCATTTTTACCGTGACTTAATGAATATAGAAAATTTGTTTCTCGCTTCCAAGATCCGAAATCAGAAGCTGAAGGTGCATGAACTATTTCTAAAAAAATGCACATTTTTATATGCATCTGCTTCATTACCGAAAACTTTGGCAATTTTAGGAATAATAATTGATATACTTCAATTTTCTCTCAACCTTCAAATATAGGAAGAAGTTCCTCGACAAAAAATATATATTTTTTAACCAATGTTAAAAATCATACAGTTTTACGCCATGTGTAAAACTTCTTTTTTGACGCCTGTTTTCGATGATTCCGATGTCATGAGCTTGAACTACTTTTTTGTTTCGAGATATAAGAATGCTCAATGAGAGTAAAAAACTTTAAAAAATTATTGCATCAAGATTTTCGTTGAGATTGTTTCTAAAATTGTACATCCTTCAAACCTTAAAAATCGTTTTGACTCGTAATCCTGTGAAATTGTTTCAAATTGCAAAAATTAAGAAATTTAGAACTTTTTCCAGGAAAAGTTCTGATGTTTCATCATTAAAAAATTTTTGTTTCTTCAGATCATTTAATAGATTGAGAGTTCCATCCACAGAAAAACCACAAGCTTTCTTCAAGGTTTATACATTTTTCTATCTTTCTTTGCACTTTTATACATGAGGCAGAAAAATATATGAGAAGCAAGGTTCATTTCTGTTTTTACGCATCTTCTAATGTTTAATTATTCTGAATGTTCAATGAAGAATAAGTATAGCAAATATGAAAAATTTTAAGATGTGGCATCAGTAAGCTTCCTCCTTCCACTCTATTTATTTTCAAGAATAAATAAGGCGTGTCGTTTCTTAGATGATAAAAATGGTATATATAGCAGCCACTTATCATGTGACTTCGTACGCAGTTTTTAGAAAATCAGTTTACTCTTTTACTTCTGTGTCATTGTGACTACAGAAAAAGAATGAAGATTACGTTCGCCACCCTACTTCTCGCGTTCCTTGATTTCATTCACTTTGAGGGTGAGTTTGATATAATATTATAATTATTACTTATAACAAACTTTACATATGGCTTCAAACATGTTCGCTTGTAAGTATCCAGTTTGAATCGTATATTCCTTTCGAATTCTTGCTTCCAATTCTAAAAACTAAAAATTTAGGCACTATCTCAAAATGAAACATTCAAAATTGTAACAGGTTGAAAGCACTGGCTTCAAAAACAGTTGTTTTCAAATCTCATGAGAACTATTACTTTCAGAAAAAATATGCAAAAATACGTTCAGAGCAATTATTATTTTTGTAATTTTAATATTCAAATGAGTGCCAATTTTCTATACGTATCAGGATACCTTAACCGTCTCTGATCATTTGGGCAGCTTTTTATTTGCTGATCCGCAGAAGATAACGCATATCAAATATACACCTGTTTTTAACCAAATATTTTGATACCTTATTCCCCCTCCTTCCGCTTCCCCTACTTCTTTTTGCTTAACTTCTCCTCACCATCATCTACTTTTCCACCGCTCACATCCCCACCAATACACCAACTTGTCTTCTTAACCCCAACACCTTCTCTCCTACTACCCAACTCACCATCCTCTATTGACCACCCCCCCCCCCCCCTCCCCCTTTCTCATTCCTTAACAGTCAATATACTGAGAAAGCGACATTCATTTGTCGATAGTAGTCAAGTTGTGAATTTGTTTATAAAATTGATAAAAATGAACAATTATTACTTTCCGATAAAGTATCATAAGGGAAAGACTTTTTCCAACAATTTAAAATTTATTTCATTGAAGAAACGAAGGTTACCAGCACAAAATTGACGAAAATTTGTCTTTTCATCACATTTATCTAAACAGTTGACAATTGTAACCAGGTATTGAAAAATTGTACGTATTATTTATTTTCGAAAGATTTTTCCTGAATTTTGTTGAATGAACGATGTCCAGCGAACGATGCTACCAGCTGCACGTAATTTTTGAGAGCTGTCTTTACTGCCTAAAAATATTCACAATTCAAAATAAGTGAATGTCGCGAATAATACATTTTTTTTAGGCATTTTTCAATTTAATGAACTATTCATATTGTTTTAATTTTTATTTCATTTCAAATCATGAAAAGTTCGTATTTTCTGGAAATGATGATACACTTAAAGAATATTAGGATTATATATTTCTGGTTGAAAGCGTTTCCCAATTGTTTGAATTCTAGTTTTTCTAATCTCTTTATATCATGTCACTTATTAAAGAGAAGTTGTACAACAATTGTTCAAATAATTATTATTTACCTGAACAGTTTTCTTCATTATATTGTAAATACACAAATGAACTTCCTCATTAATGCCAGAGGAAAATGGAAATATTCACAGTATAATGAAACAAATTATTCGAGCAAAGAACATTTGCTTCAACATTCAGGTACAACTCCTGAAAGATACAATATTTTTATAAAGACCGACATAGTGCAAAAGAATGAAAACTAATGATGGTTTCATAAACAATTTGAAAATGTGTTTAAAAAAAGATATCTCTAACAACGATTGAGTATGTGATTACTTAAAGAAAGTTCTAATTATTGAGTAGTTAAAAATAAGCAAAAATTAAACAAATGAAAATTGCTTCAATAGTTACAGCATGTCTTCAACGAAGAATATTCGTCCTTACAAATATTTAGTAAGAAAAAGATTTGAACAAATACAAAATGCTTGACCAATTAAAAGTAGCTTGATAAAAAAGATCATATCATAGCATAAATTCTCAAAAATATTGACATTTGATGATTTACATCTGAAAGTAAAAGTTTTGACAAATGATAATCACTGGAAACTTCTCAAAGAAGCCCGTTTCTGGCACAATGCATAGCGATTGAGGCATAAAATTTAAAGTTTATGTGGTGAAAATGATTCCTCGAATATTTCTTCAGAAGTGACTGAAATCCATTTTGCGAAAAGCTAATAACAAGTAATCTTTTCCATTTTCGCGAAAACTGAGCTTTTCCTATTTAAAATCCCACGTTAGTTTTCAAAGTTTCTGCTATCTGCAGATTTTCTTTTGAAACCCCGAAAAAAATCGTGGGCTCTCATTTTGATACGTAGAAACAGATTTTTCCAGCTATAGTGACGAATGAAAAAAAGTTTCTTGAGGTATCACCTTATGGCTAGTATACAAAAACATCATAAATGTGCATTTTTTTCTGCAAAATCAGGTGCTGTTTCAACGCAGATCGAGGTACACATGAATGATGGATCCGTTTATTGGGGTTACCTCAAAGTATTGTACCAAACGTTTCCTTGGATAAAGAGACGAACACCAGGAGTCTATAACTATTATGACGTTGTACTACACTTGGAAGAAGGCGAACATTTCCAGGTGGAAGGGCACCTCCGAGAAATTGAAGACGCCAATCCTAGGGCAGTTGAAGAATTAAGGCGCCAGTCTAGATCCGATGATCATCATCCAAAGGAAGCTAGGATAGTTACCGACCAATATTATACAACATCCGAATTTAGGCCCTACAAATGTGACGATCGAGACTTACGTAAAAACCACCGCATGTACATAACACTAAAAGGAACTAACATTGTCTTATATGCGCCGTTGCACCGAGTGACCGAGATTCCCTTGAAGAGTTCAAATATACTTGAAAAATCTTGGGCTTTATGGCGCGAAAGAGCTGCGGAATCAGATTAGATTAGATTAGATTATTTCCCACATGCTGTATGTACTGTTAAACATGCATTGTTTTAAAAACTCGTTTTGTTTTGGTTGAAGATTCGTCATTTGAGTTGAAAACTCATGTCTTCGTGTTGAATATTGAAAACATTTCACCTTTAGGCCATAACTTGAACAGTTTGGCTGAAAATTAACTGTTTCTATGAAAATTCATATTTTTGGTTGCTGGCACAACTATTTTTATGAAAATCCACCTGTTCAAAATTCAATATATATATATATATATATATATATATATAGTAAAGAAATAAAAGAAAATAAAAAAAAATATTTAGTAAAGAAAGCAGAGGTTGGAAAATTTCACCAAGAGCTACTCGACAAGCAAATGCACGGAAACTTTCACAGAAATGTAGAAAAACAGTCCTTGTCGAAGGAGCAAACTTTTGCTTTCCTCAAATCATCAGGGCTCAATTCAGGTACAGAGGGCTTTATTTTCGCATGCCAGGACGGTGTAATCTCCACCTTAGCATACCGCGCCCGCATTTTATGTCAAGAAGTTCCCAGTGATAGGTGCAGAGCGTGTCATGCACACGCTGAGTACCTAGAACATATACTATCGGGGTGTCCGACCCACGCAGGAACAACGTATATCTATAGACATAATGCGGCCCTAAGAGTACTTTATTACCACCTTTGTCGCTCTTACGGTGTTGGTCGCGACCCTGCCCTGCCGAACGCTCCAAGGGATATAGAGTCAATTGTCCGAAACGAGAAGTGCCAGATTTTCTGGAACTACGATTTTCGGGCAGCAGTCTCCGTTGCGCACTCGAGGCCTGACATTGTTCTCCAAGACTTCGAGAAACGAACTATATTCGTGATCGAATTCTCGGCTCCATCCGAATACAACATCACTGCAAAGGAGAAAGAAAAAGAGGAAAGATATCAAGACCTTAAAAGAGAGCTGCTTCGACTGTACCCAAAATATTCGGTACGAGTGATTGTTCTTGTGATAGGTGCTCTCGGAGGTGTGAAATTATCGCTGGTTCGTAACCTTAAAGCCATACCCGCGTGCCAAAAATATGCCAAGGCTCTTGCGAGATGGATGCAGAAAGCTGTCATCCTTGGGTCGCTTCGTGTCCTCAAGACACACGAGGGTTTCGCCGGCCTGTCGTTGTGATTTCGTCGTGCCCTGTGACCACCCATCTCACGGATGTGAGACGTGGCCATAGGTGTATTTTACCGCGGTTCTACTGGGGGCCATTGACATTTTTTCAAGATGGCAGTTGCTCTTAGTGGTACCCTGCGGTGGTTGTTTAACTTTGTTTTTATATATATATATATATATATACATATACATATACATATACATGGGATACCGGGCGACGTCTCAGAGTACAGCCTTATCCTTGCATGCGGGGCTCTACAAGGATTGACAAACCCTTTCCCTAGCTGCTCGTGGGAACAACAATGAAACCAACAAACCACCAAAATGTTGTAGATGCGGTTCAAAACGATCGAACGCGCAGAGCACCCGACAATGGATCGGCAAACAATGCCGATCATGCTAGAGTTCGGGGTGCTGAAAATAATTTAGATGGAAACACGACGACGAACCGGCGAAACGCCCACATTGAGTGGACGGATCAACTTGAGAATGACGTGCTAGACTGCTACGATGCCAGTATTATCCCTGTTCGCGGAGGCTTTATGGCACGTATGCATACTCTGTGGTGCGAGAAACACCCAGAGCTTCAACACGTTTCGCATCAGTCTTTGCGAAATCAAGCCGACTACCTCCGGAAAAATGGATATGTACGCGGAGCGCTTCCGCAACCGCTGCTTGAACAAGCTGCAGACGAAGATGAAACGACATTAAGACCAACCGCAGAAACCAGGCACCTTCTGGAAGATGATCGCAATTTCAGTACAAGGAGGAACATCAACATGCAAGTTCCTCCTAAGCCCCAAGATCTGGCTGAAATGGATACCTCCCTTCGTCGAGATATCTCGCAAGATTCCGACCTCTGGACCATCAATTGCTCAGTTTATGGTGCTGCGAGAGCTTTGGCTGATTCAAATCGAAGGCTGAAACCGACGATGGATCAAAAGACCAAAAGACGCTTGCATCAACTGAACAAGAAAATTGGATGGGCAAGACAGAATGCGTCCCGTGTTCAATGTGTGATTGACTACATAACATCTGGTAAACCGTTCACGGAAAGGGTTCGAAAGTTCGCCCAAGAACTAAGGACCTTGAATCACACACTGAATAAGTCAAAGCTGCTGACAATCAAGCAGCATATTGTTGACAAAATAAGGCTGTTATCTGACGCAAGGAGGAGGATACAGAAGAGGGAGAGATGGATCAGGGAGAATCAACAGTTTCTTGCTGACCCATCACGCCTCTTCAGTGATCCCCCTGTTTTTGTAAAAAATCCACCCAAGCCCAAGGAGGTAGAGACTTTTTGGAGAGAGGTGTACAAGATCCCGAAAACACTAGAGTTGAAAGAAGATACTGACAATATCATCCGCTTCAAGGAGTTTTGCGACAACCTCATAAAATCTGATGAGGAGTGCCCATCAGTCACTGCCGAAGAGGTGAAAAAAGCACTTAGAGGCACGAAGAACTTTTCCGGTGCTGGACCAGATTGTATCAAGAACTGTTGGTGGAAGAAGTTTACTTCTATCCACCAACATTTGGCCCGCATATTCACCTCATATTTAAAGTCGGAGACGCCCATTCCGCAGTGGCTGGTGTTAGGACGTACTATACTCCTACCAAAAAAAGGCAACTTGTCCAAACCGGAGAATTACAGGCCAATAACTTGTTTGAACACACTGTATAAGATCTTTACAGCTGTCCTAAACAACAGGATTGTTCGACGAATTGAGCCTGTATGGCGAGAGATGTACGAACAACGAGGCTCGAAAAAAGGTGTAGCAGGCTGTCGAGAGAACCTGCTGATTGACAGGTGTGTTTGTAAAGACGCTACAGTCCATCAGCGCGTCCTTTCAATGGCCTGGATTGACTACCGGAAAGCTTTCGATTCAACCTCTCATAGACTTATCATCTCTCTGTTGGAAAGCTTGAAGGTACATCCACACATAGTGAGATGCATAGAGAGATTGATGCCTCTTTGGAAAACTAGATTTACAATCTCATCTAGGAATCATCGAGTGACGACGAACAAGGCCACCTTCCAGAGGGGCGTCTTTCAAGGGGATAGTATGAGCCCTTTACTTTTTTGCATCACACTTCTGCCTCTATCTCTCGCACTACGAAATTCTCCTGGATACCTCTGTGGCGACACTAATCAGCGTGAGCATAAGGTCACTCATGTGTTTTATATGGATGACCTGAAGATCTATGCCGCTGGTAAAAGCAAACTTCAAACTGCTATAAATATCGTCAAGAACTACACAGGAGAGATTGGGATGGACTTTGGTTTGGAAAAGTGTGCCAAAATTCATTTGAAGAAAGGAAAGATTACTGGCGTTCCCAAGGACCCTGAGCTTGTCGATATAAGTGTTATTAGACATCTTAACACTGGAGAGACCTATGCATACCTGGGCGTGCCTCAAAGCCGCATTCAGGACGTAACATCAGTGAAGGAGTCTCTCCGAAGCAGATATAAGCATCTTCTTCGACAGATTTGGTCTTCCAATCTGTCGGCGTTGAACAAGGTATCTGCGACTAACATGCTTGCCGTCCCGGTCCTACTCTACTCGTTTGGGGTGGTTCAATGGACGAAGAACGAGCTTAAGGCCCTTGATGTCACCACGCGTAAGATCATGCATATGCGTAAAAGCTTGCATATCAATTCGTCAGTTCCGCGATTATACATTTCACGCCGTCAAGGCGGACGCGTACTTCTGAATCTCCAGTGTCTTCATAACCGAATTATTTTGAGTACAGCTTACATCGTTGCAAATGGCAGAGATCCTCTCCTAAAGATGGTCAGAAACCACGAGATGATTGGCGAAGGAGCGTTCCTTTACAAAGCCGCGGAGCAAGCTGCCGAGACCCTTGGCCTGAATTTTAATATCAGAAGTGAGGAAAGTGCATTACTCCATCTAGATGCTTCACGTCTAAAAGCCGAAGTGAAGAAAGCAGAGGTTGGAAAATTTCGCCAAGAGCTACTCGACAAGCATATGCACGGAAACTTTCACAGAAATGTAGAAAAACAGTCCTTGTCGAA
>CAKNXH010000407.1:0-30456 GCA_932178445.1 Andricus quercusramuli
CAGAAAAATGAATCGTAATCAAGCTACTTGGATTTTTGACCTAGTAGTTGAATTTTAAAATAAAAAAAAGATAAATTTTCAACGTAAAATGAAATAGTTAGATTTTCAGTTCGAATCATAATTTTCAACAAAAAGAAATAATTTGCTTTCAAGATTTAATTAGATTCTCAATAGAATACATCAATTTTCAACTAACCGAGTCCGGCCGTTGAAGCTGCAAGATCGTCGATAGTACGAGTTTGTTGTGTTTCTGGAGGATGCACAGGCCCGCCAGCGTCACTTCTAATCCTCAAATTACTTGAATGTGGAATTGGTATTTCATGTGTTTCCGGGTCATACACTATGTCAATAACTTTCTTCTTCCACTTAGCTCTTTGTTCCTCTTTTGATGATTCTGCAAAAAAACTGCTGATATATACAAAACTCCTCATATCTGATCCAAACGATGTAGATGCTGACTGAGGATCTACATTTGCCAAGTATTAAAGAAATTATTATAACGGAGGGTAGACCACTCTCATTATGCCTGTACAAGAAACACATTTTAAAAAAATACTTCGGAATACTTGAGAATATATCGGTCCATTTGTGAGTATCTGAAAATACAAGGAATACTTGGAATAAATACGTTCTTGTAGTTCTGGACGTTCCAATGAAGGAAATTTTTTACAGATCTCTTCGTAAGCTAGTAGATATGCGAAATTGTTCTTCATTTGTATAGAAAATAATAGATTATTAAAAGAAACTAATATCCAGCAAACCGGCCCATCTGTGCGCGATCACTTTAAAATAATAATAATAATAATAGGCGTAGGGATGTGGCGACCCCATCGCCCGAGAGCTCCTGCACTTGCAGTCAGCCGCGTTGCTTTGGGCTAACTCCCCAATGCAACGAATTATGCGGTTACGACACAAGTATCGCGCAGTGCCACCCACAATAGGCCTCTCTCGGATGGAGGCCATGGTTCAGTTGGGAGTGGCAATAGGAACGAACCGAGGCGACGACCAGGCAATGACCCCGGACAAACGCGAGAACATCGATTTAAATGGTCGGACCAACTCAGGAGGGACCTTCTTACCTGTTGGCAAAGAAGCTCACCGGCGCGGAGAGGATTCATGAAGAGGTTGCATGACCGTTGGGGCAATATGCACCCGGAATATGCTCATAAAACGCCTCAGTATTTGAGAGATCAGGTATCCTTCTTGCGAAAAAACGGATATGAAGCTGTTTATCAACAGGAAGAGGAGCAACATCCTCCAGCGAACATTCCACCCGTTCCAGCAAGACCACCTTTGCAGATAGCCGATAATGTCAACATGAGAAGTAGGAGATCTATCCACCAAAAAGTCTTCCTCAGGATGGACAAATTAGCTGAAGCTAATACTGCTCTCCGCGATTTGCTCCCCGAAGATGTTAATCTCTGGAATCTGAACTGTGTAGTTTACGAAAAGGCGGTCTCCCTGCTTAGCGACGATAGAAGTAACGAAACTTCGGTACGTCTGAGTAAGACACGCGAGCGTATTGCACAGCTTCAGTTCAAAATTGAAACGGCGAGACAGCATGCATCAAATGTTAAGTGCGTGATTAGCTACATAACAGCAAATAAAAAGTTCACTCCAAAAGTTAGGGCACTTGCTCGAAACTTGAGGAAAGCAAATCACACGCTGAACAAGTGTAAACTGTCGACCATCAAGCAGCACTGGACGCAAAAAGTAAGATCTCTTTCAACAGCGAAACAGCTCCTTGAACGGCGAGTTAAGTGGATTCAGGAAAATTCCACCTTTTCTACTAATCCTTCCCGTCTGTTCAATAAAGCGTCATGTGTAGTTAAAAATCCGCCTAGTCGAGAAGAGATTCAAATCTTCTGGGAGCAAGTATATGGAGATACTTATCAGCTAAATGAAGACGCTTCCGAAATATCACTCTTTCGTAACTTTTGCCAAAGGCAAAGGTTACAAGATCCAGAGGAAGAGTGTCCACTAATTACTGCTGAAGTAGTGAAGAAAGTTATCGCTAGAACTAAGAACTTTTCGGCGCCAGGGCCAGATAAAATCAACAACTTTTGGTGGAAGAAGTTTACTTCTACGCACCAACATCTAGCTCGTATATTTACTACTTTCTTAAACGGAGAACAACCCGTCCCGCAGTGGCTAGTGGAAGGACGCACGGTATTGATGCCTAAGGCCGGAGATTTGTCATGTCCAAAGAACTACAGGCCCATAGCTTGTTTAAACACCAGCTACAAGCTATTCACTGGCATCCTCAAAGAGAGGATATTGACATCTATCGAGCCGGTATGGAGTGCAATAGTCGAACAACGTGGATGCAAGAGAGGGCTGGCAGGTTGCAGGGAGAACCCGTTAATGGACAGGTGTATTACCCAGGACTCGATCAATTATCGACGCAATCTGTCCATGGCTTGGATTGATTACCGTAAGGCATTCGATAACACGAACCATGAGCTTCTTATCAAGCTCCTTGAGTGCATGGAGGTGCATCCAAAAATAGTGAGATGCATAGAAGAGCTTATGCTCTTGTGGCGGACAAGATTTGTCATAACATCTGACAAAAGACAAGTGACTACAAGCTTTGTCACATATAAGAGGGGGGTCTTTCAAGGAGACTCTCTAAGTCCGATACTTTTCTGCATTTCCCTCTTGCCTCTATCTATTGTGCTCCGAGGCAAAAGCTCTGGATACCTATGTGGCCCGCCGAGCAGAAGAGAATATAAGGTCAACCACCTTTTATACATGGACGACCTTAAACTCTTTGCTTCCTCAAAAAAGGACCTTAACATCCTTGTAGATGCGGTAAATAGGTATTCTAAAGCGATTGGCATGAGCTTCGGACTGGACAAGTGTGCCTGCGTCCACCTACACCAAGGAAGACTAGAAACTACATCATCCAGTGACGATCAGGATGTTCAACTCATAGGCGGAAATACCATTCAACATCTTGGTATTGGAGAAACATATACATATCTTGGAATACCGCAAGCGGAAACCCAAAATGTGCATAACTTGAAAACGGCCCTTGGAAAAAGGTATCGCCAAATTCTCAGAAAAATTTGGGCTTCCGAATTATCTGGAAAGAATAAGATCCAGGCGACCAACATGCTGGCCGTTCCTATACTGCTCTACACGTTTGGTGCAGTAAAATGGAACGTCGATGAGTTAAAACAACTTGATCGAAGCACACGCAAGATGATGACAATTCAACGAAGTCTTCATCCTAGATCTTCCGTACCTCGAATATATCTCCCTCGCGATAAAGGAGGTAGAGGATTGCTAAGCTTAGAGTGTCTTCATCGAAGAACGGTTCTGGCTACAGCCTGTTCAGTTCTAAGAAGCACGGATTCCCTTATGCGACTCGTACATCAACATGAAGTCGCCAATGCTGCGGTGTTTCTATACCATGCAGCAAATAGGGCCGCAGAGGAGCTTGACCTCCCATTTGATTCCAGCGACATTACACATGGCCTAGCATCACTAACACCTCTGGTGCTCAAAAGTCGTATACAGGAAGCAGAACATACGCTTCTGCTAAGAGAACATGCTGAGAAACCCCTCCATGGTAAGTTCTACGGCATCCTACGTAGAGAAGAGCTCTCGATGGGTCTGACCAGCATGTTTCTCAAGTCTGCTGGATTGAGATCGGAGACCGAGGGATTTCTTTTTGCCTGTCAAGACGGCGTTATAGACACCTTAGTTTACCGCGAGCGCATAATGAATATACCTGTACGCGATACCAACTGCCGAGCGTGCAAGCTAGAGCCCGAAACACTTGGACATGTTCTCAGTGGATGCTCTAAATATGCACGCTGCGCGTACATAGAGAGACACAATGCAGGTCTAAAAGTGATATATTACCATCTTAGGCATTTCTATGGTGTTGATCTATTGCCCGTCTTGCCATACGCCCAGGGGGAACTCGAGTCAGTCGTGGAGAATGATCAGTGTAAGATCTACTGGAATTTCTCATTCTCCACCACTCAACGTATCAGTGCTACGAAGCCTGACATTGTCCTCCAAGATCTGAAGAACAAGATCATTTACGTGATTGAATTCTCGGCACCAGCCGATGGTAATATCACGGCAAAGGAGGGAGAAAAACAGGCGAAATATCAAGCACTTCTTTTCGAGCTGAGTAAGCTGTACCAAGGCTACAAAGTCCATCTTATAATTCTCATAATCGGCTGCCTTGGAGGTATGAAAGCTTCATTTATTAGCCAACTCAACAAGATTCCGGCTTGCCAGCGTCAGGCTCATTTCATCGCGAACCGGATGCAAAAGGCTATTCTCCTGGGATCACTCCATCTGGTCCGTCAACACTGTTCCTCTTAAATTCTACAAAGATTGGTAGCTCTAAAAAAGTATCCAGAGGTGAAACCTTCATCTCCAACTGTCTTGTCTGCCGCGTAAGGTCATCCGCGGCTAGAGACCTGACTCTAGGGAACAGTGTTGCCCGATGTTATCACGCGTAAATTTCCCGCTCTTGCTTACCTTCTAGGACAGAAGGAGCAGAAGCGGATGACGTACACGTTCCAGTAGCTTTGGGATTGGTTTCTTTAAGGAATCATGATCGAAGCTTCCGGGGCCTACAACTTCTCTAATAAAATTTTCCGTAAACGTGCTACTTAGTGCCATTCCGAAATTTCAACTAAAAAATCAAGAAGAAGCTTCGAGGAGAAACGGTGGAATCCCAGTCAAATCGCAAAAGCTAAGTCATAACTTTTATTGCTAAGAATTTGAGTCTATTCATAAGAGGTTCCACGGTATTTCAGAAATTTTTTCAAATATATTAAGATACTTCCTAATTTAATAACTTTTATTGTTAAGAATAAATGAATTTCAAGATTGTACATTTTTGAGATTGAACTATTTTTTGTCTCCGCCGGGCGAGTGGAGGGGGGGGGGGGGTGGATTATCATATTTCTTCCCTAAATTAAACTACGTTAAAACACTTTATCCATTCATTTTAGTTGAAAGTTCAAACGAATTGAACCTCAGATATTCAAGAAATATAGAATTCCATGAGATATTTGCGGCTTTACTAAAGAAAAACTTCTTCAAAAATAAACTGCACTCCTTTCTCTCTGTCACTCGTTAGCATCCCCTTTCTAGACGACTTGCTCTTGTCACGCTATGGCGAGGTGCGCGCGACGAGTCTTTATCATTCGTATTCGGTCTTTGCTTTTGAACACATATGCTCTCTGTTAAGAGAGATTGAATATACCTTTCTTGTTGCCTCGTATCTCAGTGTTCCTTATTTGGAAAGGCCCATCCCTCTATATATACAATAGGTTATGGGCCCAACACGCTTCCACTGCGCAGGAGAAACGGTTTTCCCCTAAAGTGAAGTTTCCTGCCTGGTTGAGCAAAAGAGGATAAACGGTTTTCGCTAAAGTGAAGTTTTTGTGCCTGATAAAACAAGGAGATGAGAATCAAGCATATGATGAGATATTTCATGCTTTGCTTGCTGACATTAATTTGGATCCAAAAAACTATAAAGAAGCAATGCAAACTGAAGAAAAGAATCTCTGGCAGAAGGCTGTAGATGAGGAGTTCAATTCTATGGACAAAACTAAAGTTTGGGGAGTGGTTGATCGTCCAGGAGAGGTTTCCAGAACAGAAACTTTTATGAATTAAAAAAAACGTATGCTCCTGTATCTAGATTGCCTCTGGTGCGTTCTGTATTTCCAATAATTAACAAGTGTGATCTAGATGTTTGTCAGTTGGATGTCAAAACAGCTTTCCTCAATGGCAAAATAGACGAGGAAATCAACATGGAGATTCCTGAAGGTACGACTCACTCTGACAAAGATGGAAGAGAAAAAGTGTGCAAAATTGAGCGCGCTCTTTACGGAGTACGGATTAATCCTAAGCGCTGGAATATAAGGTTCATAGAAGTGGCATTAAAAATGGGTCTTGGAAACTCTGACTTAGAACCGTGCCTATTCATTTGAAGAGAAAATGATAAATTTTTAATCTTACTCCTATATGTGGATGACATCCTGGTGGCAAGCAATAACAGTATAAAGTTAAATGGAGTCATAACTGGATTAAGTGGAGAATTTGAAATGACTATCCTAGGTGAGCCAAAGGAATTTCCGGGCATTTCTATTAGGCGCGATAGAAAGAATAAGATTATTGAATTAAATCAAGAAGAATACGTTGACAAAATTTTAGAGAGATTTAATTTCAGCGCAGCACATCCACAGAGAACGCCAATGATTACTGCTCAGGTTGCTAATCAAGAGAGAAAAGTTAGCGAGTCAGACTGTGATGGTGAGAAATTAAACATGGCTGAGACAAGACAAAACGCTCCATACAGAGAGGCTGTAGGAAGTTTATTGTATTTGGCGGGGGCGACTAGACAAGATATTTCCTATTATGTGATCGTGTTAAGCAGGCATCAAGTAAATCCAACAGATAATCGTTGAAAAATGATGAAAAGAGTTTTCCGATACTTAAAAGGCACAAAAGCTTTAGGCTTGCAATATCTAGGTAAGACAAGCGATATTCATGCTTATTCTGACGCGAGCTTTGCCGATTGTAAGGATTCCTTGACCACTTGTGGTTTTGTGATTAAATTATATGGTGATGCAATAGTTTGGCGAACGCACAAACAGCCCTATGTAGCCTTGTCCACATGTCAAGCCGAGTATATCGCAATGAGCGAAACATGTCAAGAAATGATTTCCATAACTAACTCCTTAAAACTACTCTTGACTGCGTCATTCTTTCCTATGATCTTATGCTTTCAAAGATAAAGCAGCTGTGATCAATGCTGAGACAAATGGAGGAAATAAGTTGAGGCACATGACTGAAGTTAGATAACACTACGTGAAGGATAGTGTAAAGAGAAAATCAATAACTATTAGATGGACAAAGTCAAATAATCAGATTGCTGATATATTTACAAAACCTCTTCCCTTCGAACTGCATGAACGCTTAGTAAATAATCTTATGAATGCCAACATTTAATTTGTTTGTTCTTATGATTTGCATGCAGAATAACTCAACGGATGCCTCTCTAGACGACTTGCTCTTGTCACGCTATGGCGAGGAGCGCGCGACGAGTCTTTATCATTCGTATTCAGTCTTTGCTTTCGAACAGATGTGCTCTGTATTAAGAGAGATTGAAAGACCTTTCTTGTTGCCTCGTATCTCAGTGTTACTTATTTGGAAAGGCCCCTTGATCTGTTATGTATTATTATTATACTATTAGGCCATTTCCCTTTCGAGGTAGGCGTGACTTGCTCGGTTAGAAGAAAGTAGTGCGTAAGTGGGTATATAGGTATAAGGTAGATAGGTATATAGGTGTAAGGTATAGACATTTTACGTAATTTATGTACAATCCCTCACCCCAGCTTAGGACTGTATACCTCTAGATTACGAGTAGATTACCTCGAATTACAAGTGTATTACTTCAGAATACTGGGATTACTTTGAATTACTTAAAGTATCAGGGTCATTTCAGAGTATCAACAGAGTTGCTACGCTTTCGGAAGGAATGCATAATAATTGATAATGCGGATTTTGTCGCGAAGCCATAGTGTTGTGTTGAAATCGTCGTAACCCCGAGAAATACATTAAAATATGTGAAAATATTTGGAAACATTTCGGAATACTTCCAAATATCTGTAATATCAAGAATATGAAGTGTAGCTGGGTATACATCGGAAAATTTACGGAACACATGAGAATATTTCGAGAATATATAAGAATATCAAAGTGGTCCACTTATCGGACTATTGTTGCAATACTTACCAATTTCTTTAAATAAAATGAAGACGATGAGCACGAGAGCCCCGAAAGAAGGCCTCATTCTTTCTGCGTTGACAAAAATGACTCTATCAAATTTTCGTCAAGAAAACGTATGATGTTTCAGAAATCCACAAGCTAATATATACAGTCGCCGATTGACGCACATATGTATACAACTGATTGGAAAATAGATAAGAGTATATGAGCACGTAAAATCCTTTTATTTATTTTCCTTGAAACTGTTTTCAATCTTTAAAGATTAGACTGAGATAGTAAGATTTTCAATGTTTAATAACAGCCATATAGTTTCAGAATAAACGCTAGATTGAAATAACTATTTGTCATCAAATAATACATTTGAGACTATTTCAGTGAAAAAACCAAAAGTTGACAATATCATCTCTAGGAATCATAATCATTGGCATCTGCCGATTATTTTGATTTTAGCCAAAAAATCATTTACTTACCTCCGTACATTCAAATTCATGATTATTGAGGTTGTGGGTGTTTGCCAATGTCAGTAAATCCCGGTGGAGGATCAATTATCGATTCACAGAACTTGAATTTAGCAGAAAGGAATGTTTTTCGGAAATTGTCAACTAGAGGCCGTTCAGAACTCAAATTTAGTTACCTTGATAATTTTTCGAAGGTCTTGTCATCCTAAGAAGTGAACCTGGTAAACCAGGAGCTTACAATACATTTTCCCCAAGGAAGGTGTGTTCACGATAGAAATTTGACATTCTTTGACCATTTTTTGAACGTCAAGCCATCCTAAAAAGCAAACCTAGTAGTCTTGATGTTCAAAGTATATCTTCAAGGATGGAGTGTTCACAATAGATATTTGAAATTCCTTGACCTTTTTCTCCAAGGTCTCGTCCCTCTAAGGAGTAACCTTGGTGTAGTTCAGGTATTCAGAGAAAATCTTCTCCAAAGGAAGTGTATTTATAATAGAAATTTGAGATTCTTCAACCGTCTTTCGAATGTCTAGCCATTCCGAAGAATAAACCTGGTATTCCAGGTGTTCAAAACACATCATCGCCAAAAAAAAACGTGTTCAGATTTCAATTAAAAATGATTCAAATTTGAATTATTTTTTTATATTTCAAGATAATGTTAAGTATTTGAAAGTAAACGCATTATGAAGGAGCAAGCACTGCACTTTTTCTTTGTTTTTACTGTTGCTTTGTTTTTCAAAAAACCCGATTTTTTTATTAAACCTCCATAACTTTTGAGCTAGATATTTATTATTTTCTTTTTGATTCTGTAGCGAGTAGTATTTGATCTGTAAACTCTAAATTTGGTAGTTCCTCTAAATTTAGTAGAATCTTTATCATCACGTTCCTAACTTAGAATAGAAATTACGGTCGTGTCGCAGATGTTCACTAGCAGGATAAGACCTTGAGCCTCACTGTCATATTTTCGAAAACAAGTTTTGTCACGTAGCATCACACTACCCTTGCGTACCTTGAGAAGGACCCTTCGAGGTACCTACGACCAGTTGACTATCCGACCATCTTAGAGATCACTTCGACTCTCCATGTAATTTGTCAGAAAATATATTGTTTTGTTGTTAACTTCGGGAATCAGGATCAAATTGCGCAATTATCCACGGGTTGTTTAGTTGAAAATTCAACTGACTTTTAAAAATTGATGCATTTTTTGAAAAACGACATTTTTCTAAACCGATTTACCTACGACTTTTAATCGAAAGTATAACAACTGCCTCTCGAAAAATATAAATGCACTTGTGTAAAATTAATTTGGATCCGCAAAAGTAGATCATTTTGATGATGTGTAGGCAAATAAGTCAAAACTGAATCATTTGACTGGAAAGAAGCAAATATTGACTAATGTATATGCAGAAGCGATCATTTTATAAATAGAAATGACTGATTATTCAGTAACAATATTGTTCACTTTAAATCATAACAATTTTAATGCATGTCATTAGAGTATACAATCATCTCGAATTTGGATGAAAATAAAATTGAAAAAGGACGAAATATGTGTTTGATTACTCTATTATAATAACCACAGTTGATAGAAAAAAAAATTAATACAGTATTTACAGTGAAGAATGCATGTATTTCAAAAAAATATGACATTGGAAAACATAATTTGTAAACATAAATGGATTACAGAAGGCTTTTCACAGTAGCAGCAAATGTGGAGTAAAAATAATTACGTGTTACATTATTGTTTTTTAGTGTTAATATGGTTATCCTCCATAACCTCCATGATGACCCCAAATATTGTTAGGATCAGGATTATCATCAGGATGATATGGTTGGTAAGGATCATAATCATGAAAGTAAATCGGTGGTTGATTCTGCAAAAAATATCGTCGTTGTTCGCCGTGAAAATCCAAAGTTCCTGGTGAAGGAAATCCATCAACAAGGTAAGGATTTGGCTCACCATCACCATAATTTGGAACGAAATGAGGGCTGTGGGTTGGGCTGGTTGATCTGATTGGGCTGGGCGGAGCCTGAAAAAGTTGTTGTTGTTGATCGCGAACATAGTCCATAGTTCCTGGTGAAGGAAATTCATCGAAAGCTGTAAAAAAAATATTATTCGAGGGGTAATTTCGGGCATTGAAATCGGACTCAGAAAAAAACAGCCTCGAGTGGTACCAAATTGAGAAAACTGGTGGGAATCTAGATTCATTTGTTTCACGTTGGAAATAATAGCATGAGGTATTACTATTAAAAAACAGGATATGCGAAAATGATATTGTAAAAAAAAAAAAGATCATCACCAAAATTCGTAAAGGGAGTAGGCGTTTGGATTGGGCTGGTTGGGCTGGAACTTCGGCGATTTCTTAATTGCTGAGGTATTCCGCGTAGACTAGATGTGGCCAAGCCAGTTTGAATTGCATCACCTTGAGAATGAGCTTGGCCTCTCGTCCTGATAGATGTTAGACCTACATTTGAAGTATCAAATAAAATTATTATTACAAGGGGTCAACCACTTTCATTTAGCGTGCATGAGGAATATATCCTCAAAGGATACTTTGAAATACGTTAGTCAAATTGATTTCGCTTTTGTTCTGAAACTTTCAAAAAATTGTTGATAGGAATTTTAGGTACGTTCATTTTTATAAACAATTGTTAATATTGTGAATTTTGGGATTACGACTGAAATTTTGGACCATAACTCGGGCCATAACTTATGACCTATTGGGGCTAGGTTATTGTTTTTTAGAAGTTTCAAAGTTCAGATTGAAACATCATAATTGGATTTTTTAGCCTTTTTTCGGAAAAATCAGGTTTCTTTTAGAAGTCATCACTCGGCATTTATGAGAGAAGGTTTTTTCATCTTTCTCAGAATTTCGTCAAGTTTAATTTTCGTACTGGACATTTATCTCCGAAGTGAAATGTGACGCGTCAGTCTCCGAAAGGTGGGCTTGCATTTCAGACAGGTTTGACAAAAATGCCAAAGAAAACGGGCAACAGGGATTTATTCCTGGGCACCTAAGGTGTAAACTCCGTTGAGTTTGAAACCCTATCTTCTAAATTGACAAGATTATCTCAATCTTCAAAAAGAAGTAAAAAATATCAAAATATTGCATATTATCTCCTAATTTTTATCAAGTATAGACTAAATCGGTTTATAATGAATTTCTCCAGTCCTTATAGTTGTAAATGATTTATGATGGAGGGACCTTTTGTTTATCGTGAAAATTTGCAATTATTTATTGAAGCACTTATTAAAATTGCACGTCTTTAATTTAATTTAGAAGTATTAAGATGAAAAGCGGGCAACGGCATTTTTCAATCTCTCTAAGTATGTCGAATCATCAATAATGTTCCTTCAACACTTTCCCCAATGCTTCATGAATTCATGGTGGAACGATTCGCCTGGCTATTCTGACCATAAGCCAAATCCCTTTCCATTCAAGAATTGAAGACTGAATTTAAGATGAGTCAAGACTACGTGGTTCGTTAAAGTTTCGGTCACTCCTGTGCTCTCAAAAGCCTTAGCAAGCTCACTCACATGCTTTTCCAAGTTAGGTCCAACATCTTTTGTAGAAAAGGAACATATCACAATCTTTCCATTGCTTTCATAGCTGCAATGAATGGAACGAGCATCAGGATTCCATCATCTTGGTTGATCTCTTGGTCATTCAGTTGATCTGCATGCTTCAACAACGTTCTACATGCAGTACCCTTGAAAATTTTCCCATGGAAAATTTTTGCAACCAACTTCAGTTCGGTTGGCTAGTTTAGCGTCTTCTCTTTTTCAACCAGAAGAACTCATCCATCCTAAGATATATGGTCCACAAGTCCTTGTGATGTGCAGCTCGAAAAGCACACATTTTTTGATGACACACATTCGTTCATCGTCAGTGAAGAGCGGAGGATTCTTGAGGTCGAAAATCTGATCACCGACACTAGCTTCTGAGAAATCGGCGTGGCAGTCTGCTGTTTCATATTTTATTTGTAACTTTTTCTTTCTCAAGATTCCTCAAGTCTATTAATGAGATGAAACAATATGGGCACGGATACATGGCTCTCGCCGTCTGCTATACATTAACCATCAACAATAATTCAAAATCAGAGAGAAACTTGGAAGGAATGCTATTGATATGTGTAAGCTCGAACAAGAGCTTAACTTTTCTCATAAGTCTCTTTAATTTCTGGCACAATGCAAAACAATGTCAACCTGTGGGCACTAGATATCTTGCTTTTTTTGAAGCAGTACCTCTTTCCGAATACGTGTTCCTTTTCTTTTTGGAATCTGTTTCAGAATAATTTATTGGGAAAATAAATATACAGATTTTGAAAAATCCTTATCCTCCATCTGCCATGATTTTGATATCATAGTTACCAATTTAATTACGATTGTCCAGTACAGTTTCCAATAATTCCCCAGCATTCGCCCAAACCACTGGTCTCATTTTTTTCGTCGATTTGTCGTTTGCATCGAATAAGTTTTAGTCATTCTTGTAAACTTCTAGTTTGCACTGTCAGAATCATGTCTTCATAGATTGGCATAGTTAGTAGAGGTCTGCTGAAAGTATTCTTTTCTCGATTGGAAAGAGATCGCCGGCAATAGGTGCATATCCTTAATGGAAACTTTGAATCAGTTGAACAAAAATTTAGATCGATGCACTTTTTGATGAGCTTCTCATTTCTATCAGTGATATTGAATTCAGATTTATTCTTGCTGAACTTAATTCTCATACAAATTCATTATAAATGGATTGGCATCAGCATACGCTTGATAAAGATTAAGCAATAATATGCAATATTTTGATATTCTTTACTTTTCCTAAAAAATTGAGATATCTTTCCTAATTCAGGAGACAGGATTTCAAACTGAACGGATTTTGCACCTTTAGGGGCCCAGGAACGAATCCTTGTTGTCTGCTTTCTTTGGCATTTTTTTTAAATCTGTCTGAGATTCAAGCCCTCCGTGTACGGAAACACGATTTTTGTAATTTTTTTTTACAAAATATTTTCGGTCTTCTTTTAGGTTTTTTATGCATCTCGCGTCTTTTGGCGTTATGTCAAAAAATGGTACAAAAAAATATTTAAAAAATGTTTAAACGCTGAAATTCCTCCAAAAACTTGCCTCTATATTTTGCGTCGTTTATTGGCTCAAAATTGGAATTTTCCGCTTTTTCAAATAGTACTTTTGATTAAAGAAACCAAAATGACAATCTCTATCAAGAAATGGTTAGGAGAAATTTTGCAGGACTTTTCAAAAGCTACAATCACTCTTTAGAACATTTTTTTGTATTCTGCGTCCTTTGGTTCGAAATTTGAATTTTGTGGTGTAAAATTTCGGACATTTCTGATACTTTCTCAATCATAAATTAGGAAACTGTAATAAATTATAACGAATTTGGATCAACCAGGATTTCTGGAGGAACGAGGGGCTTGGGTTGAGCTGCTTGGGTTCCGGCTGGGCGGATCCTGCAAAAGTTGTAGTTGTTGCGGGCGATGATAATTTAAAGTTCCCCGTGAATGAAATCCATGAGAAGCTGTAAAAAATTATTATTTAATAGCTGATTTCAGGCATTGGAATCAGACTCAGGAAAAAACAGTCTCGAGTGGTACAAAATTCAGACCACAAGTGGGAATCTAGATTGATTCGTTTAACATTGGAAATAACAGCATGAAGTATTACTATTGAAAGAAAGGACATGCAAACAATGATACCGTAAAAAAAGATCTCTAGTTTTTGCAGTGTAGTAAGGATTTGGCTTACCACCATCATCACTTGTAACAGGTTGTGGGGTTCGGATTGGGTTGTTTGGGCTGGAACTTTGACGATTTTTCAATTGCTGAATTTTTTCGCGTAGATAAGATGTGAAGATGCTAGTTTGAACTGCACGACCTTGAAAAGGAACTTGGCCTTCCGTCCTGGCAGGTGTTATAGCTACATTTGCCAAATATAAAAAAAAAATATTGTATAGCATTTTCTACGAATAAAACGAAAATGGCCATATCTATTAAAAAAGGCTAAAAGAAATTTTACAGGACTTTTCAAAAGCTGTGATTACTTCTGGAAACATTTCATGTATTTTGCGTCGTTTGGTTCAAAATTTGAATTTCGTGGTGTAATAGTTTATCTTTCAGCCAAAGCAGATTTTGATTTCAATTGAAAAACTTTTGAATTCAACAAAAAAAGACGAATTTTTAACGAAATGAATAAATTACTATAACTTCCCTACTTTTCATTAAGATGTATTAATATCATTGGTCAATCGATTCGTCTCAAATCAATACATCTTTTCTATTCGCACATCAACTTTAAATTATGCGAAAGAAGACATTTTTACTATAAAAGTCGATTCCAAATATAACAAAAATGACGATTACTGTGAAAAACCGATTTTAGATATCCTTTTGTCGGTTCCCAGATATTTTAAGTGAAAATTAGCTCTTCAAATTTCATCAATTTATCTGCAACTGTTTTGAAGTTATCGTCTTCGCAAAAAAGTGTGACATCCACACACATACATCCGGACAATTGCTTAGAACATTTTATTCGAAATTTCTAAATTCAAGAAGCTTCAATTTAACGAATTTTAAAATTTTTGAAAATATTGCCATTGTAAAGCTTCCCCTATGAGGAAGCAAAATAAGTTAAAGTGTCACTGAACGACTTTAACAAAGTAGTTCAACTTTCAACAAAATAGATGAATTTTCAATCAAATAATTCATTTTTCAATCAAAAACATGAATTTTCAACTAAAATCTTGCATAACTTTGAAAAAAAATTTCTTCAAAATAATTAAATGTTCAGCCTAATAGGAGGAATTTTTAGACAAAAATGGAAAAATTTCAATAAACGAAGATTTTTCAGTTAAGAGAGAAGAAAAAAACGTAAACCAAATTTTGTAATTTTCAAGTCAAAAAGAGGAGTTTCTAGCCTAAGGACATGCTTCAACAAATAAGTTAATTTTTTACAAAAAAAATCATTTTAAACCATACCTCCAAACAAAAAATAAATTTGTATTAACCAAAAATTATTGTAACAAAAAAAACGTATTTTCAACTATAAGGATGAATTTTCAAACAAGAATCTCAAATCTTCTATGAAAAAAACGAAATTTCGACAAAATTAATAATTTATCATACAGTTTAATATTTAATGAATAAATAGTTTAATGTTCAAAAAAAAAAAATGTTCAACTAAAATCAAGAATCTTCTTCCAGAAAAATGAATATCAATTAAGCTAGTTGGATTTTTAACCATAGTAGTTACATTTTAAATTAAAGAATATCTATTTTCAAGGTAAGATGAAATAGTTAAATTCTCAGTTCAAAACATAATTTTTCAACAAAAGAAAATAATTTTCTTCCAAAATTTTCAATAAAATACATGAATTTTCAACTAACCGAGTCCGGCCGTTGAAGCTGCAAGTTCGTCGATAGTACGAGTAGGTTGTCTTCCTGAAGGATGCACAGGCCCGCCATCGTCACTTCTAATTCTCAAATTACGTGGATGAGACTCTGATAATTCATTTGTTGTCGAATCATACACTAACGCATTAGCTTTCTTTTTCCCCTTTCCTTTTCGTGGATCTTCTGACGATTCTGTAAGAAGATTGCTGATATAAACAAAACTCCTCATATCTTAACCAAGCGATCTAGATGCTGACTGAGGATCTACATTTGCCAAGTATTAAAAAAAATCATTATTCACAGAAAGATTATTTTCCTGGCAATAAGAATTAAGTGCTTGCAGTTTTCTGTTTAATTCAACCGGGGTATCTGCAAAAAGAACATAATCATCCGCATAACCAAGCAACAATATTTCAATTAAACTATTTACGGAGAAGCCTCGACAACCTTGCCGGATAAGATAGTCTTCTAAATCGGAGATAAAAAGCAAAAATTCGTATGGGCTTAAGACTTCACCCTGAAGGACGACTTGCGCAACCTTGACAAATTTGAATTGATCCCTTGTCAGCCTTAATACAAGTCGTCGGAAAAGCATAAAAGTTCTTTAGAATATTAATTATTTAAGTGCTAAGACCCAAAGAGTGGAGTTTTCTCCACAATAAATGGTGCGATATGGATGGAAAGGTCCCCTTAAAGTCGGCGAAAGCAGTATACACCACCGCTCGCGGGTTTCTCAGATGTATTTGAATGATGTATGTTAGCGTGAACAATATGTCAAGACAGCTTCTTCCTTTTCTGAAGTCAGACTGTGATTCGGGTATTAAGTTTAATTCAGTTGCCCATAAGACCAATCGATCGCAAGTAACTTGGGTGAAAATTTTCGCGATGTAGTTAACAAGGGTGATGGGTCTGTAATTATCGGGGTCCTCAGGGTTACCCTTTTTGAAGATCATAGTAGTTGTTAACTTACCCCATTCTTTAGGGATTCTCTCCGTGTCCATAATCTTGTTAAAAAGATGCATCATATACGAGACCCAGTTCTGCGGTAGATTTGTATAAAACCCGTAGCTGATTCCGTCGCAGCCAGGAGCCTTTCCATCTTTATAGTTTGCCAAACATTTAATAATTTCTTCCATAGTAATAGAGCCATCCAGTATGGAATGGGTCAATTTTAAAAAGTTGGTGTCAATGGCAGGTGTTAAATTCGAACGTTGATAACAGTTTAATAAATATTTATGCCAAGTGTCTACATCAGTGCGAGCTTGGTGGTGCACTTTTGGTCGCTAAGCATTAATTACTTTCCAGAATTGTGTCGAGTTTTTGCAATTTGCTACAATGACAATTTGAGTTTTAATATGGTTTTTTTCTCAATCTCCTGAGCTTTTCTGAAATGATTTTTTTCTTTGAGATACATTACCTTAGATTTCTCTGAAAATGCATTTCCTCTGAAAATCCTTAATGCATCGGGCAACCGTTTTTTCGCATCACGAGATTCATCATCGAACCATGGCTTACGTTTAAAAGAAATAAAATTAGAGTGCCTACTCCGCATATTTGATTCGATTGCGAAATCATTTATGGTCGTAGTTAGTACTGTGTTGAGGCATTCGACATCCTGATAAATGCCGGCTACCTTCCCCTCCACTCCATCAAAGAGGCGAACGCACCTACTTTAATTTTATCGAAAAACAGCTTATTTAAATCCAGATCCTCGAACTCATTCTCCGGAAATGGAGGTGGTAGTGTCACAGTCAACACAACAGGAAGGTGGTCAAAGAGGGAAGCCAGACGCAAGACACACAAATCAGAAAAGAGGTGAAGGCCTCTATTGAAACCGTGAATGTTCCAAAACATTATTTTAGCAGTTACAGAGTTACAGGAAATGATTTGTGGTGTACCATCGTGTGTTGACCTTGTAGAATCCCTGCGGTCTAGCTGCTATTCTGCTATACTGTGGTTGTTTAGTGTCCAGCTTAGTAGGTCGACCTCTATTTCTAGTTATCCTTTGGGAGGGCGTCTCCAGGAGTTTTTTCGTCTTGGACAGATTTGACTGACACGTCTTTCAGGATTTGTCACTTTCGTTGTTTGACCTTGCCGCCTGCTGTCCCTGATGCTCGCGTAACAGCTGATCTACCTCCTCCATTTGTATAGGATTATCTTCGAGGAAGATTTGTTTCCCTTTTAGTGTGATCTGGAAGCCAACATCACGGAGCTTGTGGACCTTATCATTGAGGACTCTTCTTTCTTCTCTCTCCTCCTTCGAGCGGTCATTAGCGATGGCAAGATTGAGTTTCTTAAATTCAATAACTTTACTGAAGACAAGCTTGACCCATCTAGAAGCGATAAATTTAATAATGATGGGGCGGTTGTCCCTGATTTTGCCGAGTCTAAAAGCATCGTCTACTGCGACCTCTGGAATCTGTAGACCCACTTTAGTGAAGATTTGTTAAATATTAGATAACAGGTCCTTATTTATTTTGTTGGTGTCCTCGAGTCTGAACAGGATGATATTTTTGGCGCGGGATGGATTGCTGAGGTAAGAGAGCTTTCCCTCTGCTTCCTTCATCCTACTATCAAATTCTGAAGTCTTGGTGTTTATTGCCTCGAGCAATTGTGTTGACCCGTGAACCTCGATAGGCAAATTGTTATGAGAAAGTGTCAATGTGTTGATTGAGGCCATTAATTTCTCCCACCTCTCTTCCTCAGTGGTAGGCAACGCGTCTGTTGACATTTTGCTTGCCTGATTATTAGTACTAACTTTGTACTAACACATGTGTTTATCATTAGGAGAGACACACTGGGAATCTACAGAGACACTTTAAAAATGACACCTTTTCAAATTGCTTGCACTTCTGCAGAGGACTGTGTACATTTCTTACAAGCACATGGGAAAGAATTTTCACTGAAGCGATGTATGGGTTTAGAGACGCGAACCAAGTTGAATCCGAATTGCGTCTTTGTCCTAATATAAAGATTCAAAACGGGCGCAAAACATCATAGAAAAAGAGAAAACAGGGCAGTAACAAAATTCACAGGAGAAAACAATGTCACAGAACGAAAATCTATTAGTAAAAGAAAGATGGCTAAAGTCTGCAATGAATTCGGCTAATTCGAGGAGCGTCTATTAAACACGACCGCACGCGCTGACAGCTCAGGCAAAACTCACCATTATTCAGAGTATGTGTGATTGGATTTCTCTTCGGATCGATATTTACCATCTCATATAATACAGATTCCTATTGACTATCATAACATTACGAAAGACTTTAAAAATAAATCAAATGAAATTTCAAGGCAATTTAAGGTATATTGAGGAATTTGACAGGATTTAAAATTTAAAAATTTAAAATTACTGAATATCCAGGAATTTTCAGGGACTTCAATTATTTCGAAGGTTCAGTTTTTTTCAAAATACTTCGTTTGTGGGTAAAGCTACATTAGTGACGCCATAGAAAGAGTGCGTAGTCATCAAATAAATAAAATCAATTTGACATTCTTTAACTTTTTTTCAATCCCCTAAAATACTTGAAAAGCTTGAAAATATTTGGACATGCTTTGACAGTTTTCAAACTTTCGAAAATGACTTGGATTTTTAAAAATCCCGTCAAATCATTAAAATACTTGGAAATCCCTAGAAATTTTCCTAATCTCTTGAAACTGCATTAGAATCTTTCAAAATCCTCCAAAACATTTTCAATCCTTTGAAATCCTTTCAATTCATTCAAATTGATTACAAATCTTTGGAATCTTTTCAAATTCCCCATAATTTTTCGAATCTTTTGTAACTTTTTAAACTTCTGAGAAATTCCTTAGAATCTAATTAAATTTAAGAAATTAGATGAAAATTCTTCGGAATCTTTGGAAACACGCTACAATGTTTCGAATCCTGTAAAATCTTTTGAAATACTTCATAAAGGAAATTTCATAAGGCTCTTGAAAATATCTTGGAATTGTAAAAAATGACTTAAAATCGATCAAATTCTTTGAAACTCTTTCGAGTTATTGAAATTAATCAAAAATTCCTTGGCATATTGTAAAATATCCCAAAATCTTTAAAATACTATAGAATACTTCAATACTTTGAGAATTTTTGGAAATCCCTCAAATTCATCAAATTCCTTAAAAATATCTGAGAATTTCTTTCATTTTTTGAAACTGCATTTGAATCTTCTAAAATCCTCTGAAATATTTTAAATCGTTTGAAATTTCTTTAAATTATTTAAATAAACTACAAATTTCTTGAAATTTTCGAAATTTCCAAAAATTTTTCAAATCATTAAAAGATGACCTTTTAAGAAAATACTTGAATTTTCTACAAAATAATTACATTTTCTAAAAAGCAATTGAATTTGGAACTAAATAATTGAACTTCAAATCCTAAAAGATAAATTTTGAAAGAAATGTGATAATTGATTTCAAAATGAAAAAGACGAATTTTCAACACATAAAGATTGTTTAATCATGAAATAAAGAAAAGATCACCTTAATTATTGAACCTTAAGGCCAAAAGATGAATTTTCTATACAAAAATTGAATTTTTAAACAGAAAATAAGAATTTTTAGCAAAAAATTAATTTTTAACAAAATAGTTCAACTTAAACCAAAGAGATCATTCTCAACTAAAAATATGAATCTCTAATAAAAAAAATAATTACTTCACAAAGTGGTTGAAACAAAATTTTCAAACAAAATAGTTGACTTATCAAGCAAAGAAGATTAATTTTCAACCAAACAGTTGCATTTGTACTAAAAAAAAAGATGAAATTTCTACTAAACCAGATCAATTTTGCAACAACAACAAAAAAACAGTTTTAAATTTTTATCTAAAAAAGATTTTTAGTTTGACTTTTCAACATCAATGTATGCTTTTCAAATAAGAAGTAAAGGATGACTATTCAAGAAAATTATTATAAAATCTACATTGAATTTTCAATCAAACAGTTGCATTTTCATCCAGGAAAGAATGAATTTCTAGTAAAACGGATGATTTCTTGAATCAGGAATATAATACTTACCAATTTCTTTAAATAAAATGAAGACGCTGAGCACGAGAGCCCCGAAAAAAGGCCTCATTTTCTTTCTGCGTTGACGAAACTGGCTCTATCAAAATTTCGTAAGGACAACTTATGATGTTTCAGAAATCCACAAGCTAATATATAAAGTCGCCGATTGACGTACATATGTAGACAGCTGATTGGAAAATAGATAAGAGTATATGAGCACGTAAAATCCTTTCATTTATCTCCCTTGAAATTGTTTTCAATCTTCCAAGATTAGGCTGAGATAGTAAGTTTTCCGAAGTGTAATGACAGCCTTGTGTTTTTAGAATAAACGTTAGATTGAAATAACTATTTGTATATCAAATAATACATTTAGGACTATTTCAGAAAGAAATTCAAAAGTTCACAATATCATCTCTAGGAATCATAATTCAATGATGAAATAATTGGTTGGTTATTACAGGGTCATATTAGGCGTATTATCTCCAATAATATGGTATCTGCCCATTATCTTGATTTTAATCTGTATAAAAATAAGTTCGATTTAATGTAAGAATAAATATCATTTGTTATCTTTTCAACATCTGTATCTTAAAAGAGTAATTACATCTATGATGAATGAATTTTGCTAACTTGAAGCTTTTTTTTAATATAAATAGAAACTTTATAAAATCAATTCCAATTTAAAGTGATGCCCCCAAAACAGATTAAAAAGGGTTATTGTTCACCAAAGCAGGGGAATTAATTCCTTCAAATAAAATCGATGTAGGTCCCGTATTGAATTGAATATAAGAAGATTCCAATTTGTAACCTTTCAAGCAAAAATATTGAAATTTCTATAAAATACAAGAGTAGTAGTTCAACTTCTAACCAAGCAATTGAAGCTAGCGGAGCTACACTGCCCTGCATGGGGTGTTTTTTTCTGTAGAGGAGGTGAGAATGTATTTACGCACTGAGCGTGAGACTCGACCTAACGGTAATACCTACTAAACTCACATCCTCTTCCTGCCTACCCATGTTCCCGGAATCCGCTTTCGCATTACTTGAGGAAAATGGGGGTAATGTTAGTAAGCCGTGCTTCGGCGTCCCGCTGATTTGCCTAATTGGCATTTCACCTCTTTACCCCCAACCAAGATGCACGCATCGTTCTCAGCAGTGTGGTGGTACCACAACTCGGACTCGTCGACCTTCTGCATCCTGTTTGGGTGTATCAGGTTGGGCACCACGTCCTTGACGCTTATTCAACGAAGCGGCCGCTCGTAACGGCCTGCACCTCATCGTCCCCGGCTGATGATCTGTCTAGGGCTCTCCTTCTACTGCAGCGCAAAGGAAGCACTGCTTCAGCCCAACTTCAGGTGTCCCGTGCGCACAAGTCTAGCTGCCAATTCCTGAAGTAGCTCAACCAAGGCATTCAGGCTCCTCCTGAAGGGCTTTTTTTGTGATGTTCACCACAATACCTCCTGCAGACTCGTCGAATTGTTGTCTTGCGGCGGCCTGGACTTCCTCCATCTCGACAGTTGTGTCGAGGTCCAAGACCTCGACCTCGACGTGGGGTACGAGCTCGCGCACGAGACCCCTGGCTCCAACTGCCTGCCTAATGGCAGCCAACAGTTTGGTTCTGCCGTCTGCTGCAGGGCCCACCTCAATAAGGACCTCTCTCATCCTCGTCTCTCGGACACCCCTAATTTTTACACCAAGGGTGTCCGGTTTCACCTGTCGTTTGAGATCCTTCAGAACCTGCGCGTAGCTTGAACTCGCGGCTGGTCTTATCCAGACCGCCTCGGGTCGAGTTCTAATTTTCGGCTCCTTCTTCTTCGTGCTTTTTAGTGCACCTGTTGTCGTCCCTACGTTTTCTCCCTTCGGAGTTAAGAACGCTGCTGCTGTAATGTACGTCCTCGGCTTTTTCACCTTCTGCCTTGAGCCACTTGCCTCCACGGGACTCATAGAAGGCTCCCTCTCTCGTTTCCCAGTTTGGGGAGTGGCAGCCTCCATAGCTTCTTCGGTTTGAGTCCCGCTTCGGCTTGTGTCTTTGCTCCTATTCGCCTTATACCTCTTTCCGACGTTCTGTCCAACATGTTTTACCGCATCTTGGTAATACCAATCAGCGAGGTCCATGGAGCTTTCGAGCAACTCCACTGTGTGCGGCGCCACCCCTAGTCCTTCCCTGATCGGCATGAACATATTGCGCTTCGTGTTACAGAAATCCTGCATGTTTGCCAACACACTCTTCAAATCCTTCAAGGTTTTGTGCCTCTTCTTCATGTAATTATTCGCGTCCAATATGTTGAGTTTAGCATTCGACTTTTGACCGAAGTCAAGATCCTCCATCACGTCCAAATCACCTCTCAACTCCTCGCACACACTTTGGTTTAGTTGTCCTTGATTTTTCTCCATACTGTTCCCACGAGTAGCTAGGTTAGTGTGAGTCCGCCCCCGCAGAGCTTCGCATGCGTGGGTACGGTCTGAATACTCTAAGAGGCGACCTGATTTCCCAGAGAAACCGTTTGTGGTTCATACCCTGGTGCCACTCAGTCTTCGGCACGGTTGTTAACGCCTATACTTGGGTTTTTTCCTTCAGTACCACACATGCACCATTGTCCGCGACGGCTTATTAAGTAGTGTAACCGTATTCAGCAACAGCCCTCGGTACAGGGCCCTTCTATCCGCAACCCGGGGACGCGCCCGGTAGCCTGGTCAAAGGCGCCGGGGCATGGGGGTGTTAGGATGTATGCATGAAGCCGTAGTGTATCTGACGACAAGTTGACATTGTCCTACGATCGGTCCAGGATTCCTGACGTGCGAATTTCTTCTTTACGGCTATGGCAACTGAAAATAAAATCACTTAAAAATATAGAGATCTTCTGAAAAATCAAAGCTTCTTTACTCGAACTAATGTTCGAGTTTCTGCATCTCAACATGTTTGCATCAAGAACCCTAACATATTCTGCTATATTTAACGTAAATACCAGGTTGAGATCGATCGTAAACTCATTACTAAAAACATACGTAAAACCTATGAAAAATATTTTGGTCTTGATGTTGAAGATCTAAATGAAAAATGGGTTTCACAGAAAATATGTTCTAGTTGCCATGTAATGGTAAGTCATTGGGGTATAAGTCGACGTAGGTACCCACAAATTCACAAACTTTGTTGCACAAACCACTATTACAAAATCATTGCTATTTCTGTATGAAACCATAACAAGACCCAGTAAATCGTTCGAGACTTATGATAGGAGCGGTTATGATGATAAAATCTGATATTTGTTCTGGATCAACGATAGCACAGAAGATAAAATAACACGTTCAATCTGCTCATTAGAGAAACTGGAGATTATATGGATGGTACCGAAATAAAATAAATAAAGTTTCGTGACGACGCTTCCATTCCATACAATAAAAGTAAGAGAGTTTCAAAACTTTTTACGCAAGAAGAATTGAACGACCTTGTAAAAGACTTAGGATTATCTAAGATCGGTGGAGAATACTTTGCATTAGTACTAAAAAGTACAACTTTGTTCTGAGAAGGCATTAATACAAATTATTATAGAGACAGAGAGAAGATTCGATATTTATATTCATGATCAACCTGATTCAAATTTTGAGATCAATTATCTGTTATTCAGTTTCAACTGTTCAATACAAAATGAAATTATTCACACTTCTTACCTGAATGAGAAACAATTGAAACAATTTGAATTTAAATTGTTAATCAAATTTTGACCAAAAAATCCTTTACTTACCTCCGTATGTTTAAATTCATGATTATTGAGGTTGTCGATGTTTGTTTGCCAATGTCAGTAAATCCCGGTGGAGGATCGATTATCGATTCGCAGAACTGAAAATTGACAGAAAGGAATGTTTTTCGGAAATCGTCAACTGCAGTCCGTTCAGAACTAAAATTTTGTTACCTTGATAACTTGTCGAAGGTCTTGTTATTCTGAAAAGTTAGCCTGGTAGTCCAGGTGCTTGAAATACATTTTCCCCGAGAAAGTTGTGTTCACGATAGAAATTTGAGACTCTTTGACCGTTTTTTGAAGATCTAGTTATCCTAAAAAGTAAAACTAATAGTCTTGATATTCAAAATATATATTCGAGGATGGAGTGATCACAATAGATATTTGAAATTCCTCGACCTTTTCTTCAAGGTTTCGTCTCTCTAAGGAGTAACCTTGGTGTAGTTCAGGTATTCAGAGAACATCTTCTTCAAAGAAAGTGTATTCATGATAGAAATTTGAGATTCTTGAAAACACATCATCACCAAAAAAGATGAGTTCAGAATAGAAGTTCAAGGCACTCTCGTCTTTTTTCTAAAATACCGTCGTTTTTGAAAGTAAGCTTGGTAGTCCGGGCGTTCAAAATACATCTTCGTGCAAGAAGTTGCGTTCAAAATCGAAGCAAGACGCACGCTGAATATTTTGCTTAAAATCACAAGACCTTCGAAAACATATGAGGTAGTCTGAAGTTTCAGTTATGAACACAACTTCCTTGAGGTTGGTGTATTTTAAACACCTGGACTACCGGGTTCACTTCTTAGAATGGCGAGAAATTTGAAAACCCATGAGGTTGTCCGATCTAAGTATTTCAAATTTCAGTTAGGAAAACAACTTTTCGAGGAAGATGTATTTTAAACACTCGACCTACCGATTATACTTCTTAGAATGATGAGAGCTTCGAAAACCCAAAAAGTTGTCTAAAATTTTAGTTATGAACACAACTTTCTGAAGGAAGGTCTATCGTGAACACCTGTACTATTATTAGCGCCATCAATCACATTATTATTTTGATGATTATTTCACAACTCCAAATAAATATCTATGTGCAGAATAACATTAAAAAGACCGCTTGCTTTCGCAATCTACTTTCACGAACCCACTCTTGTCATTCTGCTTTGCGTACTGATGCTAGTACGCCCTGAAGTTGTACTTATTAATTTTTATTGATCCTCAAAAGCGAATCATATTAGGTCCAAATCCTAGAACAAAACATCTGCAACTATTTGGTACCCCAAGTTTTAGCGTGAAGCCAAGCATTTTGAAGCCTATGATTGGAGTCTAATGACTGATTCGTCTCAAAGCTTGTGGGGATATCAAAATGTTGAACATCATGCTAGGACAGCAATGAGACTTCACGAACAGTGCAGCCCTTGCTTTTTATACTTATGGCGTAGTGGAGATCGAGACAATCAGTATAAACAGAAAACACGGCCAATGAGAACATCATTTCAACCAGGTTCTAATAGCATCGTCGCTAATCCTCTGACTGATCCAGAAAAAAGTATTAGTTCCCCCTCTTCCCATAAACTTTATTTTTATGAAACAGTCTGTAAAAGCCATCAAGGGAGAAGGCAGTTGCTGCAAATATGGGTTGAAGATGGTTCCAATAACAAATAAGCAGTCACGGTTAATTGTCCAGGGATAGTCCCGAAGGAATTAACCCCCAAGCGGGGCGTAACATGGTGCGACTACATTCTCTGTGGTGCGAGAAACACCAAGATCTTTCAAATTTTTTGCATCAACTTCTGCTGAACCGTGCCGAGAACCTCCAGAAAAAAATGAGCAGTGGCCTACTTGACCGCAACCAGAACAAGCAGGAAACAGAGAAAGAGAGACGACACTGAGACCAACTGCGGGCAGGCATTCAACAGAGGAAGAGCAATGCTTTAGGACCAGGAAAAACATCAACATCCAGGTTTCTCTCAAGCCCAAAAATCCGGCTGAACTGGATGACACATCCCTGGATGGACGTGAAGATTTTTCCGAAGAGTCCAACCTCTGGACCATCAATTGTAGTGTGTCTGATAGAAAGAGAACTTTGGCGCATGCAAAGCATGAAACAAAACCAACGGCTGATCATAAGACCAAAATACGAATGTATCAAACCAGCATGAACATAGGCTGGGCAAGACAATAAGCGTCCTTTATTCAGTGTTTGATTGACTTCATAACATGTGACAGAAATTTCACTGCCAAGGTTCGACAGTTCAGCTGCAGACAATCAGGGAACATATTGTTGACAGGATACGGATACTATCTTACGCTACGGGAGGTCTTCAGCGGCAGGATAGATGGGTCAGAGGAAATGAACCATTTTTTCAACCCATCTCGACTTTCTCAAGACCCTCCAGTTATGTACCATCGACCATCCGCCCAAACCAGAGGAGGGTAAGGCATTTTGAAGAGAATTCTTCAAAATCCAGCATCCAATAAATGAAAACACAAAGAACTTTGAGGAGCTCTAAAGTGATAATGAAATAACGATTTTATAAATCAGGATAATCCTGTTTTGAATTAATTTTAGGCTGTGAAGTCTGCCATATTGAAATTAAAATTATTTCTATTTGCAATATTCAGCTTTTCTAGTTCATATTGTTATTGCTTCATAACACCCTGTAATTAAAAAAAGTTTGTCTTCCAAAGACAATCGTATAATATTCCAAGACATGATATTGTCAACTTCTGGATATTTACTGAAATACATAGCATAAACTGTAGTATGTATTTTCTGTGCAAATAGTTATTTCAATAGCGAGTTTATTGCCAAACTATAACGCAGTTATGTAACACTGAAAACATCGCTATCTCAGCCTCATCTTGAAAGATTGAAAGAAATTCAAGGAAAATAAATAATAAGTTACTAAGTGCGTATATATCTTTATTTTTTTCCCAATCATCTATCTACATATGTACGCGAAATAAATAAGCAAAGCGAATTATTAGAACCTAATAAGAAAATCCAACTATTTTTCTCTGAAAGTTAATTTTTCTAATTGCAGAGTCCACAATTAAATTTTCCATTGGAAATTAACCTTCTTTATTTGGAAATTTAACTACTTCGACCACTTTTCTTGAAAAGTACGTTTCTTTGGTAAAAGGCTCAACTTCTGTGTTAAAAATTCGTTTTTGTTGTCGTTGCAGCTCCCTTTTAAGTTCTTGATACCTTCTCTATTTTTCCTTCTCCTAGCCAGTGATGTTGTATTTGGACGGAGCCGAGAATTCAATCACGAATATAGTTCGTTTCTCGAAGTTTTGGAGAACAATGTCAAGTCTCTAGTGTGCAACGGAGACTGCTGTCCGAAAATCGGAGTGTCGGAAAATTTGGCACTTCTCGTTTTGGACAATTGACTCAATTTTCCTCTGAGCGTTCAACAAGACAGGGACGTGGCCAAGAATGTAAGAGCGACAAACATGGTGATGAAGCACTCTCAGGGCCCAATTATGTCTGTAGAGATACATCGTTCCGACGTCAGTGGGACGCCCTGATAGTATGCGTTCTAGGTACTCAGCGTGTGCATGACACGTTCTGCACCTATCGTTGGGAACTTCTTGACATAACATGCGGTCACGGTATCTGTCGAAGAAGAGGCTAGTATCTGCTGCGGAGAGACTTTTGCAGCGATATCGTGTCCTGAATGTGGCTTGGGGGCACGCCAAGGTATGCACAGGTATCTTCAGATAATTCTTGGCACACTTTTCCAATCAAAGGTAGATGCCAATTTGTCCTGTGTACTTCTTGACTAGTTAGTGAGGGTGCAGAGGTATCCAGTAGAATTTCGTAGTGCAGCAGATGGACGCAGAAGCGTGATGCAAAAGAGCAGAGGGGTGATGGTATCGCCCAGAAAGACGCCCCTCTGAAAGGTGACGTTGTTCGATGTAACACGAGAATTTCCAGATGAGACAGTAAATCTAGCTTTCCAAAGGGGCATGAATCTCTCTATGCATCTCAATATGCGGGGCTGAACCTTCAAGCTTTCCAACAGACAAATAATAAGTCTACACCAAAGGTTGAATCAAAAGCTTCTTGGTAGTCCGTCCAGGCCCTAGAAATTCCTGGCAATCTTCAGAAATCCCCCGAAACTCTTCAAAGCCCTTCGAAATTTTCTTAAAATCTTTGTAATCTGTTAAAATAGCCTAAAATTTTCAAAATATCTATAAATGCCATGAATTCTTCAGAATAATTGTAGGTCCTAAAATTGCAACGTATAATTCTATACTCGCACCCACTGTGCTGTTCAATCGCGAAACCTAGAACTACCAAGAAAAGGATAAGAGAAAAATTATTAACGCGGTTGGCATGCAATTTCTGCGCCTTGTATGCGGTAAAACATTTCTTTAGTAGTTGATAAATGTAGATCCTCTCTCAACATCTAGATCTTTCGGGTCTCAAAGTTCTGCTAAAATTTTTAAATATTAAAAAAACTCTCTACGATTCTTCCAGATTCTTTGAATGAATCTTAATATCGGCAACGGTAATCTGGATATTTGGAAACGACTTGCAATGAAGGTTTTAGTTCAAAAGATGGATATATGTGTGCATGTATATGTATAAGATAGATATCTTCCCGGCAAAATAATCTTCATGCGTTTGCTTGTATGAAAACTGTTCAGTCAATTACGAATTTCGAAATTCTGTCAACATAATTCTTATTTCATCAGCGCGATGGTTCGTTCCTAACAAAAATTGTACCTCGATCAAAGATAAAAAACACTAGTCACGCTATAAATCTTTTTCCCCTAACTTGAAACGCAGTTACGAAACATTGAAGAGTCATAAACCACATCGTAATCTTGGAAGATTATTTCAAGAAAAATGAAATAAAAGTTATAGATTGTGAATAGCCCTACCTGTTTTTCACTTCGCTATCTACGTATGCACGTTCGTCAGACGGCTAGTATATATATTAGCTAGTGGATTCCAGAAAAATCAGAATTTGCCCCATATGGAATTGTGATAGAGTTTTATCGACGGAACAAAAATGAGGTCCTTTCTGGGGGCTTTCGTGCTTATCGCCTTGCTCCATCTCCAAGAAATTGGTGAGTATCGTAATGATTATCCGGGAAGTGGACCACTCGGATATTCCTCATATACGTCTGATATATTCCCATATATTCCGCCAATTTTCCTATGTGATCCCAGATATCCTTAATATTCTCGATAGTCTAGATATTGCAAAGTATTTCGAAGTATTCCCAAGTGTTCCAAAAATTTCCGAAGTATTTCGGAATGTTTTCAACCGAATCGCCACCATTTTTCCCTCCTTTTCATCCCATTTTCATATGGTCTCGCCAAATTTTACCCTCATATATCTCAGTTTCACTTTTATTCACATACCTGCCGTTCTCTTCTTCTCTGTCCTGAACCAATCTTCAATCACCTTCTCTCTCAGTCCAATCTTTGTCCATCCAGATCCCTGTTTTCAGCTTCAGTCTTATTCCCCCATCGATTTTTCGGAATTGACCTACTGTTGCTACCCGCTGTGTATAGGCCGTTAAGCTCTCCACTACGCTTCCCATCTCACAGTCCTCTCCACTAACCCCCATTACTCTTTAATTCCTCGTTTTCAAAATTCTGGCCTCCTCCTCTGCCCACCCTTCCATCGTCAACGCGATCGGCGGGTGTTTCCATTTACTCTCAATTTCCTCCTCCTCCGTCTGACTGCGCGCATCCTCCATCTTTCTCTCCTTCCTCATCACTGACTAATCTCCCTCCTCTTTCGATTCTACATCCTTCGCCTTCCCTAACCATCCTTCAACTTTGAGGTTGAGCTCATGGATGCTCTGTCGCATTTTCGACATTTCTTCCTCCAGCTTCTTTCTTTCTCTCTTGCTCTCCAGGTTCGCCCTTTCCCTCTTCTTCTCCCACTGCACTTTAATCATCTCCCACCAAACTTGCAACTTCTTCTTCCTCTTCTCTCCTTCCACACTCATCACGCTGTTCTTTTTTCTACTGCTAAGAAGCTGTTCTCTCTCCATCTCTCTCTCTCTCTCTCTCTCTCTCTCTCTCTCTCTCTCTCTCTCTCTCTCTCTCTCTCTCTCTCTCTCTCTCTCTCT
>CAKNXH010000407.1:30466-52555 GCA_932178445.1 Andricus quercusramuli
TCTCTCTCTCTCTCTCTCTCTCTCTCTCTCTCTCTCTCTCTCTCTCTTCCCGTCAGCTGCGACTTCTCCCATCAATCATCACTGCACGGAGAAAAAACTCCAGAGTTTAGCGCAAGAGATTTCAAGGTATTAACGCATAGACTATTGAGACTCTCGGTTTCCTTTCTCATATCCTTACCCCCCCCCCTCCCCAGTAACAGAAGTTTTGGTGGGACTGACGTTACAGCTTGACTCCACCATACGACAAATACTGCTTAATTAGGACATGATTTCGATTCGCAAAATAAATCTCGCGCATACAGGTGATAGTTGGGAGTACAATCTAAACATGAATAATACAAACAATAAAGTAGCCTCGGAATGGACTGAAACTCGGATTGACCAAAGGCATGCACACGGTAAACGTAAAGGTCGTGTTTCGGGCGATGAATGGAGACTGGGTGTTTGGAATGCTAGAGGAGTGAATGATCTTAAGATAAGAGAACTACGAGAAACTATGCACACAAGGAAACTAGATATTCTCTGTGTACCTGAGACGAAGAAAAAAGGTTGCGAATTTAGAAACATAGAAAATGGGGTGTTGGAAGGCGGTTGTGAAATATGGTCAGGAGTAGATAGTGAATCACATCGTAGTCAGGGGGTCGGTTTAATTATGAATGAAAAAGCAAGTCAACATCTCATAGAGCATAATTTTGTATCACCCAGATTACTATGGGCTAGAATGAAGGTAGGAATCAGAAGATTATTTATCATAGCGTGCTACGCACCAATTGATAGCGATTCGAGGGAAGTTAAGGACGCCTTCTGGGACACTTTAAATGATACAATAAGTACTTGCGATCAAGGTGAAAGAATAATCTTGTTAGGAGATATGAACGGATGGGTCGGCGTCCAGCGTCAGGATACAGATACAGGAGGGGTGCTAGGTAATTTTGGGGACACAACAAGAAAAAATTATAACGGGGAAAAATTAGTTAGCTTATGCTTAGAAAAGAGCCTATTCATTACAAATACTTGGTTTAGACATAAAATGATCCACATGTACACCTGGTGTAAAGGAAATAGCCGCAGTATAATTGACTTCGTTATTGCAGATGAAAGACTAAGAGAACTAGTTACAGATACAAGAGTCATGAGGGGGGCCGAATGCAATACTGATCATTACCTTTTAGTCTGCAAAATAAACTTAGGGCGGGGATGGAGAACAAAGAAAACAAAGAAAACGAAACAAACACGAATAAAAATTGAAAATTTACAGAGACAAGAAGTGGAAACAGAGTTCCAAAAGAGGTTAACTGAACGCATAGATAGGGCAACGTGGGAAGCGCTTATAAGCAATAAAGATGTAGAGGGGGCGTGGACTTTATTACGGGATATCATTGTTAAAACTGCGACCGAAATATGTGGTACGGCGTTTGTAGGAAGAAAATCTGGTGATGCATGGTGGAATGAGGAAATTGCGGCAGCCCAAAAAGAAAAGAAAAAAGCGCGCAATAGAACGCTGAACATGACAGGTCTTAGCGATGAGGAGAAAACTAGACTTAAAAATGATTACAGACACAAAAATAGGAAAGTTAAACGACTAGTCAAAGAGAGTAAAGAGAAAATCAGAAGAGAATAAAATAATAAACTACTTTGAAGGAATTATGAAACTATTATATAAACAGTTGAAGGAAAGTAAAAGTACAGAGTTTGCTAGCATGAGAAACAGTAAAGGCGAAATGCTATATGATATAGACGGGATAGTAGACGCTTTAAAAGATTCTTTTAAAGAACTATTAGGAGGTGAAGATATAGGGCAACAAAACTGCGACATAGAACATAATGCACTAGAAAACCCAATTGAAAAAGTCTGTGTCACTGAGGTCAGAGATATAATTAAGAACTTGAAAAACGGTAAGGCTGCGGGTATAGACAATATTAGCGCTGAAATGCTTAAATACGGTGGTGAGTACATACCTCACAGGTTGTGCGAATTAATAAATTTATGTATCGAAACGGGAGAAGTCCCAGACGATTGGAGAAAAGCGATTATCGTACCAATATACAAAAGAAAAGGAGATAAAAGCAACTGCAGTAATTACAGAGGTATCAGCCTACTAAGTACCGTAAGTAAAATATACTCAAAAATACTTATCCGTAGGGTAATGGAAATTACAGAAGAGAAGATATGGGAAGTCCAATGTGGATTTATGCCAGGAAGGTCATGTACAGATCAGATATTTAGCCTAAGACAGATCACAGAAAAGAGCTTGAGAGTAGGAAAGAAAGTTTTCTGTGCATTTATCGATCTAGAAAAAGCATTCGACAAGGTAAATAGAACTAAACTTTGGGAAATCCTTAAAGAGTATGGAGTAAATGGAGGGCTCCTACAAGCAATAAAAACAATTTATACAGGCAGTAAAGCGAGTGTAAGGGTAAATGGGAAACTGAGCGACTGGTTCGATATTATGCAAGGGGTGAAGCAAGGATGCGTTATGTCCTCGTGGCTATTTATCATATTCATGGATAAATGTCTAAGAACTGCCCTCTTCGACGAAGAAGGTGTAAATCTCGAAACCGTCAAGGTACGTGGGTTAGCTTTCGCAGATGACAAGATTCTTATGGCAGAATCAATCGAGGACTTGCAAAGAATGTTGAATAAACTAAATACAAGCATGGAGAACATGGGCCTCAAAATTAACGTGAATAAAACGAAAATCATGGTGTTTGAGGGAAAAAGCGAGAAAACAATGTGCAACATTGTCCTAAATGGTGAGGGATTAGAACAAGTTGACAAGTATGTATATCTGGGTAGCCTATTCACTAGCGACGGAAAAATAGATGGGGAGTTAGATAGGCGCATAAATAAGGGTAAGCAGGTTATCGGTAGAGCAGGATCCATCCTCAGAAATAAAAACATATCAAAAAAAGCTAAAATGGCCATACATAACTCTATCTTCGTACCAACTGTACTATACGGTAGCGAGACATGGACCTGTCAAGAAAAGGACAGGAGCAAAATCAACGCGATCGGCATGAAACCTCTCCGCATAATATGCGGGAAAACACTGATGGACAAAGTCAGAAATGAGACAATCCTCAAAGAATGTGGTACACAAGAGACACTAGTTGACATATGGGAAAGAAATCAGCTAAGGTGGTTCGGACATCTTGAAAGAATGAAGGATGAACGACTGACGAAGCAAGTGTATAAAGGTAAAGTAAATGGTAGAATGCCCAGAGGTAGACCGCCGAAAGAATGGTCAGAATCTGTGAATGAGACATTAATCCGAAGAGACGTAAGAAGCCATAGGAACAGAAGAGCTTGCGTGAAGAAATGCATGGACGTGAAGGAAGCTAGAGTAGTATGCCAGGACAGAAATGTGTGGCGACAAATAGTTTGTAAACAGAGTGACAATAGTGTGAATGGCGCCTGAAACAGAGACTTTGGATACTAATGGGCCCAAGTGGGGAACCATACATAACAATTTTGTGAGGTTCCTCACTTGGGGTGATCGCTAGAGAGATTGATCAGCAACCTGGGTCGGAGCAGTGTTGCGGAATGAACGTGTCATCTAAATAAATGACACGAGGATTCCAGATCGATCTAAAACACCTATCCCTAACACCTATAAAACTCCTATATACCTTATGCCCATATACCAACCTACTCTATACCTATTCACCTGTTTACTATTCCCCAACCGAGCAAGTCACGCCTACCCCGAAAGGGAAATGGCTTAATGGTATAATAATAATAATAATAATGTTCATCAGGAGCATATCGCAGGCGTCTCTTGCTTTATTTCCAAGAGCCTCCACGGACTTTTTCGGTGAGTCTCCTTGCAATTTGCCTTCAGGCCACGCCTTCTGCCTGTTGACACGTTCGCACCACTAAATGTTCGCAGGAGGCGTGGCCTAATGGCCAATCGCAAGGAGACACACTGAAAAAGTCCATGGAGGCTCTTGGAAATTTAGATCGCTCTCTTGGAATTAATGCGTGACATATGTTCACGCGCTAATGCCTAGATTTTTCTCTTTGTGTAGTCAGACTACTACTTCGTCCTAGTTGATGCTCTCGCTACGCGTGTCTCCAGCGCTTCTCTTCCTTAGCCCTTCCGGTTCGTCCACTAACCTCAAACTCCCACGTTTTGGTTTTCACTTTTTCGTTTTGCACCTTCCTTAGAGTATCCACTTAAACAATTCCACCTCCAAGTTTTTATAATCACCTCCAATTCAAAAGAGTGGAAATTCAGTAAGTTGACATGGTAACAATTTCCTATGTGGTGGGTGCATCTTGATACGTGAAGGTAATTTTTGTTGCAGATAAAGATTACCCTGAAATCGCTGTAAAGATTACATTTTGTTTTTCTTTCGGTGATATTTCGTCGACTCAGCGACGAAATCCGCATCATCAATCATCATGTATTCTTTCCAAGGGTAAACACCTCTGGTGTTATCACTCGGATAACTTTAAATTGGATTTCATTTGTTGAAGCCAGTGTATTTTACTTGTAATCCAGTGTAATTCAAGTAATTGTGGTAATTCAAGTAATTCGGGCTGATTCCAGTGATTCATAGTAATCCCGCAGTATTCCGAAGTAATACACTTGTAATGCGGCCAAATTCACTTGTAATCCAGAGACATTCGACTCTAAAATAATCCCCTTGCGATTAGGAATGCTTTTTTGAAAATTCGTTTTGTTCGTCAAAAAAATTTATCTTCATGGAAAATTCATGATTTTGGTTAGAAAGTAAACTATTTCGTGAAGAATTAATTCACCTTGTAGGAAATTCAACAATTTTGTTAATCATTGTTTTGGTGACATGTTTGTGTTGAAAACTTCTTTTTTAGGCTGAGAATTTCACCAGATTCTCATATAAAAATATCTGCTTCAGTTAGAAAACAATTGTCTGATTGCACATTTAACTGTTCTATTTTTCGTTGAAAATTCTTATTTTCAGCTAGTGATTCCACTACGTGTTCAAAAGTTGACCTACGTTGTTGAAAATTCATTTTCCTTAATGAAGACTCTTGATTTTAATTGAAAAATATTTTCATTTGGAATTAAACTATATTCACTAAAGATTGGTGTTCTTTTGCTATTTATTTTTCAACTAAAAATTCAATCATCTCATCAAAAATTTGTGTTTTCATGAGAAAAACGATTTTTTAAAGTTGAAATTGTAAAAATATCATTTTTAGTTGAAAATGTATCTTATTTAGCTGAAAATTCTTCTACTTGGCTGAAAATTTATCATTCTTGGTTAAAAATTCAATTGTTTGGTTATAAATTCAACTTTTTTCGTGAAAATTAAATTTTCTAGGTTGAAATTTCAGTCATTTGGTTAAGAAGTAATCTACTTCGTAGAAAATTCAGCAATCTCGTAAATGTGATTTTTTGGATGTAAATTCAACTGTTCTGTTACAAATTTATCATGTTTGGTTGAAAGTTGAACTACTTTGATGAAAATTCAAAAGTTTCCTTGAAAATTAATGTATTTTGTTTTGGTTAACTTTAACTATTTTTTATTAAAAATCAAAATCAGTTCTGATAAAAACATCAACTCTTACATTTTTCGTTGAGAAGAAGAATCCTAGTTCAAGATTTATCATTTTAATCAAAAATTGAATTATTTTGTTGAAAATTAGTTGTTTCTGCTTGAAGCTTGATTTTTCAACTGAAAATTGAACAATTCCATTTGTCTTGGAAAAGTTCATCTTTTTTAGTTGGTCATCAGACTACTTCGTTGAAAATTCATCTTTTCAAGTTGCAAGATCAACAACTTATCTTGAAATTCATATATATTGATGAGAATTCGTCTTTTTGGTAGTATATAAATCTCGTTAATTAAATATTTACTATTTGCTTGAAAGTTTATAGTTCGAAGAAACAATTGAAGCTTGTTAAATATGTACAATTTGCCTTGAAAATATTTTTTAGTTGGATTAGTGGCTTATTTTAGCTGCAAAGTTCATCTTCTGTTGAGAAGTTAAAAGTTAACTATTTTGTTGAAATTATTTTTCAAGGTAAACAATTAATTTTTTATTTCGAAAACTTAACAATAACATTTTCGGCTGAAAATTGACCTTGTTTACTCGAAATTTCAACTACTGGATTCACTATTCATGTTTTTGGTTAAAAATGTATTTACTTGGTTAAAAATTTATTTACTTCATGAGAAATTCAACAATTTAATAATCATTTATTTTTATCAATGATATAGAGGAATTTCAATTTGGAAAAGATTCCAAAACATTTTCAAGAGCTTTGAATAATTTTCCAAGGTTTCAATGATTTTGAATAATTTCAATGATTCGCAGGAATTTCGAGGGGGATGAAATATTTTAGAGAATTTTAATATATTCTAATGCATTTCCAAGGGAGATTTGAAAAAATTCCATAGAATTTCCAGGATTTTACTGATTTTGCAAGATTTAAAAAGATCTCATGATATTTAAAATATTTTGAAGTATTTGAAATATTACTGGATATTGAAAAGTATTCCAAGGAATTTTCAATTGACTTCAATAATTTAAATGAATCTCAGAGAATTTTATAGATTTTCGGTGATTTCAAAAAAATTGAATGGAGTTTAAAAGGTCTCAAGGTATTTGAAAGATTTTACGATATTTGAAAATATTCCATGGAATTTGTGATCGATTTCAATAATTTGAGAATCAGTTTTGACCAGATAAAATGTTTTATATAATTTGATGTTAATTTTTGTTTGTCTACACATAATGTGCCTGTTGCAGTCGTAGAATGGACGTGCCACATGTTGGCCAACAGGAATCTAACTACGACTAAGGGTGATGCCACTTTATGTGGAACCATTAACTCGGGATGTCTGCAGGGAGGAGTTTTATCGCCTTCGCTATGGTACCTAGTAAAGGATGAACTGCTGCATCTACTCTCAATTCAGGGCCACCACGTCACGGGATATGCGGTCGATATACTGGTTGTCGTGCACTTCCAGCATCTGGATGCGCTCTTCGAAGTAATGCAGCAAGCACTGATGATAGTAGATTCATGGTGCAAGAAAACTGGACTATCGGTTAATCCGAGTAAGACAGACGCGGTTGTCTTCACCAGAAGTTAAAAGTGGGGAACCACGAGTAGATTGAAACTTGGAGAAGAACAACTAGAAATCAAAGAACGAGCTAAATATGTAGGAATCACCCCGGATAAGAAGCTGTTATGGAACGAGCACCTGGAAAACAATTGGAAAAAGCTAGTAGCGACTCTACGGCTCTGTAGGAGAGCCATAGGAAAAAGCTGGGGCTTGAAACCAGTGACGCTTATGCTGATCTACACAGCGATCTTGCGACCGAGGCTAACCAATGTGACGGTGGTTTGGTGGAGTAGGATCGAGCTGTCCACTGTGAAGTCTCGACTGAAGAGGATTAGGGGCCTAATTTTAAGAGGCGTCACTGGTGCCTCGAAGTCGATACCCATGATGGCCCTGGGGGCACTAAGAGTTTTGGAGCCCCTTCATCTTATAAACACCGTGGCTGCGAAGGCGGCCTGGAGGATTAATTCGGTAAATGATAGAAGGATCTCGACAGCAGTGAAGACCCCAGTAGACATCGCGAGGAGGCCGACCCTGAACATGTCCAGGGACATAATGATCACTGCTCCCTCTTCGACAAGAAGTATCGAGATAGCCTATCTACGGAGAAGGAATGGGTTGACGTTGACGCACACCTGCCCGGTGTTGGAGACAACTGGTTTGCAGATGGCTCCAGGAACAAGAAGAATGCAGGAGCTGGCGTATATCGTAGAAGGAATGGAATGAGCTTCACAATCGAGATGGGGTCCTACGCCACAGTTCTACGATCTAAGATTATAGCCATACTCCATTGTGCCTACAAGGCAAAAGTTTATGAAGATAAAAGAAACATCCATGTCTGCTCAGACAGCAGGGCTGCTATATTGGCCTTGAATGGAACAACGACCACGTCGCTGTTAGTATGGGAATGCTCTAAGGCACTAAATGTGTTAGCAACGGAAAACTGAGCCACTCTGCTATGGATCCCTGGACACAGGGGCATCAAGGGCAATGAGATATCAGATAGGCTAGCCAAAAAAGTAGCAAGAAGAAATTTTACTGGACCCAAGCCAGCTGTAGGTATCTCCAGCAGGTCAGTCGCTGAAGAAATTAACAATTGGCGAAAACGCTCTTGATCTCAAAGCTTAACTCTAACAGAGCAAGGGAAGTACTCAAGCTCGGAAGGAACAAAATCAAAGTCCGAACAGAAATGTTAATAGGTCATGGAAACCTCAGATATCACAGACATAACATAGGGTTTGCAGAAAGCCACTTCTATCATCTGTAAAGGAAAGGATAATGGGACTGCTACTTATAACCTTTGTCACTGCCCTGCGGTTGCGCAGTGACGCAGTGACGCCAGTGACACCAAAGCCCTCTCCCTATGGAGAAGGATTTGGGGTCACGCTTTGGCTCACAAGGGGATGCGAAGGGATTACCCAAGCGTCAGGGGCCGTTACGGTCTCAACCCATAACTAATAATAATAATAATAATATCCTAGGGGTTCCGTCTAGACCAGACATGCCCAACTCTGGGAAATTCCCTCCGGGAACACATGTTCCGCGTCCACCTCTCTTCCTCCTAGAGAGCGGGAGTGGTGGTAAACGCTTGCGAGAATCTCTGCTCTATGACGTGAGCGACTACCACGCGCATGCGTCTACCACCTTCCCGGCTCTCTAGGAGAAAGAGCGGTGGACGCGGAACATGTGTACCCGGAGGGAATTTCCCCGGTTTGGGCATGTCTGGCTTAGACCCTGGTTGAACGCACTACATCAATTTTGGCGCAGATCAATATAAATTAAGTTATTAATCATTTTGAATTTTTTTTAATCACTTCTTTTGAAATCTCGAAAAATATTGACAAGGATGCGTGTTTTTTTTTTAAGTATTGTTGAAGGGGGCGGCATGCGTCCCAAGCTTGGGAATTTTAAATGGCCCATATCCCCTCCCACAACTCATGCCGATCCCTTTTCCAACGAAAAATCTGAAAATTGATTTTTGTAATTTTTCTCGAAAAATATTAATTTTAGAAAAAAAGGATGAATGACAAGAATATGAGTTTTGACAAGATCTACAACTTTTGTGAACAACATTTTCGTCCAAAACCAATATCTTCCGAGATTTTGAGAAAAACAAGTTTTTTTTCATTCAAAATTATTATGAAGTTAAATCTTATAGATCTGCGCCAAAAATCCATATAGTGCGTTCAAGAAGGGTCTAAAAGGAACCCCTAGGCCAACTATCAAGTCAATGTTTTTGGGTGACCTTTTTGGAAGTACACCCAAAATGTCATACCAAAATTTTCAAAATTTTGAATTTTCAATAAGTTTAATATTATTTTGAAGACCCGATGCAGAACTGAAGTGAGGAGCGTTTCTAAAAATCGAATTCGATTTACATAAAATCATTTTGAAAAATAAATAACATTCCTTATTTAAAACTTCGTTTGATAGATGTGCATATCTGGGTGAAATTTTATTATTTTGCAAATTTAAATTCTCGATCAACATCTAGAATGTTTGAACCAGATATGATGAGTTTTTTATACATGAGCAATCTTTTTACAGAATCATCAAAAAATGTTAATAAACCAAAGCCGAAGAAACTCAAACGTCCTGTTGAAGATCTTACGGATCCATCTACATATGAAGAATTAAGAACACTTGCAAACAATGGAATTTATCGCGAACCTGATTTCATGTCGAAGAGTGGATCGAGTTCTAGACATCAACCTACTTACATACATCAAAAAACTTACCAGAATAATCCATATCCACAAGCATCACTAGGTTAGTAGAACATTCATATATTTAATTACAATTTCAAAACAAATTTTGGAAAAAAATTCTTTTCATTGTTTGAAAATTAATTTTTAACTAAAAATCTAACTATTCATTTTCCGTTGAAAACGTATATTCTTCAATTAATGATTCAACTAATTGGATGAAATTCCAACTAGATTGTTAAAAATTTATTTTCCTGGCAAAAGATTCTTAATTTCAGTTGGGAATGGGTTGGTTGCAAATTAAACTATATTGTTCAAAATTCGTTTTTTTTGTCAAAAAATAATTTTCATAATTGTGAATTCGACTATTTCCTTTTTGGTGAAAATTTCTCTTTCTTAGTCAAAAATAAATGATTCATTTTTTTACAATTTCGTTTTTTTTTGTAGAAAAATTGAGAATTGAATTTGGGTGAAAATTTCAATTATTTTTTGCAATTTTATTTTTCAGTTGATAATTTTTTAGTATTGCAAATTACTTTTTGTTTGGGAATGCGTCAGTTTAGTTACAAATTCATCCCTTCGGTTAAAGTCTACCTATTTTGTTGGAAAATATTTTTTTCAAATTAATGTTTGATAATTTTAGTTGCAAATTGGTTACAATTATGTACCTCTAATACTCCTCGGAGTATAATGGACGCATTTTTGCACTGCGCGCATGCGCATTCGCAGTCCAGACCTCCAGTAGAATAAGCGGCTACTTTCAGACCTGAAAAGACGCTGATTGAACGCGCAAATCATGTCTGCATTACATAGAAAATATTTTCTGTGATTTGCTTTGATATATTCTGAAATATTCCTAAGTATTCTCAAGTATTCCACAATGTTCTCAAGTATTTTCAAATATTCTCACATATTTTCTCATGTACCTAAATATTCTCCAAGTATTCCTTGGCCGCTGAATGAAAGTGGTCGAATCCTTGTAATAATAATTTTTTTTTGATACTTGGCAAATGTAGCTGTGAGACCTCTCAGCATGGTACCCCAAGATGCTGCTAAAGGTCGTGGAAGCACTGAGATATCCCCGCATTTGTGTGTCACACCTAGAAACGTGATCAGGGAGCCTTCTGTTGACAGTGATGAGACAGTTTCTGACGATCCGAATCGGATGTCAAAAAAAGAGATGAGAGGCCTACCTTCTCAACATTATTACAGCCAGGCAACATCTGCGAATTCCTCACCTGCACATACGCAGCAGGTACAGGATCAATACGCAGCTTCAGGCCAATATGCAAGACAAACAAATTATCATGAATCTTCGTTTCGCCCAAATCAACATGATTTCCAGTATCAGCAACCATTTGACCTCAACCAGGCCCCTTATAACCCTGACAGTCAATCACCTCTAAAGGATAATCCTAATCCTCACTATTTTCGAGGTCATCCAGGAAGCCATGGAGGATAACCAGACTACCCCTTTAGAAAAGAATGCTGTAACGCCTAATCATTTTTACTTTACACTCAAAAGAGCAATAAGCCTCCTATAATTCGAACACGTATGCTTTCAAAATATGTTTTTTGTAATACTTCCTGAAATGAACACATTACTCACTGGGAACATTTTATTTATGGCATTTTCTTCTCTTTTCAACTGTCTTTATTATAATAGGGGCGATGAAACGAATATTTTAAGACCAGGTGAACATGATTCTTAAAGTTAGGAACATTGAAGTCCCCAAAATAATTATCTTATGCTCAGAGACATCCACACCTGGTCTATCTAGTCTGTCATACCTAAAAACTTGGAAATTATTATAATCGAGGACTTCCGCATTATGAACAGATGAGTTTAGCCATGTTTCGGCAAAGGTTATAATATTATAATCAAGAACATCAACAGAGGTAGTTGAAATTGAGAGGTAACTGTTTCAACCCCAAACATTCTGGTAGTATAAACCAACTGTCATCCTGGGTGACGTTACTTAATCGTATCTGGAGACTTCTTTCTGGAAACTATGACAGGAATATCGTTTCTGTATTTCATTTGAAGATCTTTCTCTCCCATAGCTAGGCGTTCTTCTAATATCCTATTTTGTTCCTTGAAGTTGAGTTGCTGCAAGGTTGTCTGATCTCTGAAGATCCGATACTTCCTTACAGCATCCAGAACAAAGCTTTTCTTCTTCATCATGAGGTATGAGCGAATCACATATAGTGCAGCGGCATCGGAACGAAATCTGACCTTGATCGGTTGCGATAGCACATGTGACATCTGTCCAATGCGGAAGACTTTTATCCTTGTTTTCTAGAGAAACTTCTCCTTCGGCCTCGGATTCCGGCATGTTAAAAATTATCATGTTTATGATTTAATTTATTATTAAAATTTATGATTTAAAAAAATGTTCCAGCAGTTTTGAATAATTACCTGGAATTTCTAAAATTGTTGGAGGATTTTATAGCACGCGCAAGATTTTTAACATATTTTGAAAAATTTTGAGATATTGTCCATCGATTTATAAAAGTATTCTTTCGTATTTTCAAGGATTTCATTGATCTTAAGGCTACATCCATACGTAATAGATCACAAAAAAATTTTCTTCACCAAAAAATAAGAAAATAGTTTATTTGTCTAGAAAATTAGTCCATACTGATTTTGTGTATCCTCAGGTTGTAATGGAAGTTGATTACCAATACATTTAATCGTTGAGAGTTGCGAAAAATATAATTTTCTCAAAAGTGCACCTTGCTTTTTTTTGCAAAACAGGCTGAAATGTAGAATAATATCGATTGGATTGACCTTTGGTATACCATACTCTTTTCGTATCCGAACTGAAGGTCAAGTTCATTAGCCAGCCATTTTGGATGAAAATTCAGAAACTTAGAGCATTTTCAAAATGTTTTAGACGACTTTTTCAAGATTTAGAGATTCGGAACTGCTGATCAACCAGACCATTTGCCATCGACTGGAACAAGTAATAATCGGACGGCGCAATATCTGGTTAATACAGCGGGTGGGATAGAACTTCCCATTTGAGCGTTTCCAGGTAGGTTTGAACGGGTTTGGCAACGTGAGGCCGCGCGTTGTCAAGCTGTAGAATCACTTTTTCGTGCCTCTGCTCATATTGTGACCGTTTTTCGCGCAGTGCTCGGCTCAATCGCATCAATTGAAGTCGATACCGTTTCCAGTGATGGTTTCCTTTCGTTTCAACAGTTCATAATAAATAACACTAATCTGGTCCCAATAAATACACAGCATAGCCTTCGCAGCGTGAATATTCGGCCGAGCCGACAATGTAGAAACATGATCAGGCAATCCCAGTGACTTTCTTCTCTTTGGGTTGCTGTAATGAATTCATTTTTCATCACCCGTCACGATGCGATGAAGAAAACCCTTCATTTTTTGCCGCTGAAGCAGTTGCTCACAGGTGAAAAGACGACGCTCAACGTCCCTTGGCTTCAAATGATAAAGAGCCCAAGTTCCTTGTTTTTGAATCATTCCCAACGCATGCAATCGCTTCGAAATGGCTTGGCGGGTAACTCTTAATGCTGAAGCAAGCTCTTCTTACGTTTGGCAGAGGTAGCACTCGAGAGTGTTTAAACAACCCGCAGACCTGTGTTCCTCCTTGCCGCACCTCCAGCATCCTCTCGACCGATTAGAACCTTTGCAACTAGCTGTCATGTGTCCGAAGCCGTAGCAGCGGTATCGTGTGATGGCCTCTATCTTCCGACGTACGCGACAGGAGACCCATCCCACTTTCAGGTGTCCTGCACGCACCAATTTCGACACTGTTTTTTCAGTCAGTTCCTCTGAAGGCCTCTTTGTCAGACTTACCCTGATCTAACCTGCTGGCTGCATTTCAAAATGACTTTTGATGCCAGCCTCAACCTCCTCCGCATCTGTTGTGGTGCCGAGGTCGAAGAACTCAACCTCCGTGCAAGGGACAAGCTCCTGTACACTGCCACCTTCTCCTGCAACCTTTCAGGTCATAGCGGAAAGCTTGGATCCGCCATCCGCAGCGAGCCCTACTTCTACAAGGACTTCTCCGCTCCTTGTTCCCCTGACACCCTTGATTGTTACGCCGAAGGAGTCCGGTCTTACCTTTTGCTTGAGGTCCTTGGGAACCTCTGCGTAGCTCGAGCCCTCAGCCGGTAGCCATCCCTCGTCCTTTTTGGGAGTCGAGATCGCCGCTACACCACGGGTCCTCGACTTCTTCTTTCTTGACCTAGTGGTGCTCGCCTCTACGGGGTTCAGAGTGGACTCCCTCGCTCTCTACTCATATTGGGTTGAGGGAGTTTCCACACCATCTTTTTCCGTCTGGATTTTCCTACTAGCTACACGTTCGCAGCCTTCCTTCTTTCTTATTTTGGTGACTCTGTGCCCTACCCTCAACTTAATAAAGCCGGCGTGACCGTCGAAGTAACACTCGAGCGCTTCCACGTTGCTGTGGAGCAGTGCGAGATGGCCCTTCGCATCACCCACACCGTAGCTGATTTCAAGCCACATGTTCCTCTTTTTTCTTCAGAAGACCTCCATCTTCCTGACGATCTCTTGGAGACACATCAGCTCTTCCTTGGTTTCGTAGTACTTGATGTAGAAGTCGGACTTAGTCCTCTTCGCACCTGACCACTCCTTGAATTTCTCCATGAAACTGACCTCCTACATGACGTCCAATGGACCTTCTAGCTCCTTGTCGAAGTACCCCGTGTATTTGATTTCCCCGGTACCACCCATATCCGGGAGCTTCACCCTTATCCGCGACCTGCAGAGGCGCCCGATGGGGGACCAGCAACCACACACAGGAAAGTAGTTTGACTTGTGAAAAAATCAATCATTTTTTATCTCTGGGTCCTAAAACCAATCACAACATCAATTAGGAAGAATCTACTCATCCAAATGATCAATAATACCCCCGCATTTATAAAGAGATTTAAATTTTCAATTTTTCAATAAAAAAGAATTAACTTTCAACGAAAAATAGTTGTATTTTCTTATTGGATTCTATTAATTCAGTTCGCACATTGAAATTTTTTTTCGATCTTTCAAGATTAAGCCAACTTAGCCAACCAGGCTTTCAATGTTTCAAAACTGCGTTGTCATTGAGCAATAAAGGCAGCATTGATACAACTTATTGTATAGCAAATATAACATTTCATACAGTTTTTGAAAGAAATCTAGAAGTTGACAATATCATCTCTTGGAATATTAATTTGATAATAAGATAATTGTTCTTAATTACAGGATCTTATCCAACGTATTTTATCCAATAATATCGTATATCGTATATTTTATAAGAATTAATTTAAGAATGTCGCATTCACTTTCATTATTATGACCATAGTTCAATTAGAAGCGATTATGGTCATTAAAATTCAAGGATACGAACTCTTGAAGATAACAATTTTTTAATCCGAAGTTATAAAAACTGAACCGCAAATTAGAGAACTCTAACTGGAATATCTTTGAATTTCAATTTTCAAAAATCAAAGCTTACAAATTTTTAACTCAAACACGCAATAATTTTTGCGTCTAAATTAGAGTTTTGAAAACTTTGCAATTGAAAATTTGTTAAATAAAAGTCAATAAACTGCAGGATTTTAACTTTCAACTTTCACACATTGTACAGTTGAAATAATCGAAAAAATAGACGTTATCATTATCAATGCTATAAATTGAAGAATGATTAAAAAATTTATAAATGTTTAAAATGATATAATTATGAACAATTTTAAGCTAGAAACATTAATTCATACATTAAAATTGGTTTTGAAATATTTTTAAATATTCTTTTTAAATTCTCTTTTCAACAAACAAATTAGTGTTAGTTTTTTTGAGAGCTTTAATACAAACTTTATATTCATTGTGTGTTTTAAATGTTTGGATATCTTTTCATGATTCACATTATTTTTTAATCTTTTCAAAACTTCTGATTATATATTTTAAACTTACTTGATTATTTTTGAAATTAGTATTTGTTCAATTGTCATTTATCATTCAGAAATTTTTTTTAGATCCTTTTCAAATATTCTCCCAAAATTAATTTGTCGGAATGAAGAATCATTTTGAATTTCCCCAGCAAACTCAAGAATTTTTTTTTTTTAACTTTAAAGATCTTTAAAAGCTTCACAATTTTATTTCGAAATCATCAAAAATCTAAATTTAGTTTTTTATTTTTCGAAATCTTTTCCAGTTTCAAATTAAGTTTGGATCTTCTGAAAACTTGTAAATAACTTATGAACTAACTCAATTTTTTTCCAAATTAATATTTGTTCAATTTTTATTCATACATCAAAATTCAAGAATATCACTTACATATTGAAAATTTTTTGAATAGAGCAATTGAAATTCTAACGTTTCAAGTTTTAATTTTACACTTTGAAATATTAAAGATTTAAGGAAAAATCTAAATTTTGTTTCAAGTTTCAATAATATTTTCAAATTCTCAATTTTTTTAAATTTTTCAAAAACTCTGGAATATCTTTTAAAATCATTTAGATTTTTCCTAAAATTTCGATTAATATTATATATATATTTTTTTAAACTTCTCACTATCTTTTGAACTTATTCAATTTTTTTCTAAAATTTTGTAATCTTGCAAAATTGTAAACCTTTACTTTAAAACCTTCCACATTCTTTTCCGAAATTTTAGGAAATCATTTAAAACGTTCTAGAATCTTTTTTAATATTTCCTTAAAATTAATTTTCCAAAATGAAAAATAGATTTAAATTTTCTCTGGATTCGATCAGCGAAAAGTGAGCCACCAAAGATCAACAGAAAATTACTAATGCAATTAGTCGAAATATCTCTCAATTCAATAGTGGTATGCAACTAATTGATTGAAAGAAGAAAAAAAATTTACTAAGGATTGTATAAAAAAATTTTAAAAAATAGAAGAAGAATAGAAAGAAAAAAAAGTAATAAAAAAATAGAAAGGAAAATATAAAAGTTTAACAAAACGACGCGATAATGTGACATTCTTGACACTATTGACACAATAAGAAGGTCATATTCTGCCATTGTGAACATTACATAGCTTGCCTCACTTTAAAGACGTCTTCTGATTGTTTGAACAAAGCTTAGAAAATAAAATTTCTTCAGAATTTTTAGATAACAATCGATCAATGGGCTTCAAATTAGTTTAACACATTCAGGATCTTCCATGCGCTAAATTTTTTTTAATTTTCAATAGAAAATTGCAATTATTTAGGAAAAATTTGTAAAAATTATTTGCCTTGTATAAGGATGAACTTGAGTGACTAAAGAAGTTTTTTTTTATTTTATAGCTTTTTTTCAATTATTCAAGTGTGCATGAATTTAACAAAAATATATTTCCTGAAGGGCTGTGCATTAATAATGGCTCATCGTACCAGAGAATATCACGCGAGCAAAATTTTGTATCTTTTGACAAAGAATAATAAAAAAAATTTCAACAGATATTATATGCTCATTGAGGGTTTTTATTCTTAACAATTGTTATAAAAATTAAGCAAGAGAGCTTATGAACAATAAAAAATGTTACTAATGGTAAGTATATGGTTCACAAGACAAGTTTTTAACGAAATACATAATTTTTCAACGAAATAGATGATTTTGCAACTAAAAAAGATCAATAAAAATTTTAATTCACAAACGCAAAAAATGAAGAAAAAAATAAAACAATTTTCAACAAAATATTTAAATCAACCAAAGATAGTAATTTTTGATTAAAATGATGAATATCAAACAAAAAATGGATTTTGAAGAAAGTAGTAGTACTTTCATCAAAAATAGATTAGTTTTCAACCAAAAATGTGATACATATTGTAATTATGAAAAATTTAAATTAAAATCAAAAACTGTTGAATTTACCCAAAAATAAGAATTTCTAACTAAAAATGGTATATTTGAATTTTTGATAAAAGAAATTAATCAAAAAGAAAAGAAAACAGTTTTCAACTTAATAGTCTAATTTGCAACAAAAGAAATCAATTTTCAACCAAAAACCAATTTTCAATAAAAGAATTGAAGGCTAATCCAAGTTATTGAATTTCCAACAAAAAAGAAGAATTTTTAACCAAGAAGATTAATTTTTTATCAAAAAATGAAATTTTTAACAAAATATTTACATGAATTTTTAACCAAACAGTTGAATTTTCAACTAAAAAAGACAAATTTTATAACAATTATTCAAATTTTTAACCAAATAGTAGAATTTTTTTATCATACGAGATAAATTCCGTGCTTGAAATATGATAGTAAAATTTTCAATCAAAAATAATGTGCTTTCAACCTAAAGTATTTAGATTTTCTCATGGGGGTTCATTCATTCAAAAAAAGGGGGAAAGGGTAAGTTTCTTAAAATCTGAGAAAAAAGATTAATTTCTGACGAAAAATATAATAGTAATATTTTTAATAAAAAACTCGAATATTTAACAAAATAGTTGGAATTTAAGAATTTTAAATTGGATTAAAATAAATTTAAAATCCTATCTAACGTCCAGTACTCAAATTAATGTTTAGAATTTTTGTAAAATAAAAACAAAAATCCAACGAACAACCACCATAAAATACTCCTCTTCTAATTAATTTTTTTTTTCGAGAATGAAAGAAGAATCCAACAATTAAATTTGAACAATCACCATAAAATGCTCCTACTGTAATTAAAAAAAAAATTTAATGAAAATAGGAGCATTTTATGGTGGTCTTTCAAATTTGGTAGTCAGATTCTTGTTTTTATTTTCAGGAATTCTATACATCAAAATAGTTAAATCCACATCCAAAAAATATTATTATTTTTCAACCAAAACATATATATTTTTAACCAAAAAAGATTGAAGTTTTATCAGGAAAGAGATGAATTTTCAACAGAAAAATTTATTTCCTAATGCAAGGAATAAATATTCAATAAAAGAGTTGAATTTTCTACTTGAAAATTCGAGCGTTTCTGAAACCTTTCTTTGCAAAAAGATCCTTTTAAACCAAGACAGCTTAATTTTCAACCAAATAATTGCATTTTCAACCAAAAAAGATCAATTTTCCACTAAAAGAGATTTATTTTGAACAAAACAGTTGAGTTTCAGAACTGAAAAATTGGATTCGCAACCAAAGAAGATGAGTTATCTATCAAAAGAAGATAATTTTCAACAAAAAAATTTATTTTCAACCAAGCAAAATGAATTATCAACCAAAAAGCTGAATTTTTAACGAAAACAATATTAATTAATTTTCAACTAAACAGTTTCATTTAGGACCAAATATTTCAATCCTCAAGCAAAAGAGAGGAATTTTCAACAACGAAATTTAATTCTTATCCAAATAATTGAATTTTCAATGAAATGGTATCAATATTTGGCTGTTTATTTGAAATGAGCAGTTATCAATGAAATATTCCTAACTAAACAATTTGAAAGTGAATTGTTCCAAATAGAAAGTCTTGAATCGATGAAATTTCAGAGTTTAAGGTTTCACCTTCTGATGTAAGAAGTTTAATTATTTCATTTTGTTGAATTTTGACTTTAACATGAAAATATTCAACCTCTATTCAAAATGTATTTGATTTTAAACGATCATTTTTAAAAATGTTTGAGTTTTAATGTTTCTAACTTAAAATTGGTTAAAAAATAAAAAAATATTAAAATATTGACATTTCAAAGGTCATATAAACTAATTACATAGCAATTATTATTACCAAATATCAATTTACTAGGTTTTCATCGAAATATTGAAGCTTTTACACGTTGGCTCACCGCGCTCCCGGTTTCCTCAATATAGACTTTTCCACAAGAACAAGGATTTTATATAATCCCTGACATGAAAGCCGTTTACCCAGGTACTCACCCAGTATCGACAAACTTTTTAGCATTTTTAGCTTGTGCCTATAACCAGGGCACCTTCGCGTGGTGACGGTAGGCAAGAGATCCATACTGGTTGAATCCCTGAGAAAACGGCGTTCATGCTGTCATGTGAGGCACAAAAATAAATTATTTTATGATGTAGGGATCAGGAACCCCAGTATCGGCGTCGGGTTAGGAAGTATATAAAATCCCTTGTTCTTGTGGGAAAGTCTATATTGGCGAAACCGGGAGGGCGGTGAGCCAACATATAAAGACACATGAGAGTAAATTCAGGCTTGAACATTTCACGCAATCAGCACTAGCTGAGCATCATATCGAAACAGGATATAGCATTTTGATTGACAAAACTACTACTATCAGCCTTCATGGCAGTATGTCACATTTTTATATCATTTTATTGAGTTTTTTTTAGGTTATTGTTAAAGGACAACTCGTGGGATCAATTCTAACAGCTAATCCACATTCAGTGCATCGAAATACATAAAAATTGATATGTCTCATACCCAGAGCAGGAAGTACTAATTTTTTCAAGTTTTTTTATTGTCAGAGTGAAACGCTGACGTGTGGGGCAAATTGTGACTTTGGATTCGTATTCAGCACGTCAAAATGTATAGGAAAACATATATTTGCCCAGATTTTGAGCTTACACCCCACCTCTTGAGTTATAATTGCGTTATCATCATTTGAAATTTTCAAGTTGACCCCCCTCCTCCTCACCCATCCCAGGGGGTTGGTCATGGGGTAAATCTTTGGAAAGTCGTTTTTTCTTTTGAATCGAAAAAGTTTTTATTGCAGACATTTTTTTTGCAGGACTCGTATTTCTTGAGATATTTTGATGTCTTAAGATAAAGAAACATCCTCTATACTAGCCGCTTGACTAAACATATATAGATAGTTGATTGCAAAACTTTCAATTTATTTTCCTTGAAATTGTTTTCAATTTTTCAATATTTCTCTGAGATACGCAGGTTTCACTGTTTCACAACTGCGTTATAGTTTGGTAAGAAAAAGCGTCATTGACATAACTGTGTAGCAAATAATACATTTTAGACAATGTCTATTGGTGAAAATAAAAAAAAAGACAACACCATGTCCCAATAATATCGTATCTTATCAGTTATTTTTATTTTACTTCGTTTCAAAATAAACTCGAATAAATATAAGTGATTGTTATCCGGGCACGTGTCCCATATTTTTTTAGAATTAATTTCAGAATTACAAAATGAAGCTTTTTTCTTGTTTCCAAATGTAGTTTCAGAGTTATCATCATTTTTTGAATATTCGGGGTTTTTATGTTACATGGCAATAAAACAATTGTTCATTTTTTCAAAAAATACGAATTCTCAACAAAAAATGTGAACGTTGATATTTGAATCCAAAAAGATCTCAATTTTAAATGAAAATCAGTCATATTCAATGAAAAAGAGAAAATATCAACTAAAAAGGATATGACTTCTTCAAAAATTATTGAATTTTTTATCGAAAGATACGAGTTTTCTACAGACTACATGAATCTTCATCTAAGAAAATATCAATATTCAACCAAAAATGGAATATGGTTAAATTTTTAGTGAAAGAAAATATTTCTTAATAAAAAAACAAATTTTCAACAAAATATTTAGATTTTTCACTAAATATATGCATCTTCAACCAAATTGTTAAATTTTCAAGTCAAAAAGACGACTTTTCTATAAAACAGTTAAATTTTCAACCCGATAATATGAATTGTCAACGAAAAATATAATAGTTAATATTTCAACCAACAAAATATTTCTTTTTTGAATCGAAAACTGATTAATTCAACCAAAAAGACAAATTTCGAACAAAATGATTGAATCCTCAGCCTAAACAGATTGATTTCAATCCAACAATTGCAATGAGGAGGTATTGGTTTCATGCGAAATTTGACTTAGTCGGTGCATTCGAGTGCATTTGTGGCGCAATTCAGTTGTCAAAAAAAAACCTAAGATTTTGAGAAGCGGGGAGTTGTGTAACTGACCTTCAAAAAGAGACGAATTTTCAAAAATTACGAGCAGCTGAATTTTTCAAAAAAGAAAGGTTTTTCAGTCAAGAAATAGATAAAATTTCAAAATGATTATTGCATTTTGAAGATTTCTGAATAAACATTTCATTTTCAATCGAAAAAAGATGAATTTTCAACCAAAAAGGATGACCTTTCAACAAATTTTTTGAATTTCCAACAAAATAATGGAATTTGAATTAAATTATCAAATTTGTTATCAAAAAATATTAATTCCTAACCAACATGAATAAAAAAATTACGCGGGGGTGAATAACCCCTACATATTCTCGAATGTGCTGAAAAATGTTAACTCATAGTTTTCAACACTGTCACTTTGCCCGAATTCTATCGAATCATTTAATTCAAGTTGCAAGTGCTGCACTCTGTTCAAATCCAAACCAATTTGTTCATTCAAAAAATTTTGCGTGCGTAAAGTTACTTCGAAAATTCCGTGAAGTTCTGCAAGGGGGACTCACATT
>CAKNXH010000407.1:52565-128479 GCA_932178445.1 Andricus quercusramuli
GAAGTTCTGCAAGGGGGACTCACATTCATCCAGAATACCAGGAACATCAGAATCCCGAACCCAAAGAAGCAGAGACCAACAAACTTGACAGGAATCGCAGAATAAATCGAAAATCATCAAGCAGAGCGGTAAGGTAACCCATGAATTTTTCAATTTCGATATTATACATGAAAAAACTTCAAGTTGCAAGTGCTGCACCCTGTTTAAATCCAAACCGATTTGTTCATTCAAAAAATTCTGCGTGCGTAAAGTTACTTCGAAAATTCCGTGAAGTTCTGCAAGGGGGACTGACATTGATCCAGAATACCAGGAACATCAGAATCCCTAACCCAAAGAAGCAGAGACCAACAAACTCGACAGGAATCGCAGAATAAACAAAAAATCATCAAGCAAAACGGTAAGGTAACCAATAAATTTTCCAATTCCGATATTATACATGAAAAAACTTCAAGTTGCAAGTGCTGCACCCTGTTCAAATTCAAACCGATTTGTTCATTCAAAAAATTTTGCGTGCTGAAAGTTACTTCGAAAATTCTGTGAAGTTCCGGAAGGGGGACTCACATTCATTCAGAATACTAGGAACATCAGAATCCCTAACCCAAAGAAGCAGAGACCAACAAACTTGACAGGAATCGCAAAATAAACCAAAAATCATCAAGCAGAACAGTAAGGTAACCAATACACTTTCGAATTTCGATCTTATACATGGAAAATCTGAATAGGGGAAGGTGCCCTGCGTTGGGCCATTTTGCGTTTCCAAATTTTTTGCAACTACTTATTGATTGAATTGCAAAAATTGACAACAACAGTTCAAAAGGGTGACCACTCGACTTATTGCGGAAATTTTTGTTAGGTTTTTATCCACATTATTATATAAAAAAAGCGTTTTTAAACAAATTTGACATCTGACTTCAGGCAGTGTCCCTACCTTAGGCTACAAATTTGCATCTCTGTGAATTCTGAATAAGCTACATTCTTCCTTCTATAATGGATGTTGTTGTTCATAAAATAAAACATAGATTCTCGGAGAACATTTTTATTCAAAATTATTTACTTAACACTCTAGTATAAAGTAATATTTGGACGATTCGAACTTCTTCCTCGCAATAAAAAACTGACCGCTTTTATCTACATTAGAATTAAATACAGTGCTGTAAAAATACTTTTGAAAATGAAAATTAAATAGACTTCTTCTTTTGCAAGTACTTCGTTTCTGATACTAGATTTTCAACAACTTCTCCGTTTTTTCGAGTGAGTTTACAACCGTTAGCCATGGCTGTGAAAACGCGATCAAATATGTTTTACCGGGGAAAATTTGGATTTTCTGTTAAAATTTTGTCAAATGTCTCCTGATGTGAAAAAATCTTCAAAAAATTTGAAAATTGTTTGAACGCGCCCAAATGTATACGTCTTCTAATGTAATTTAGGGTTTTCACTTATATTTTAATATTCACTGTTGCTTTTGAACAAATCTTTCCAACATTTCTACAGGTTTGAAAATAAAGATGAATCCTTTGTATGTTATAAATGTACTGCTTGCTACATTTCAAACATTAAATATAAAAGAAACTTTGAAAAACGAAAAGGAAATTGAATTAAAGGATCAATTTGAAGCAATTTTGTTGGATACCATGAAAGAATTTAACGGGGTGGAGATGCTAATTGAAGATTCCTTGGATTCTCAAGAACCTTGAAAAAATGCAGATGCACAAATCATAGAGGATGATGTTTAAAACCATATTCCTGATTCGCCAATCCAACCTACGGATAGATGCATAAATTATGAGAAAAAACTGTCATACGACTATAAATTAAAAGCACTCAAAAACTGGAGAAATGGAAAGAAGAAAAATTTAAGTCTTGAAAGTGCACAGAGAAAATTCAGAAAAGTTCTTTTAGTCAAACAATTGACACGTTGGGCCCATAATCTGTTGATAACAGGCTAATTGTTCACGATAAAGACATACGCAGATGGGCATTACAGGCACAAAAAGGGGTTAACCATGAAGATTTTCGCTTCCACACTTCTCCAACCTGGCTTGCAGAATTTAAAAGCAAACACAGAATATTTCCGAGAAAAATGAACAAGTTTGTTACCAGAAAGACATTGAAAAATGTCGAGGAGTTAAAAATTAGGGCAGAAGAATTTGTAGCCAGTGTGGAGCAAGAGATAGCAAATGATGAAGTGCATAATGTTTATAATTCAGATCACAGTGGTTTCCATTTTCAAATTCATTCCGGGAGAACTTTGGCTGTTAAAGGAGAACAAAATGTGTAATGGTTGTCCAGTCTATTTCGTCCACGACCCACAGTTACACTATCCAACCAGTTTCAAAGACCAGTTTCAAAGATTTGCAGAGATTTTCAAATAGGTTTTGCAATTTATTTGGAATTCCCCCTGAATTCTTATTAATGCATCCTAAGTTGTTTTGAATTCTTTTAAATTCTTCTAAATTTACTTAATTTTACTCAATTCAATGGATTTTCAACAAGTTTTTATCAAATTCATCTTGACACAAAATAAAATCTGTTTAGAGGTAGCTGCCCCCATTTATTTGCTTCAAATTTTTTTTTGGCGAAACAGGTCAACTTTATTTTTGTCTCGAGTGCAAAATATATATTTTTTCCAAATTTTTTCCTGTGGATTTAGTAATTTTCAGCACAACTTTAAAATATTTAGGGGTGGCTTAAACCCTTCATTTTTTTTTTAGAAAACTACGTTATTCATCTTTCATCACGAGATGACTTTTCTACTAGCTTTGATCGAAATCAATTCGGTTTATATGCACTTAAATTTACAATTAAAAATTCTTTTTGATGAACAAGAATTTTGCCCTATTAAAATTTTTTTGAAAATATACAAAAACATGTTTTTTTGGATTGATTTGCACCTGAAACTGAGTCAGCTTGAACCAGAGAAACATATTATTATTTTTTATTCTCCATTTTAGAACAAAATAATTAAATTGTTGAATTAAGAACACTACTTTTCAAAACCAAAAATCGAATAGTTACATTCGCGTTTCAAAAAATTAATTTTCAATTGAAAAAAACTGAATTTTCTCCCAAATTGTTAAATTTTGAAGCGTGAAAGAAGAATTTTCGACAATGCGGTTGATTTTTCAACACGAAAATATGAATTTTCGATTAAAAAGTTAATTTTCGACCAAACATTAAACATTTTTAGTTAAAACTCCTAGTTTTCAACAAACAGAAAAAAACTTCAACTAAAATTATGAATTTGTAACTAAAAAATGTTTTTCCGACAAAGTAGTTCAAAATTTGACCAATTAGTTGAATTCTCTATTAAACTATTGAATTTTCCAGGAAAAATTCGAATTTTCTACAAAACAGTGAATTTTTAGAATAGAAAAGATAAACTTTTGAACCAAAAATGGAATTGCTATATTTTCATTTCAAGAAACTAATTCTCTAATGAAAAACCCAATTTTCTACCAAATTATTGAAATTTTGAGCCAAAAAAAGAACTTTCTACAATATATTCCAATTTTTAACTCAAAGATATAAGCTTTCAATACAGAAATTAATTTTAATATTTGAATTTTTAACGAATTTTCTGCCAAAAAATATAATTTTTGAACGAAATTTGAACTTGCAACCAAATATTTGAATTTCCGACTGAAAAAGATCAATTTTCAAGCTCAAATGGAATAGCTCAATTGCGAGTTTAAAAAAATTAATTTCTAATGAAAAAAAAATTTTTCAACTATAGTAAAATTTTCAAGTAAAGATTTAAAAAAAATTAAAAATTGCTCAAGTTAGAACATTTAGAATTGCAGTTGATGCATTTTTCAAAAATACCGGAAAATAAAATTCCCAACTCTGTCAAATTCCCAAATTGGGAAATTTCCGAATTATGACATTGTTGAATATGTGATAAAATTTCCGATTAATAAAAGGCCCGAATAATGAAATTCCCAAATTGAGAAATCCCCGATTTAAAAATTCCGGAACATTTTATGATATTATCGAAATGGATAATTTCCAACAGTTAAAAATATTACCGAATTTTGAAATACCGACAGAAAATTGCCAAATTATAAAATATCTGAACTAGAAAATTCTCGAATTTAAACAAATATAATGATCAAATCATTTTATTAAGAAGAAAATTATTTGTGATGTCTATAGTTTCTAAAATTATTGATTAACTTTGAAATAACAATAATTGAACAAATATATTTCTGAATGAAAATTGTCTTCAAGTATTGTTATTTTAAATTCAAATAATAATTTTAGAAACTTTCAAGAAGAAAACTATTTTTCTTTTATGAAAATATTTGATTATTGTATTTTCAAGAAGTTGATAATATTTATTAAAAAATAATTCTCCTTCAATGTTCCGGGAGTTTTATCATTCGAGAATTTTCGAGTTCAAATATTAATTTAATAATTCGGCAATTTTCTATCGGAAATTTTTAAATTCGGTAATATTATAAACTGTCGGTAATTTTCCATTTCGGTAATATCATAAATTGTCCGGGAGTTTTTTATTCAGGAATTTCATTATTTGTGAATTTTTCAATTCAGGAATCTTATTACAAATTCGAAAATTTTCTTATTCGAAAATTTCCCAATTCGAGAATTTGACAGAGTTATGAATTTTATTTTTTAGGATTTTGCAGTCGTCCAAACATTTTCATTTAAAAATATATTTTTTCAATCATTGTTATTTGGAATTTAAACAATAATTTTGGAAAAGAACAGGAAAATTTTTTTTTTATGAAAATATTTGACGATTGTATTTTTAATAAATAAATAATATTGATTGAAAAAAAATTCTTTATCTTCTCGGGAGTTTAATAATTCAACAATTTCCTATCGGAAATTTAAAAATTCGGTAATATTATAAACTGTCGGTAATTTTCCATTTCGGTGATATCATAAACTGTTCATGAATTTTATACTTTAGGATTTTTCAGTTGTCCAAAAAATTTCATGCAAAAATATATGTTTTTTTAATAATTGTTATTCAAGATTCAAGCAGTAATTTTAGAAACTTTGAACATTAAAATTCAAAAAATTTTGATCATTGTATTTTTAACAAATAAATAATATTCATGAGAAAAGTATTTCATTCGTCTAAATTCGAGAATTTCATAATTAGGGAATTTTTTATTTTGGATATTCTCGAATTCGACAATTTTATGTAAGGAATTTTATTATTCGGAAATTTTCCAACTTGGTTTTGAAAGTTTTCAAAATTTTTAAAAGTATATAACTTTCCTAATTTCCATCAAAATAACAAATTTCATCGAGATAATTTTCAAGTCTTTCACCCATCTGTAAGAAACTTTCACAAAAATTTCTGAAACTGCAAGAAAAAATTTTTTCAAATTTTGAAAATGCTCTAAAATTTTTTATTTTGGTTGGAAATATCTGATTAACGAACTTAACCTTCATTTTAATACCCTTAAAAAGTTGACCAAAGGCTGACTCGATTGGACAAATCCTTCAAAAGTTAGCGTGGCTACAACATTCAGGTAACCACACAGACATACATACAGACAGACAGACATACGCTGACAAAATTTTATGATTTTCGGACTCTGGGAGTGCCGGAACATAAAGATCCGTTAAAAACCAGAAATCGAAAATTTGGACAATTACAATACACTCTCTTGAATGAGAATGTAAAAATCAATTCGCAATTTTATTCATTAGGCAAATAAAAATCATGTTAGCTTTTCAAATAAATATAGATCAATATAACAGAAATTTAACCTTCCTCAAAATGTGTAGAAGCACAATAATTATTTTGTAAGTTAAAACAATATTAATTGGAATATTGAAAATGTTATAGGTATTTTTGATCAATTATCCTATTGTTTTCATTAGAAACTCTTTTTTTTGAGAAAATTAATATTCTTGGTTGAACATATAACTATTTTGTTGAAAATTCTCTTCCATTCAAAATTGATTTTTTTAACTTATAAAAATTTAACTAATTAATTTTTTTGTTGAAAATTCATGTATTTTGTCCTACATTCACCTTCTTTCGTAGAATATTAATCCTTCTGCAAACTTAAAAATTACAATATAAGATTACATGTTTATTGCCATATTTCAGATCACAAATGTTTATGTTGGAGAAAATATGCTGCTTTTATTAGCATAATTTTTCGTCGCATTAGACATGTGAAGCAATTTTTTAATTTCACTGTATTATCGTAGTTCAAATAAAATTGTTATCTCAATTCGTTCTTTCGCCATGAAGTAACCCTGAAGTTCTCATATTGATGAAACATCACGACAAAGATTTCACAAATCGTTTACGGAAATAATAAAATTTTATCAAGCGGTAAAGATTTCGATTTATTTGCAGTTAAATGAAACTTTTTCTTTCAAATCATTTTCACTATTTTTCGTAAAATATATTATATTCATTAGGGTGGTTCTTATTTATACTTGGTGGATTTTTTACATTCTCATTCATGAGAGGGTATTGTAATCGTCCAAATTTTCGGTCTCTCGTTTTTAACGGATCTTTATGTTCCGGCACTCCCAGAGTCCGAAAATCATAAAATTTTGTCGGTGTCTGTCTGTATGTCTGTCTGTATGTATGTCTGTATGGCTTAAAATTATTCAAAATCAAAATTTATGATTGATTCTTATTCTCTGATGAGTTCTGAACAATATATTAAAACACGGAATTATTTGTAACATATTATCGCGGTTAAATATTAGATTTACAAAAAGCCGACTTTTTCCCATGTTAAATCAATGGGAAACTTGATGGTCTTTGCGCGACCCTTAAATATTAACCGATTTTGCTCGAATTTCAAGATTTTTTTTTTGGCATTCAAACAATACTGGGGGGTGAGAGCAGATAAATTTGAAAAGTGAAAAATAAGGGCCACCCTACTATTCATAATATTATTGTGTAGATATAGTCATATACGAAAATAATGTAAAAAATTGTATAAATTATTAATTAAATTCATGGACTTTAGAATCAGATTAGAATTTAATTAAAATTTGCACTATCAAGAAAAATAAAAAATAAGAAAATAATACTATCCAATAGTATGACATTTTGTCACGTTTGACTTCGGTCCGACTACTTCGAATTTTTGAGTGGCTTAACTTGAAAAATAATGCCCCACACGGTGTAGTAAAGTATTTTTTCAAAAATAAGAGTTATTTGAAAATATGATTCTATTTTTGATTACACTTTTGTGGCTCTAGGACATCCTTAATTTTTTTGTCCACTGGATAATTGATCCACATCAATCTATTGTATCATTAGACACACATTCTTTTTTCGTTAGTTGTTTTCTAAGATGATGTAGCAAAATTTGATGAAGCCCTCGAACTTCCCAGCAATATTTTCAGCTCAAAGTAATTCCAAATCATATTTATTTATTTTCAAAAGGTTTATTAAACTTTATTTTATATTTGCGCTTTGAAAGTAAATTAAATTGGATCTGTTCTTGAAGACAAAACAATTTTTAAATTTTTGTTTTTAACACGTGCTTGCTTCAAGTTCACTGAAGTATATTCGAGTTTAGAATAATTTTAGTCTCTATGTTTTGAAAAAGATTTTAAATGCCATACGGCATCGATATTAACAAACAAAAAATAAATCACGGTGATGGGTTTTCTACTGGTCGGCCCTGTTCCAATCCAAATTTTGTTGCTGTTGAAAATTTTCAGTTCTATCCACAATTGGATAATTCAAGCATGTTACTTTGTTATTCCTTATCAGGAAGGATTGAAATCAGCTCATCGCTCCTGAAGAAAATTAATATGAGGCATAGTCAAGAAACATGAATGTTTTATTCAAAAATTCATTTAAATTTACAATAATAATTAAAGTCTCAGAAGAAAGAATGTTGGATCAACGCATGTTTTGTGTCCATGGATTTCTACAGGGTATTTCCTTCTTTCTAAAACTATTTTTCTATTCAGTGGAAGCGCTGAAATCGTCATTCAACAAAAATGTTAAAATTTAATTTCTAAAGAAATGTCAAAATAGTCGTAGTTATTTATTTTGTATTAACCCAACTTCCAAAATGAACGTAAAGAGATCCAGCTCACAATTACAACTTTTGAAGAGCAGTGACAAAAAAATTAATTTACGAAAATGGCGAACAGAAAATATTGAAACGGCTAGATGGACTGGAAAAGCTTCAGTTAATAAAAATAAAACTGATGTGCTGAGAGTAATACGTCCAGTGCATGTTATATTAAACATGATAGTTTTCAGAGAAGGAATAATCATTCTCAAAATCGTCCGAATTCAGTTTTAAGTTTTTTTCTATACTTGTTATAGCTTGAGCGCCAAAAGAGCTTCAAGGGGCTTTCCGCCCGCCTACCAATCAATGATGCGCAAATAATTAATAAGTAATACGTCCAGATGTTATATCAAACCAGATCATGGTAATGATACCTACTTGTTCACCGAAATTTTTACTCAAATCCGAACCACAGTGTTTTTAAAACGCAAGGTGTCCTAAGGACACCGCCCGTCCTTCTAGTGTTCAAAGAAGAAATAATTATTTTCAAAATCATACGAATTCAGTTAAAAAAATTTTGTCTACACTTACTCGTTATAGCTTGAGCGCCAGAGGAGCTCCAAGGGGCTTGCCGCCCGCCTATCAATGTTTCCACATGAGCCTTCCAGAGTAGAATTACAAAGTCATCCATGTATCCCTGTGTGTAATATACTCTACAAAGTAAGCCGTCCACTAAAACGCACCACAGAAAAGGTGACATAACACCCCCCGCGGGCATTCTCGTGGTGCTATTCCTCTGATTAGGCCTCCGCCCTATCTGGCTTCGAGTCGCCTCAGCTGTAGCATGCTTTGTCATCAGCTTTACTAGGCGGTATGTCACGCCACAGGCTGTAACCTCTTGACAGATGACTCCTGCAGGGGTATTCCTGAAGTTACCTTCTATGTCCAAGAAGGTGCTCACAGCATACCCTTCCTGTTTCATCAGCTGTTCCAATTTTTCCATGGCAGCATTAGGCGCAGTTTCCACAGAGCAGCACATATGAAAGGCGTGCTGGCCTCTAAGTTGACTAGAAACACCTCTTCCCTGATATATCTCTCGACCAGCTTTCCTAGCGTTCCTCATCAGATATACACCTCTAGTCCTTCTCCGCTTTTGCCCCTGAGTCTCATCTTAATAACGGCGAGGTACCTGGAGCAGAGCTTAGGATCTAAAATCGCATCCATAACTTCGAGGCTATGCATTCCCTTAGTTCTTTTTCGCGTGGAACCTTATAAATGGATTCACAACCTCCCAGGTGAAAACAATATACATGGTTTATATGTAGTGGACAAAACAATGATTTTTTAATTTGTTCTAAAAATTGTTCTGTATGAAACATATGAAAAATATCATTCTTTTATCCACTATGTATAAACTATATATATTTAACTTTTTGACCTGAGCTTTCAAGCCACAAATCCTTTCCCTGTATAGACAGGGTTCTTGTATTAGGGCAAGCGCTGTCCGCAAGACTGACATACGCCTGGTTAAAACCACCGAGACGCCTTTGATGTGGTGGAAATTAATATGAATCGTGGTGATTCTTGTCTCAGCCATTGATAAGCTACTTCGGGGCTTGCTCGGATGCTTCTGGTCCTCGTACGGAGCCCAGGTGGGTCACGCAGAAGATGACTCTACCCGCCCCTAAATAGAGTCGGAAATCCACAACCGCGAGGGTTCTCATCTAAATTTCGGGAAATCTTACAGCTTCAATCCAGCCCGTCCCCTTTGGTCTGGCTCCCTGCTGCCTGTTGAAATATATCTTACAAGAATCGGTTCTGAAAGGGAGAATCTGCAACCTCAGGCAGCCCAGAATGGCCGACAGAACGTCGGAGATGCTAGGAATCAGAACAATCGCTCTGTGATACCTTTGCACATGCTCCACCCTCTTGATCTCCTCCAGGTTTAATCCCTTTTTCAGCCTAAAAGCTGGATGTCTCTTTACTAGCAAATCTCGTGACGAGATCTTTGCGGTCTCAACTATGATGGCCCCCGACCTGATAAAGACATCATTGAATCTAGACTGCTTTGGAGTTAGACAGGCTTCAGGGCAACCCAACGCAACGACAACTCTCAACAGGGCGTTGTTTGTCATCTGCGTGAGAGTGAGGCTCTGTCTTCCAGAGCCTTCTGACGTTTTGACTTTCCCATCAAGAGATTGTTTTTGGGGTCATTTCACCTCTTGCCTGTATAAGGAGCCTGAGAAGGTACTGCAGATGATGTTTCTACAGCCATGGCCCCTTGTGAGATGCCTTTTCTGCTATTTGAAAGCCGCCCTAAGCTCCTGACAGGATGACCCCTGAGAAGCCGTCCACCTTTGGTGGTGTATTAGAGTCGGGCCCCGGATCAGAGCCCTCATTATTTTTAATTTCTTTTTGTGTTACCCATTTTGTCCCACGAGAAGCTAGGGAATAAAGAACACCTCCTGCAGAGCCGCGCTTGCAAGGCGCGGATCTATATTCTATGGGATTCAAACTGGTATCCCAAAGCCTCCGTTAGGACACCTCCTTTTAGTCTGGGAAGCACATGTGAGAGGTGGTATGAGCTGAAAGGTCCACAAATTTTTCCTAATTGATATTGTGCTAAATGGTCTCTTGAATCTCTCTCTTTCTCTCCTGAGTCTCCAATCTTCAAACAATTAGATGTTCTCAGGAGGTAAGAAACCGTCCGCACGACCTTCCCATTGTTAAAAGATTAGAGCCAACTGAGAAAAATAAAACTTTTGTAAAATATTTGAGAATTAAATTTTAATAATGTGCATAAGATTTGCCGTATTATGAAGAGAAAATGTAAAAAGTTTCAAAGAAAATCGGTCAATATTTGTAATTCCAGTTGATCCCTGAAGATTTATTCCAAACCTGGAACCATCACTCCTCAGTTTAGAACCCACAGACTAGAGTCTGTCAGTTCCCCCGGGCAGCTACACCTCGCGATGCAGTCCGTCTGATTTATCTATTCCAGATCTATAGTCCAATGAGACCCTCAAGCCCTCCCATCAGCTACAAGGTCACGTGATACCTACAATTTTTGTTGGTGGAGATTAACTTTTTTGTGAAAATTTTGATTTGACTTATCTGTGGTGTTCAAAAATATTTTTGAAATACCTCAATGAGCTTGAGAAAAAATATTTTTATATAAACTTAGAAACAAATAAACAAATTAAATAAAAAATTAATACTTATTCGAAATTTTTCTTTTTCACTAAAAATTGTTTTCCCCCTGATCAACAAAAATTACATGTTTGTATAGTGCGAAATTTATTATACTAGTGTAAGTAAAATCTCTCTAAAACTAGGAATATCACAAGAAATCATTTTTTTTTTTTTAATAGATGTAAATTTGAGAATTGAATTCAGAGTTTTTTTTGGATTCAAGAAATTTTCAATTGTTTGGAAAGGCAAAATGAGACTTCGCTGTAGTTTCAACAAAACTTGCCTTTTATTATTCTAGAAAAAAATTCCTAATATTATTCATAGCATCTTATACATTATTTTATCTATAACTATAAACGATTCTGAAGTCAAATAAAAATTAAAAACTTGGCAGAGATAACGTTGGATCGACAAAAATATATTCGTTTCCAAGGATTTCCTATTTTGTGCCGTAGTAGTATAGATTTTATTGATTTTGCTGCCGATTGGTTATAAGATATAAATTATAATTTCCAATTTTATATCTACAAATATCGAATGCTTAAAAAATTTCCACTTCAGGTGAATGTAATCAGAATATATTTTTGTCAATAAAGTACGATAAAATAGATTAGGTGCGTAAATAAGTATAATTTTCCACTCTGAAGCAAACGAAATATTCTTTCTATTCAATTCTGACGAAGGCTCTCTGAATGTTCAAAGATACGCAAGGAAAAAACGCATAAAATTTAGATTGAAGAAAATAGCGACCGTTTTTCTGAAAATCACACATCTTAGTTTTTTCTTTGTCAACGAATATGAGAGATACTGTAAAAAGTCCAAAGGAAAATCTATCTCTTTCTTATTTTCTTTCTATTTCAACATTTCTTGTTAACGATGTATAATTTTCGAAATACTGAAAAAATGGTATAAACTATCAAAAACTGAAGAAAAAGTTCTTTAGAACTCCTGGAAAGCCGCAATTTGTTTTTGAGGTTTTTCAGTATATCCTCTAATTAAAAAAAGTTTGCTTTCAACTTTTCGAATTTTTTTTTTGCGGATTTAAAAAAAATGATAAAACCCCAGTCGAAAAAGTTTTTGGGAATCCGGAAATAACACTTCGAACTTATAACGCTACACACAGTGAGACAAAAAAACATTTGCGCGCAAATTGATTTTCAGAAGACGACTGTTATCCGATTTGAATGTCCTTTGAAACAATCATATATTATAAAATTTGCCATCGAACTTTCATTACTGATTTTTGAAAAACAAAATTAAATTATTTTTTTATTCAACAAGTATATAAGCAATAATTTTTTTCACTTTAAAAGTATATTTTTTGTTACCAAATAATCAGGATTCCTTATATAAAAACCTAGAAAACATGAAGAAACTATCCAGAAACAGCTCAATAGTAGCGCACATTTTTAAAAATGTATTGAATTTTTTAAGAACAAATCAGTAAATGAGAATGGTTTTGTGGGGTTTGGCAGCGATTCGTCACTTTTTTTCTACAAAATTTCAATAATTTATGAACTAAAAGGATAGCGATACACTTATGTTGTTGTTATCGATAATGTTGTGAAAAAGTGTTATCTAATGCATTTTTAAACTCAAAATTTCTTTTTTCTTGCGAAATATACTTAAAAGCAAATGATGATTTGTTAAAGAAATTCAATCATTACTTGGCTTAGTTTTTCGGTTTACTTAATTGTTAACGATATTAGTGAAACCGGAAGTTTTGTATTAGAATTATTTTGACTCTTATTCTATAATATATACTGTATAAGATTGCATTATTCGAATTGTTGATAACAATAATAATATTATAATATATTAATATATAATTAATATATATTAGTATATAATTTTGAATAGTCCCGCGCTTTTTGGTACATGCGCAGTTAAAAACGTCAGATTTCCAACATAATCTTGAAAACTGTCACATTTCATGTGCAATATCTTCCTTTCAAGAATTACTAATGTCTACAATGTTAGTTTCTTTATTCAGTTTCTTCCTGTGCAATATTATTTATACGAATTATAAAGTCAAATGTGCATCATCAGATTGTAAAATCTCCGAAGTAAGTCAAAGCGGAAGTGACAAAAAACTCTCTTGGATCAGTTTGAATCTATACTTTGAGTTCCTTTAGCAACCATTTATCATTTTGGATTCATTTTTAGCAAGATAGGTTTCTTTTTGTTGCAGTTCTTTTGGAACCAAAAATCAATTCTAATAGAAGCCCTTGTTTTTGCTACCTTGTTGAACATTTATTTGATTATTTTTTTGAAAATCACCTTCTTCTGTTAAAAAATCATTTCTTTCATCTGAAAATTCAACTATTTTATTTTCAGTTGACAATTGACCCCTCACAAGTTAGAAATTAAACTATTTGGTAGAAAATTCTTGTCTTTTGAAAAATTCGTCTTTTTAGCTTCACTGTCAGAAAAACAGTCGCTCAGTTTATAAACAATACATGCATTCGTATATTCAAAGTATATTGATTTTGAAAAAATTTGTAACATTGTTTAAAATGCTACTAGTTTTAGTTGAATTTTAGAGTTTTTTGTTATTTTTGAAAATCTCTTCAGAGATTCCAGGACCTTGTAGCTGGTGGGAGGGCTTAAAGGTCTCATAGTATTATAGATTTGAAATAGGTGAACTGGAGGGGCTTGATCAAGAGGTGTAGCTTCTCTGGGCAACTAAATGATTCAAGTCTGTGGAAACTAAACTGAGGAGGGATCGTTTCAAAAGGCAATAGGACAGCCTCCTGGAATATGAAGGGCGCGAGTTTTAATGCTCCCAAGCTGAGCTGTGATCGCCGCGTCAAGGGCTAAATGGCACCAGGCTTGACAAATCCTTCACCACCTCAGCGTGCCCTCCTCAGTTGAGGCGGACGCACTGAAGTCACAAAGGAGGTGTCCTAACAGATTCATTGCGAAACTTGGTCGAATCCCATAGTATGTAGACCCACACTTGCAAGCGGGGCTCTGCAGGGGGTGAACCTTATTTTCTTAGCTCCTTGTAGGACCAATGAGCGAAAGGTGGATGGCTCCTCAGGAGCAGTTCACCAGGAGCGGTGCGGACTTTTGACAACGATGGCGGAAATATTGTTTTCACGGCGGAAGAACAGCTAACGCGACTCTCTATGAGAAAGATGAACCGTAGCGGTGCACAAAGTAAGAGAGATCCCTTAGCGTGGCCCGCAAACAGCAGTTAAGGCACACCACAGGCGACAGTGGCTGCGGAAACTTGATGTGGAGCAACTCCGCAGGCTTCTTCTACAAGCAAGAGAAGGAAGGACTCCAAATACACTCCCCCAAATAGGGAGTTGAAACCAGTTTTGCCAGATCCCTGCTTATGTTGGTCGCAGCTTGGGTGCACCCGAGTCGCACGAAAACCGTGCACGGAAGGGGGATAAAAAGCACACAAATGTGTGGTTTGAGAACCAGCTACGTTGTGACGCTCCTTTTTTACCTCGGTACCTCATGGATGGAAAGCATGCTTAACAGTGTAATGGCCGTATCACACGCCCACATGCGCGGTTCTCGCCGACGTTGTCATTGCGATTGCTGTTGGCGTTAACGACTCGACCAATCAGCGCGCATGAGCTGACGTTGACGGCTGCGATCGCATGGATAGCCAGCGAGCATAAGTGCCAACCATTAACCGGGAAATGACGTGGAACTCAATCCTCGCAGTGCGCGGCCAAAATAGCCTAATTCGCGGGTCTCTCGCACTTAAGTAGCCCAAATTGCGACTTGTCGCAAATCACCGATTTCAGTCGCTCACAGAGCCCCTGAAGTAGCCTAATTTGCGATTAATCGCGCGATCTGGTAACACTGGTTGGAACGACAGAAGATTCTAGATACACAGGGCCTCACTTTCGCGCAGATGAATAACAACGTCTTTTCGAGAGTTGACGTTGCGTCGTTATCCTGAAGCCTGTCCAGCTCCCGAGGGACAGGCTGAGGAAAGAAATCTCAAAAGAGATTGATGCGTAACCCCGCAAGAGGAGCGCCACCAGGTTCAACGATATCTTCGTGAGATCGAGGATCATCGTAGTGCAGGCCAGAGACCTCTGGTTGCGGGACAGAGTAGTAGAAAGAACTCCAGGGTTTAGGCTCAAGGCGGGACTAAACCTAGAGTTCAAGAGAACGGTGTGTTTCAAAAGTACCGCGGAGCGACCGTACTGATTCCCGGCACCCCTGAGGATCCGTCTACCATTCTGAGGCGCCTCAGCTTCCATAACCACACTCTGTGAACCGATTCGTGGAAAGTTTATTCCGACCAACAGGAGGTCAGGCCGGAAGGAAGAGGCCAGGTTCTGGTTGTTTGTCTTCCTGAATATTCAATCAGGGTCCTTAAGACCCTGGTTTACCGGGCCTATCTATCACAAAGTGCAATAAAAGGTTGATTAACAGGTTTTCTTTATATGATGCGCACTTTTTTACATTCTCATAATTTATGCTGGAATGTCTTAGATTCATCAAAATGTATTTTGCGGGTAAAAATCATGTCCAAAAACATCAGTCAGGTATCGTCAGGTGGAGAGTCTACCATGTGGGCTTGAAACCATGAACATCCCAAGAACGTCCTTAGGACATTCCTAGGACGTCCAATGTCCTGAAGATGTCCTAAAAACGTCTCAAAGACATAGGACGTTTTCGACAAATCTTTTGTGCTGATATTAGTCGTCTTAAGAGCATCCCTAGGATGTCCAAAAGACGTCTTAGGGCAGATTGGCAGATTAACAATCAAAGAGAAAATGTGTAACATTTCTCTAAAGTTTCCTCTGTCCATCCCAGAACCCGCCTCTCAGACTTCGACCAAAAACTTCTTTTTTATTTTTTAATAGATTCGAATTTTTTCCTAGTTCTATCGGAAAACAAAATCTACCTACGAGATTTGGTTAAAAATTTAATTATTTTGTTGAAAATGTATCGTTTTTGGTTAAAAATTCTACTGTTAGGTGAGAAATTGAACTGTTTTATTTAAAATTCGTCTTCTTTAATAGAACGTCCGTCCTGATGTATTTAAAATTCATCTTTCCGTAGAAAAGTTATCTTTTTGTATTAAAGGTTAATTCTTTTCAATTGAAAAGTCTACTATTATTTGTTTGGTTTAGAATTCATCTCCTTTTATTGAATTTTCTACTTTTCGGTTGAAAATTTAATTATTTTGTTGAAAATTCTACTATTTTCTTAAAAAGTCTGATTTCTTTATGAAGTTCAATCATTTTTAATTGGAAAGTCAACTTTTATGTTCTTGGTCGAGAATTTATCTCTTTTGATTAATAGGTCTATCTGTTGAAAATTTAGCTTTTTGGATAGAAAATGCAATTCAAAAAAATACAATTTTGAATCAGGAATTTATTTTTTGGTGGAAAAATAATATTTGGATATTTTTTTCGACTCAAAATTTCCGGAAAATCCGGAAATTGTTTGGGAATTGAAAAAAAAATCCGGAAAAATCTAGGAATTGCCCTTGATTTTATTTTTTATGCGGAAAGTGTTTCTTATTTTCTTATAATTTTTTATTGTGTATTGTCCGTTTGAGCTACTTGCGATAATTTTTTCTCATTAAAAATTGAAATTACTGAAAATGATTAAAAATTACAAAATTAAAACTGTCCAATTTTCAAGATTTTTAATTCAAAGTTTTATAATTTCAACGAGAATCATTTGCAAATTTTTGAATTTTTAAAACATAGAATGGAAATTATTCAATTTTTGACATTTATATTTTGAAGGTGTGTCATTTGAAACATTTTCATTCTGAAGATTTGCAATTAAAGACACTTTAATATTTAATTTGCATGATAAAAAACGATGCAATTCCGAACATTTTTTTGGAATATGTACATAGTAAAATGCTGAAGATTTAAAATGGAAAACTATTCAATTTTTAATATTTCAAATCCAAATTTATTAAACTCTCATTCGAAATTATTCAATTCTGAACAGTGAAAATGACAGCGTTAATTTATTTTTTGGTGAATCTTATAATTGTTTACATCCGTAATAGATGTTTCCATTGTGTAAAAAGGGAGACATTTTCAAATTCTCAAATCAAGGATATTATATAGCTAAAGCTAAAATGCTGGAATTATGAATAATCGCTAATTCAATAGGAATAATGTCGACAGAGGTTTGAAATTTATAATTGATTGCACATGTTAGATTAAAATTATCAATATTGAACAGGACTTAATCAAATGTAAATAAATAGAATCAATATCATAGCCGTAAATTTAAAGGTATTTCGGGTTTCAATCGTGTACAAAACTACCAATCTTGCTGACGTTTCGTGAACATTGCAGTTCTCTTCTTCTACTATGCCTGTAATTGGCCACAGCGCCCCACGTTGGAGACTGCTCGAACTTGATTAGCCAATTAAGTATTTTTTTTTAAAGATTGTTTAAGATTGTTTAATTAATTGTTACATTCATGTTAAAAAATCAAAATTAATTAATTAAAATTTATTCACTTGTTTAATCTTGTTTTAAGATTTCAATTTCTTCTCTATGTTTTCTTGGAAAAATATTGTATGTTTTGGCAATGACGGTCGTTTTCTCAAATGAAATGTTACGTCCTGTTTCGATGTGATGCTCAGCTAGAACTGATTGCGTGAAATTTTTTAGCCTGGCTTTACTCTCATGCTCCTTTACAAGTTGGCTCACCGAACTCCCGGCTTCTCCAATATAGACTTCACCACAAGAACAAGGGATTTCATATACTACTGGATCCCTAAGAGGTGCATTTTTATCTTTGGCGTTGTTTAGAAGTTGTTTTATTTTCGCAGGTGGTTTAAATATGTTTTGAATGTTGTGTTTGGTGAGAATTCTTCCTATTTGTTCTGTGATACCTTGAATATGGATGGTGGTCGTTTTTCTCTATCTTTCTTTAGTGGGTTGTGTTGACTTGTTTTTTTGTGTGTTTTCTTATTGCTTTATCAGTTTGTTTTTTGTGTAATCGTTTTGTATTAGCATTTGCTCAAAATTTTGTAATTCCTTTTGTAAATTATTTTTATCTGTCATGCAGACAGCTCTGTATATAAGGGAGTTGATGACCGATTTCTTTAGAGATGGGTGGTGGTGGGAGGAGGCATGTAGGTATCTATTTTTATGGGTGGGTTTTCTGTAAAATTGATGTCCTGATTTATACTCAGATCTTTTGTAAACTAGTACGTCCAAGAAAGACAATTTTCCATTTTGTTTAATTTCCATGATGAACTGGATATTAGGGTGTAATTGACTGATGAAATCGAAGAACTTGTGTAGTTCATCTATTGTATGCCCCCAGATGACAAAAGTGTCGTCAGCGTGATGTCACAAAAATTCCAATTTAAACTTGGATTAGTTGAAGATTTTATTTTCTAGATTTTCCATGAAGATGTTTGCTATTACAGGTGAGATTGGAGATCCCATTGCTGCTCCTAAGGTTTGTTCGTAGGATTTATTACTGAAAAATGATTAGCTATTATTGAGACAGTGTTCTGTCACGTCCTGTGACGTAATACAACTATATTATTTATACTTATATATTTAATAATCGCTACAGTCTGAACTCCGCAGTAATATCACGCAGTTTGGAAATCTTCACTTTTCTATACACCGTTAAAATACAATGACTTTTCACCTACAAATCTCCGAACTCTCCTCATAAAAATCAGCCACGAAACATTCAAGAGGGTGACACAGTGACCAGTTCCTTGGAATCAAGAAACGACACCCCGTGTACTACGCCTTCAAATATAGTCACCTGGATATAATGACGTGATACAATGACTTCTTGTCTACAAATCTCCGAACGCAACTTATAAAAATCAGCCACGAAACATTAAAAAGGGTGGCACAATGACCAGTTCCTCAGACTCTAGAAACGGTACCCCCGTGTACTACGCCTCCAGATATAGACACCTGGATATCAAATGATTTCAATTGTTACGTCCCCTCGCCATCAAGTTTTTGGTTGTCAAGATTTTGGTTGTTACCACAATGGAATCTCGTGTATATAAACCCAGGATCAGAATCACATCAGATCCAAGGTCTTTGTTTCAGGCATCATTCTATTTGTCGCCACACTTTCCTGTCCTGGCATACTACTCTAGCTTCCTTCACGTCCATGCATTTTTTCATGCAAGCTCCTGTGTTCCTATGACTTCTTATGTCTCTTCGGAGTAATGTCTCATTCACAGATTCTAACCATTCCTTCGGCGGTCTACCTTTGGGCATTCTGCCATTTACTTTACCTTTATACACTTGCTTGATCAGTCGTTCATCTTCCATTCTTTTAAGATGTCCGAACCACCTTAGCTGATTTCATTCCCATATGTCAACTAGTGTCTCCCCTGTACCACATTCTTTGAGGATTGTCTCGTTTCGTACTTTGTCCATCAGTGTTTTTCCGCATATTATGCGCAGAGGTTTCATGCCGATCGCGTTGATTTTACTTCTGTCCTTTTCTTGACATGTCCATGTCTCGCTACCGTATAGTACAGTTGGTACGAATATGGAATTACGTATGGCCATTTTAGCTTTTTTTTGATATGTTTTTATTTGTGAGGTTGGACCCTGCTCTACCGATAACCTATTTACCCTTATTTATGCGCCTATCTAACTCACCATCTATTTTTCCGTCGCTAGTGAATAGGCTACCCAGATATACGTACTTGTCAACTTGTTCTAATCTCTCATCACTTAGGACAATGTTGCATATTGTTTTCTCACTTTTTCCATCAAACATCATGATTTTCGTTTTATTCACCTTTAATTTTGAGGCCCATGTTCTTCATGCTTGTATCAAGTTTATTGAACATTCTTTGCAAGTCCTCGATTGATTCTGCCATAACAATCTTGTCATCTGCGAAAGCTAACCCACGTACCTTGACGGTTTCGAGATCTACACCTTCTTCTTCGAAGAGGGCAGTTCTTAGACACTTATCCATGAATATGATAAATAGCCACGAGGACATAACGCATCCTTGTTTCACGCCTTGCATAATATCGAACCATTCACTCTTTTTCCCATTTACCCTTACACTCGCTTTACTACCTGTATATATTGTTTTTATTGCTTGTAGGAGCCCTCCATTCACTCCGCTTTTTCTAGGTCAATAAATGCACAGAAAACTTTCTTTCCTACTCTCAAACTTTTTTCTGTGACCTGTCTTAGGCTGAATATCTGATCTGTACATGATCTTCCTGGCATAAATCCACTTTGGACTTCCCATATCTTCTCTTCTGTAATTTCCATTACCCTACAAATAAGTATTTTTGAGTATATTTTACTTACGGTACTTAGTAGGCTGATACCTCTGTAATTACTGCAGTTGCTTTTATCTCCCTTTCTTTTATATATTAGTACAATAATAGCCTTTCTCCAATCGTCTGGGGCTTTTCCTGTCTCGAAGCATAAATTTATCAATTCGCACAACCTGTGAGGTATGTACTCGCCACTGTATTTACGCATTTCAGCGCTAATACTGTCTATACCAGCAGCCTTACTGTTTTTCAAGTTCTTAATTATATCTCTGACCTCAGTGACACAGACTTTTTCAATTGGGTTTTTTAATGTATTATGTTCAATGTCGTAGTTTTGTTGTCCTATATCTTCACCTCCTAATAGTTCTTTGAAAGAGTCTTTTAAAGCGTCTACTATCCCGTCTATATCATATAGCATTTCACCTTTGCTGTTTCTCATGCTAACAAACTCTGTACGTTTACTTCCCTTCATCTCTTTAAATATGCTTAAAACTCTAAATTCATCTCAAATTCAAAATCGGACGGAAGCTCTGCCTCAGAGCACATTCTCGAATAAATACAGATAGACTCCGGGTATTTGGAAACCTTTTTCCAAGTAGTCGAAATTAAACTCGTGAAAATAAAACTAAAGTCAGTGTAGTGCATCGCAAATTTCAATCGAACTGAAGTCGATTGTAAATTTCAAAATCCTTTTAAAGCCAGTGAAACTAAACCCCAAAGAATCTTGATTCTTTGACAATTCTATTATCAAGTATTATTACCCTAACTACCTGCTGGGGACCTGAGCCTACCTGCTCCCCAATATACTCCTTTGACAAGATACTCATTGTCAAACATCTCAACGGAGAGCCACCTGAAGGACGATCAACGTTACCGTAGCAAGGTAATAAACGCCACCACGAGTACCAGTAATTTCTCCCATTCAACGAGAAGGGAAATCCAACCATTGACAAAAAACAGTTTATTGAAGAATCTTCCCAATGCTCAGTGAATCCCCAAAATTAAACTCGCCGAGTTTGAAACAGCACAAATTAGAATATTTATATTAGGTATGTTTTAATCAATGAGTTAATAATTCACAATATTTAAATTTCTCTTTTAAAAACTCGTCATTAAGATCTTTCTTTATTTCAAGGTGGAGATCTGGATGAGGAGTTTCGCTGCCCGAGAGTCACCAGCGCAAATTGAAATTTTAAAGAAAACAAAACACAACAAGTGAAATCAAAATCAATTCATAAAAACGAATCCTTTTCTATTTTTTCTTAAACAAATAAATTCAGCTATCTCTCTTTCATTTTGTAATTTCTTATATTTAATAAACTCAAATATTATATCTTAAATGTATTTCAATTAATTAGTAGATTATTGTGTAGTTATCTCAACCTTCGGAAGTTATTCTCATCCCTGTTTCGAAATCCTAGATTTCGTTCAAAAACGAGAAAACCTTTTAATTAATTATTTTTAACAGGTAAGTTTGTTCCCTTTAGGACGTAACAGTTCTATCAAAAGTGTGAGATTGGAAGGAAAGTTTGCAAAGGATTTAATAATGTCGATTGTATCAGAGACTGGTACTTTCGCAAAGAGAGATACTACGTCGATACTCACTAGGATGTTTGGAGTTGAATGTGAATCTGTTGTGTCTTTCTGATAAAGTCAAAATAGTTTTGAACGTGTGTCATAGAGTTTCCTGTGAAAGGATTCAGTTTTTTGGCGAGAAAGCCTGGTAGGTTGTATGTTGGTGAGTTCATTGCACTGACGATCAGCCTGAGTGGAATGTTGTTTTTGTAGATTTTTGGGAGTCCGTAGAGTTTTTAAGAGATGGAATTAGTAGGTATCAATTTAGATATTGTTTCGCTATCAAGTTTTGAGTCTTTGACAAGGGTTTTTGTTTTCCTGACTATTGTCTTGTGGGTTTTTTAAAAGTTTTTTGCATGTATCGTATGTTAGATGGTCTATGATTTTGTTGTTATAGTCTTCTTTATTCATTCTTGATGTTGTGTTGCCTTTGTCTGCGCGTAATATTATGCTTTCTTTATTCTGATTTTGTTCCTTAATTACTGTCTTTCTTTATTTTGTTAAGTTTGAGGAGAGAAGTTGGGCATGGCGTAAGATGTTGGGCGTCCTAACCTGTATGTCATTCCCCTTTTTGGGTGGAAAGGTATATATTGTGGATTCCAAATTACTGATGAGTTATTCTTTCCGGATTTTGGAGGGAGATACTGCCAAACTAAGTCCTTTAGGTAAGGCTGAAATTATTTTATTGCTGAGAGGTTCAATAGAGATGTTTTTTATTGTGGTACTTAATTGTGTACCTTACTGGAAGTAATTTGTCAAATTTTATTTTGTTGTTTTCGAGTGGAAAGATCTTTAGTCCGTTGGGATTGATCAAATGATATGTGGTCCAGTGTAGACCAAATGTCAAGTTTGAGTACGTTGGATACGAAAAGGTGAAGTTTTAATAGTTTTTTGGACGTAGTGTGCAAGAAAAATTTAGTATGTTGTATTCTTTCTTTCATGAGAAGCAAACTTTTTTTATGTAGAATTGATTTGGATTTAGATGTTCCCAAATGAATAATTGAATTTTAGAGAATAATGGACGGAATAGAGTCAGATTATCAACTAATGGAAGGTATATTGGGAAAAGAATCCATCTGAATGAACAAGTGTAGCTAACAGATACCAGAACTGGAGTACTGGCCTTTATTTGGAACACGGTGAAAAATAGACGATTCAAGTTAGAGAGCTAAAATGTAGGCAGTTTGTCCGTTCTTCTGATGGTGGAGAGGGCCTTTCACAATATTTCTCCCTAAGTAGTTATAGAGACTCTCATTTTATGGCCAGTCTGACGGTTATAAGAAGATTAGACTCACTGCCAGGATAATCAAGGTATCCCTCCGAGATGGTCAATATGATCATCTTGTTTTCACATATTTCTACCATCCGTAGATGAGCAGATAACCCCTCGCGAAGCGAAAATATTTGCACGTCAATTGTGCGCCTCAAAATTAAAAGGCCAAGACCATTTTGGGAATGAGCAAATATCGTTGAGCCGTTCTGCGTCATTTTTTCTGTCTTTTGAATTTAAAAATATTTTCAATAAGTTTAAAATGCTTTCCAATATTTGAAACATGCATAAAGAGTGACGTACATAAGAGAGAACATAGTGGAAAGTAGATTGAGTTTTTTTTTTTTTTTTTTTTTTTTGAATTTTCAATGCCAAATTTGAAGCTGCCAAGGGATTGAGTAAAAAGGCGTCACTTGACGCTCAGCTATCAATCTGTTGTCACAGTGTGGTTTCTGACTGAAAACGAGTTAAAAATTTCATCTTTCATTGATGATGCAGAAATAATGTATTGTCAATGTTCAGGGTGTCCAGTGACTTTGAAAACCTTAAGAACCTGGAATTATTCTTGAATTTGTTTTAAAGCTTCAAAATTTGGAAATCTTGAATTTTTTACGAAAGCCTGCCTTGAATTTGGATTTCTTGTTGCTTTTAAAACAGCTATTATATTGGAATCCAGAGAGTGATTTAAATCTTATAGTCTCTTATAAAAGAAACATCTCGCTTAGAAGAGATCCTGATAGTAAACACTTTTTTATTGATCAAGATATAATTTATCTTTCGTTTATCAGAGAATAAATAAGGAAATTTCGAGGCATTTTTTATAGACTGTAGGGGAAAGTGGGGTATGGTGTCAGTGCGGGGCACGGTGACTCTTGCGAATATTGCTCGTCTTTTTTCAGTTTTATAACAGTTCTTTATACATAAAATAGCCTCCTTGAGTACCAAAGAAAGCTATGTTATGTAAAAAAATTAATATGACAATGAACAAACACGAGCATTATTTGCAAGAGTCGCCATGCCCCGCACTGTCACCATACCCCACTTTCCCCTCTTAATTATTTTATAGATTGCAATAAACAGACTTTATTGCCGTGAATAATTCTATAAGTTTTTTATTTCTTCTTCGCTATTATATAATTTCACAGTATATACAGGTTTTTGTGATATTCAACTTGCAAATTATTAGAATTATTATTCAGAAATTTCGATGCTCAAATTTTTTTTAGAAGGTTGCAAGATGTTATGCTTTAATACAAATCAATATTTACTAGGAATATGTATTATCATCAGAAATGGAAACGATCAAAACAAAGCGTGTTTCAGAGAAAGGATTCTTCTTCCGATCTCTCTAGTAGGTTAGTGGTTAGAGCACCTGGCCGGCAATCACTTGACCTGGCGTCGAATCACGATGGAGCGAAAGGAGATATTTTTCCTGAATAAATTTAATTTTAAAAGTAAAACACTTTGAGCCAATGAAAAGATAATGTAAATGAAAAGGATTTCTTGATAGCCGGAGAAAATGGATTCGTATGCCTATATATTCAGGAAAAACTTTCCAAAGGATACAAAAAAAATTACAGATTTTAGAAAAATGAATTGATTTTGAGTTATTCTTCCAGAAAAAATTCTAATAATCACTGAAAAAAGGAACGGAAAACAAATTGAAAATGAAGAAAATTATTTTGAAACAATTAAGAATTTTCATTCAAGCAAAAAACCATTTTTTTAATGAGAGCCAAGGAATATTTTTCTTCGACTTAAATAAATGTTCCTGGAACAAAAGGACGGTTTAATTTATTAAAGTTCAAAATTCTAGAGTTGAACAGCATTTAATTTGAAATTGTAGGATTAAAATCGTTAAAAGCTTTCATTTCATCCATGTGAATTATTAAGCTTTTAATTACACGATTCCGAATTAAAAATTCACTAAGCTTTAATTCAGTTTTGATTACTTTAAAAATGACACATTCTTTTATTTCTAATGACCATGTAAAATTTGTATGAACGTCGAAGAACTCGTGGATTTTAAGCAGTAATGGGCTACGTCACCTAGAGAAACATGATATATCTAGAGGACTCTAAATGAAAAAACAAGAATGATTTACCAACTTTATCTCTTTAAACAAACTTCATTTACGGTAAAAATAATTTTTTGACATGTGTGAGTGAAAAGATATTAACTTCGTGAAGAATTGAGCTCGATAAAGTTAAATTATAAACTATTATTCTCATAATGACACATTTTTCCAGATCATTAATTTATAAAGAAATAACATAAGGATAAATTCGAAAAAATACTATCAATACTTTCTGGCTTCCTAAATATTGAGCATCCTTTTTTTTAAACTAGCATCTGCAATCGCGCTTTAAGCGCACCAGTTGTTTTTCGAATTGAGTGGAAAATAATGTTTAATAGAAAATAAAAGTTTTGAGCAACAATTTATTTTTTAGATTTATTTGTTTTTAGGCTCACATAAATATAATTTTTCTAGGTTTCTCGGGAAAATTCAAAACGGTTTTTTTTTAATTTTGAATACGTCGAAAACGTATTGAGAAAATTTCTAATAAATTTTTTCATTTTACTGAATTTCACAGAATTTTAGGAAAAACTCAGCTTGCCAGATACTTAGAATTCATTTAGATCATTAAATGATTATTAATATTTAAAAAATTTTTTTTAAATCTGTCAAAGTCATGAAATATTTTTAATTTCTTTAAAACTTCTAATATTTCTAAATATCTTCCAGACTGACTTGAATTATTCTTGAAATTCATTAAAATTGTCCAGCTTAAATTAATTTTTCAGAATAAAAATCACTATGATTTTACCAGGGATCTTCAGAAAATATTTTTATTTCTATCTTGAAACCTTTCAAAATCCTCAAGAATGTCTGCACTGTTTTTTTTTTTACGAAAATCCTCAAAAACTACATTTTCTTTTCAATTCTTTGAAATTTTTACAAATTTTAAATTATGTGTTAAATTTCTGCAAAAATTCTATATTTTTTCTAAAATGATTAAAATTTTTTCTAAAAGTTTTGAAAAATATTTCAAAGCTAAAAAAATTACATTCAGATTTTCCAGATTCCTTCTTGACAAATGGAAAACCCTTAAAAATGTTTTAAAATATTCTCTTAAAATTAATGTTACGAAATGAAACATTATTATAAACATTCCTAGAAATCTTTAAAAAAATTAATTTTCTTCAAATCTTTCAAAATTCCTGAGAAGTATCTAAAATATTTATTCAACCAGTTCGAAAATCTCCATTTTTTAAATTTTTTGAAAATCTTCTCAACTTTTAAATTATTTAAAAAATTTTTTCTAACTTTTTAAATTTTCTTCAGAAATGATTTTTCAAAGCAAAAAATCACTTGAAATTATCCCAGGAATTTCAGACAAATTTTTTTATTCTGTCAAAATGTTTCAAAATTTTCAAACGTTTCTACATTATTTGTTCTAAACCTTTAAAAATCTAGATATTGTTAACAATTTTTGAAATGTTTTTAAAATTCAAATTATTTTTGTATTTCTTCAAAATCAATAAAATTTTGAAATATATTTAAGAACAATTCAAAGTTTTTATAAAAAATGTTTAATATTAAAATGATTGTCTTAAATTCTTCCAGATTTTTAATAAGATATTAAAATTGAATTTTTTAATTATTCCAATAATTTGAAAAGAATTTCAAGAGGGTTTGAAAATTTTTACAATTTTTTGAAAATGTCAATGTGTTTCAAAAGATTTCAGATTTTTTAGGATATTCTAAAAGATTCCAAGGATTTTTAAGGAGTTTAAAAAATTTTAAGGTATTTGAAAAATTGTAGTTACAGAAAAATCCAAGGAATTGTTTATTGATTTAAATAACTTCAAATGATTTCAATGGTTTGTAATATTTCAGAAGAATTTTAATATTTGAACGCATTTTCAAGAAATTTGGAAAAATTCCTAGGGATTTTGAAGGATTTATATACCTTCAAGGGATTTCCAAAGGTTTCAAGGTATTTTCATGATTTTATAATATCAAAAAATAGTCCCAGGATTTTTCAATTGATTTCAATAATTTGAAAGGATTTCAAAGCATTTGATAGATTTTCGTTTTTTTTTAAATTTCGAGAAATTTTCAAAAGCTTGGAAAAATGTGAAGGTATTTCAAAAGATTTTAAAGGATTTAAACAATTTTAGGGTGTTTTAAAAGATCCCAAAGCAATTTTAGGATGTTGGAAAATTTTCAAGGATTACAAAAATTTGTAAAGATTCCAAAAAATTCTAGTTTAATAAAATAACTTGAAGGGTTTTTTAAGCGTTTGAAATATTCTATAGGATTTTTGAAGATTCTAATGCATTTTCAAGAGTTTTAGGGGATTTCAGAAGGTTTCAAGGTATTTCAGAGATTTTGTAATTTTTTTAATATTTGAAGGAATTTTCAATTAGTCTCAATAATCCGGAATGAATTTAAAGAATTCTATAGATATTCGGTTAAAAAAAAACCAGTAATTTTTGAAAGTTCTAAAAGTGCCAAGGTATTTCATAAGATGTATAGGATTCCTGGAAATAGAACAAAGAATCCAGCGACCAAATTTGGACAACCACCATAAAATGCTCCCATTGTGATTAAAAAAAAAATGTCTGTAAATTTTTTTTCTCTTTTTGGACAAAAATGAAAAAAAAAAAAGAAAAATGAAAAGACAACCAACCAAATCCCATTCCTTCTCTTTTTTTTATTTCTTTCGTCTTTTTAATTTTTATTATTATCAAATCACAATTCAAAAACATTTATAATATTTACCAAAGTTTCAGTTTTTTGGTTCGTCGCCTTCTCACTTTTCATTCCTCTTTTTTATTTTTGTCCAAAAAGTACAAAAATTTGAAAAAATTATTTTTTTCCAATTGCAATAGGAGCACTAGGGTGGTCCAAAATTTTTTTTTTAATTTTCATGGGGACACCCCCCAACTTTATTCGAATCCACCCAAAAATAAATTCATTTTTTTTCTTTTAAAAAAAAATGATATTTAGGAGTGGCGCAAGCCCCATGAAGTTTAACATGTATTTCCCATAAGAAAAAAAGACGTTTTTGTAAATCTTATTCAGAATCCTCAATATTATCTCAATCGAGTTGAAACACAACATTTCTTCTCACAATTAGCCATAGAATACGAATAAAATATCACTTTTCAAATAGCACCCCCATAAGTCTGTTTTATAGGGTCCCAAAGAAACCCCATAAGTGAAAAAATGGGTTTTGCGAGTTTTTGGCGCTAGTTATTATTTTTTTGGGTTTTTTTTTAATGGGAATTGTTTCTAGTACATAAAATATTACTTTATACTGAAAATTAGATATTTTCATGAATTGTTTAAACAGTTTATTATTGTTTTTAGCCATTTTCTCACAGAATGGAGTTAGAAAGACGCGGTTTTTTCACAAATTTTCCATTTGTTGTCCAATTTTCAATAAGAGGAAAGTGAAAGTTTATCAGTATTAACGATAGTGATTGTTGAAACAATTTATCATAATTATTAATAATATTATATTTCAATAATGCTAGAAAGATGCAGATTTTTTTTAAATTTCTGGCTTTTTGTCCAATTTTCATCTGTAGTGAAGTAATAATAAATTCAAGTTAACAAAATAATTGTTTAAACCAAATAATTATAATTATTAATAATATTATATTTCAATAATGCTGAAAAGATGCGGTTTTTTTGTTGAAATTTCTGGGTTTTTGTCCTCTTTTCATTCGAAGTGAAGTAATAATGAATTCAAGTTAACAAAATAATTGTTTAAACAATTTATTATACTTATTAATACTATTTTAATTGAATAATGCTAGCAATATGCGGTTTTTGTTAAATTTCTGGTTTTTTGTTTAATTTTCATTTGGAGTGAAGTAATAATGAATTTAAGTTCACAAAATAATTGTTTAAACAATTTATTATAATTATTAATAGAATTATATTTGAATAATGCTAGAAAGATGCTTTTTTTTATTTATGGCTTTTTGTCCAATTTTCATTTGGAGTGAAGTGATAATGAATTAAAGCTAACAACATAATTGTTTAAACAATTTATTAGAATTATTAATAATATTATATTTGAATAATGCTAGAAAGATTAGTTTTTCTTAATTTCTGGCTTTTTGTCCAATTTTCACTTGGAGTGAAGTGATAATGAATTGAAGTTAACAAAATAATTGTTTAAACAATTTATTATCATTGTTAATGATATTCTATTTGCGCAATTTTTAACTTTCTGTCCTTTTTCACTTAGTGAGGTAATAATTAAATAAAGTTAACAAAAAAGTTGTTCAAACAATTTAATATTGTTTATAACTACCTTTTCTTATATAAGTGCTAGAAAGTGGTGGTTTTTTCTAAAATCTTCCACTTTGTTTTGCCTGCTTAATTACTAACAATTAATAAATAAACATTAGAGAAAACTATATTTCAAATAATCTCTTTCCTTTTCGTGAATATATATTTTTCTGAAATAAAACAGATATTTAAAATTCATTGTTTTTGCCTCTTGTGTAAAATAGATTTTTTTCTTTAAAATAATTCTTTTTAAGCATTTGGAAAAGAGTAAAAATAATTCACTTAAAACAACAATACCTTTCGAAGAATCATTTTTGTTGTGGTTGACTTATTACTTGTTCATAAATAATAAGGTGATGCAAAGTGAAAGATTTTAGAAAAAACCGCCACTTTCTAGCACTTATCTGAGAAAAGATAGTTATAAACAATATTAAATTGTTTAAACAACTTTTCTGTTAACTTTAATTAATTATTACCTCACTAAGTGTAAAAAGGACAGAAAAGTAAAAATTGCCAAAAACCGCAACTGTCAGGCGCAATCGATATAGATGAAGATAGTCATAAACAATAATAATTTGTTTAAACAATTATTGTTGCTAAATCGAATTAATTATCAAGTCGCGCCTAATAAACAATTAACAAACAGTTGAAAATTTCAGAAAAAAACCGCAACATTCTACCGATTAAGCGAAGAGAAGATTATCAACAATAATAATAAATTGTTTAAACAATTATTTTGTTGACTTGAATTCATTATCACTTCAATCCAAATGAAAATTGGACAAAAAGCCAGAAATTTAAAAAAAATCTGCATCTTTCTAGCATTATTGAAATATAATATTATTAATAATTATGATAAATTGTTTCAACAATCACTATTGTTAACACTGATAAACTTTCACTTTCCTCTAATTGAAAATCGGACAACAAATGGAAAATTTGTGAAAAAACCGCGTCTTTCTAACTCCATTCTGTGAGAAAATAGCTAAAAACAATAATAAACTGTTTAAACAATTCATGAAAATATCTGATTTTCAGTATAAAGTAATATTTTATGTATTAGAAACAATTTGCATTAAAAAAAACGCAAAAAAAAAAATAATTAGCGCCAAATCTCACAAAACCCATTTTTTCACTTATGGGGTTTCTTTGGGACCCTATAAAACAGACTTATGGGGGTGCTATTTGAAAAGTGATATTTTATTCGTATTCTATGGCTAATTGCGAAGAGAAATGTTGAGTTTCAACTCGATTGAGATAATATTCAGGATTCTGAATAAGATTTACAAAAACGTCTTTTTTTCTTATGGGAAATACATGTTAAACTTCATGGGGCTTCCGCCACCCCTAAATATCATTTTTTTTCGAAACAAAAAAAAAATGGATGTATTTTTGTGTGGATTCGAACAAATTTGGGGGGATGTCCAGATAAAAATGCAAAAAAAAAATTTTGCAATGCATTTTTGGACCACCCTAAGGAGCATTTTATGATGGTTGTCCAAATTCGGTCGTTGGATTCTTGTTTTTATTTTTTTGGAATTCTATACATTAACTTGAGTATTGGACGTTGAATAGGATTTTGAATTTGATTTTAATCCAACTTAAAATTCCTAAATTTTAATTTCAGTAGATTTTACGTATTTTAGGGCATTTTAAAAGATTTCAAGAAATTTTCAATTCCTTTGAGTGTTTTTGTATGATATGCTATAGACTATGCTCTCTTTCTGTGGCGCCATTAATGTAGCTCTACCCGAAAACAAAGAATTTTGAAAAAACTGCACCTTTGAAATAATAGATCCTGTAAAATATCCCAAATGTTATTAAATTTCTTTCCAATTCCTGAAAATTCCTGACAATCCCTGGACATTTGGTCAAATCCAATCAAATTTCTTGAAATACCTTAAAATCCCTTCAATTTTCCATTCATTTTATTCCTTTTCGAAGTTTTCTAGAAATCTTTTAACATTCATCTTAAAATCTTCATATCGTTATATCTTTATATATTACGAAATTGTCTTAAATTCTTCCAGATTCTTTGAATGAATCTTATTGTCGGCACCGGTAATTTTTTGAATTCCGGTACCAGTGAAGATATTCTCAGTTTTTTTCCATACGGAAAATAAGATATTTGGCAACAATTTTAAATAAAGGTTTTAGTTCGAAAGATGTATGTGTGTATGTATATGTATAAGATAGATATGTTACACAAAATAATCTTCCTTCAACATGGTATTAATTTTAATGACGATTCATTCTATTAGGTGCGCGTTGGGTTTCAAGATAAACTGTTCAATCATTCATAAATTTCAAAACTATGTCAACATTCATCTCATTTCACCAGCTCGTTGGTTCGTTTTTTACAATATTTGCTGCTAGATCCATTAAAAAAAGCATAGATTGCGCCGTAAATCTTTCTCCACCAACCTGAAACGTAGTTACGAAACATTGAAAACTCAGGAAGCACATCGTTATCTTGGAAGATTAAAACAAATTTCAAGAAAAATAAATAAAATTCATCAATTGTCAATAGCCCCACCTATTTTCCACTTCTCTATCCACGTATGTAAGTTCGTTACACGACCAGTATATATACTAGCGGGTGCATTCCGGAAAAATCAGAAGTTGCCCCATACGAAATTCTGATAAAGTTTTATCTACGAAGAAAAAAAAATGAGGTCCTTTTTCGGGGCTCTCCTGCTCATCGCTTTGCTTCATTTACAAGAAATTGGTGAGTCTTTATTAGTAACTCTGAATTTTTATATGCAAAAATATGATCTTGATCGCGAGTTTTATTGAGCGAATGGCAACCATGTAAAAAAAGGTAGGTAAACGGCGACCAGGATTTTGTCAGAGTGGCTCATCCGAAATAAAAAAAAAATTGGATTCAATTTCTTATATGCTTTTAAACATTAGGACCCAAATTTTTTGAGAGGACCCGTTTTTGAGAAATCATGGTCGCCATTTTGAAAAATGTAGTTTCGGCCTCTGACACAAATCCGAAGGTACACAATAGCTCTTGTTCTCCGTCACACGGGATGACCCCCTTAACAGATATCCTCAAGATTGTTGATATTCCATATATTCTGAAGTATCCCAAGGTATTCTCAAATATTTCCAAACATTCCAAAAATTTCAAAAGTATTCCAAAATATTTCTACATTTTCTAATGTATTTCTCGGGAATTGCGACGATTTAAACACGATTTAATGACTTTGCTACGGAATCCGCATCATCAATCCCGTGCAGAAATTTTGAAAGGGATCTAGTAGGGCTCTGACGAGTTTTCCCTATTTCTAATCGGGCTCTAGTGGGGAAAACTAGTCGGGGCCCTGACGGTAACGTAACGCTTCGGCCACGAGGGCCCTACTAGGCTTTCTAGTAGTGTTCTAGTAGGGGTGGCACTTCCCTACTAAAGAAAAGTCAGGAATCGTCAGAAAAGTCAGGACTTCTGACCATTTCTGACAATTCCTGACCACTTTTGTTACCTTTCTCGCCAGAAATCGTCAGAAAAAGTCAGAATTCATGAGGAATGTTCAGAAATCGGCAGAGCCTGGGTTCTAAGGATAATAGTCATTTTATTAGGGGTCCAAGAATAGAATTCCATAAAACTCGAAAGGTGAATCTGAAAATTTTGTCCGTTTTGACGTATCTCTTTCTCTTCACAAGATACATTATATTTATCCTAATTTAAAATTTTTCACAAACATTTTTGACTATCTGAAATCGTCGAAACCCGTAGAATCTGAATTTCTAACCTTTGAATCTGTATATGCAACATTGAAAAAAATCTTTTTTTCATGTTAAATCCTTTTGGGTTGCCTACAGATGCCCAAATGGAAAAAAGAGGACATACCCCCCCCCCCCCCCATAATAAGACAGAAATTAAATTTTTTTGGATTATCAATTTTTTAAATGTTTTTCCACATATTATCCAGATTCTACAATAGGATTTAACTATTCGGTTAAAAATTTGTCATTTTTGGTAGAAAATTTATCTTCTGACGACAACATTCGTTTTTTGATCAGAAATTTAACTATTTATTTAAAAATTTAACTATTTTTCTAATTTTTTTGTGAAAAATTAATTTTTTTATCTAAAAATTTAATTATTTCATTTTTAGTCGGAAATCTTTTCTTTTGACTAAGGATTAAACCATTTTGTGGAAAATTCGTCTTTCTTCTTCAAACTCAAATGGTTGAAAATTGGTTTTTCTTGAATTAAAAATGAGTTTTAGAACTTAAAATTTAACAAGGAATCTGTATTATCATCAGAGAATAACAGAAAATTTTAACGCCTTTTCAGGGTAGATGGACACCTGGCAAAATAATGCGTGTGTTTTCTGAAGAAAGTTTCTTCTCTCGATCTCTAGTAGCTTAATGGAAAAGCACCCGACCGGCAAACGGAAGTTCTGAGGTTCGATTCCCAGCGGAACGAAAGGAGATGATCTTTTTTCAGAGACAAAAATTAATTACAATTTAACATTCCTATTTTTGGTTAAAAATGATATTTTTCAGCTAGAAATGAAACTATTTCGTTGATAATTCACATTATCTTTTTGAATTTTAGATTGGTATCAGAATCAACCATAAATGAGGATCCAACTATTTTTTTTTTAAATTAGTCCTTGTTGTTAGATTCAACTGGTTTGATATTTGCTGTTTTTTTGTTGTTGAAAATAAATTTTCAAACTGAAAACGTAACTATTTTCTTGTTGGTTGAAAATTGATCTCTTTGGTCGAAAATTTGAATATTTAGCTGGAAGTTCGTGTATTTAGTTGAAAATTCGTCTATCAGAACGAAAATTCACCTTCATGATCGAAAGGTCATCTCTCTTGGTGGAAAATTAACTTTTTTGTGGAAAATGCAACTATCATCGAAAAAGTTCATCTTGTTGGCTTCAAAATTTAATTAACTGGTTAATTTGATTTGAATAATTATAAAGAGGAATTTTTTCAACAAAATACATCAATTTTCAACTAAAAAAGATGAGTTTACAAACCAAGAATGGAATCATTATATTTTCAGTTGAAATATTAATTTTTTTACTAGGAAGAAGATCGAATTTTTAATAAAACAGTTCAGTTTTCAACAAAATAATTAAACTCTCGCCCGAGTAGTTAAATTTCAACCAAATTTTTAACCTATAGGTTCAAAATCCGGCAATTCGGTTTAATTTAAAATATTTGGTTCAAAGTTTAATGATTTTGTTCAAAATTGAACTATTTTGTTAAATTAAAATTTCATGTCAAAATTTCAACTGTTTTGTTAGAAATTCGTTCTTTTTCATGGTAAAAGTGCCATTGGAGAACTAATACAAAAAAAGTTCTACATTTCGTTCGATCCAAATCGGTTAAAAATTAAACCGACTCAATCCGGTTCAATCCGGTCGACAATCAAATTTTTTCGTCACTTTCTTCCCTAGAGTTGAAAATTCGATTGTCGACCCGCTCCACAGTCATCTCAAGTCGAATTTTCGATTGAGGTATGATGAAAAACTTTTTTCGGATTGGTTTAAATCAACTCGGACTGGTTCGGATATAGATCCCGAAATGATTCGGATAACTTCGGATTGGTTAGGAATGAATTCCTATCCAAAACTTTTAACAGGGGAGGGAAAAATATAAAACGCGATCGTAGGGAATATTTTATGAATAAAAGGTTCATTTTGTATTTTGACCAAAAAGTAGGACATTTTATGGGTTTTCCAAAGTTTAAGAGGACAGGAGAACAAGCTAGCGAAAAGTAGGTCATGCCCTTCCAAATGAGGACGTCTGGTCACCCTAGGGTTAGCCTACCTGCGGTCCTAGCCGATGAGCTACCTGATAGGATGTTAATTAGCAAATTTTGCAAACTTTCACACTTAAGGCTATGACGAGTTGGTCACGTGACCGGATTCCTACCTTACCGGCACTTTCCTTAATTGTCAACTTATTTTTACACGAATAGCGATATCGAGTTGAAAATTTGGGATAATAAATGAGAAGCTCTAAGAAATGCGGCTCTGGTCCTAAATTATAATAATCATGAAAAAAGTTTTCTGTAAAATTGTTTGTTTTTGCTTTTTTCATGATTATTACAATTTAGGACCAGAGCCGCCTTTCTTAGAGCTTCTTATTTATTATCCCAAATTTTCAACTCGATGCGGCTATTCGTATAAAAATAAGTTGACAATTAAGAAAAGTGCTGGTAAGGTAGGAATCTGGTCACGTGATACACTTATCACATGGCCTCAAAGCTGGTGAAATTATTTTTAAAAACTTTCAGTAATATACATCTGCAATATAATTTCTAAAGAATCATTGACGTAAAATAATGAACATTTTGATCTCTTATGGACATGTGACCATTGGCAGGCTGGCTGGAAACTTCTGTCATGGCGTCAGACAATGTGCGTCGCGAGCATTCAGGCGGCAATTCAAAATACGCGTGTAGTTCAATTTTGAAATACTTGAAGTTTTGGGGATAAGGATATTGTTTTGTTTGGGAATTGCCTTGCCTTAGGTGGCTTGACAATCAAGTTGAATTTTTTTGTATTTTTTCGGCTGAATTTAGAGACTAACTACTTAGAAATATTTAGAATGGTCTAGGTTGAAGAAAGAACACATATTTCGGGAAAAAGCCTGCGACGGCATAAAAACCCCATTCATTGAATAACGAAAAAAAAACTAATTGAGATCATACAAATGGAATCGCGAAAAGAAGACAATTACACTGTCGAACAGAGAAAGCCCGAGAAACCCGGCGTTGGCGTCGCGCACGTGGTCGTTTCGATTGAATTTGGTTTGACTCGCTAGGGAATCTCGGATCGCACTGAGTCGATCGAAATCCCGCTTTCACAGATGGAAAGTGGATCAATGATTTTTGGTCGGTTCGCAGACGGAAACTCCAATCGCGCTGAGTCGATTGGATTCCAACTTTCACTCGTGGAAAGTGGAAAAATAAACACTCGAACTGCGGACAATGACGAACGGACGCGCGAGAGCTCTCGACGGACCGATCGATGAAAGCTTAGTGACAACTGCGCCGAGCCAAACGCCGTTCTCGCGCATACACACATCCTTCCGCTCGTACTCTCGCCCGCTCCCATCTACATTCCGGTCAAACTCGCGCGAATTCGACGCATTCAAACTTGTATGAAAATGCTCGCTTGATCTCAACCTTTTGTTACGACGTAACATACTCCCGGAAAACGCTGCGAAGTTAGTAGAATTACATTTAACAAAGTGAAGCAGAATCGAATATGATTATAATCCATACGAAGAAAGTAAATGCATTTCCTTAAAACTACTATCGATACAGACCGATAAACAACATGAACAAAGAACGATGATTAATGTAATAATAATGAGGTCAGTTTCTTTTGGAAGGACTGATCCAATGATTTGGTGAGTTTGATCACAACAAAGTAACGCTTGGTCTAATTTGACAACCAACTGGATGATGTCCTTATCAAAGATTTGAAACCTTAACGAGATGGATCCTATTTACAATATGTACATTGAGTTTATTTTAACTCGCACTAGATTTATTTGCCCCAACATAAAAAACTATGACAATAACCCTCGGTCAAATCCTACCCTAGACTTTCATATACTATTCTGACTAATTTGGTCCTTTAACGCTTGGACCTTTGCCCGGCTGTGTCTTTTACGCGGTTGGTAAAAGACACAGTCGAGTGATATTACGCTTATAGTTACCGCTCGCAGTCTTGATCCTTGCTCCAGAAATCCCGACAAGCCTTCGTGATGAAGTTGTACGTCGATAGTCGATCAACAGGCACTGAAACAAGATGTTTCTCGGGTAAGAAATTGAAAGGTTGACCTATCAATAAGTGAGCAGAAGTGATAGCTAAGGGATCATTGGGATCAGATGGAAGCGCGTATAGAGGTCGAGAATTTAATATTGCTTCGATTTCAATTAACAAAGTATTAAGTTGTTCATAAGTGAGTTTTTGATTTTTCAATACCCGTTTCAAGTGATGCTTGAAACTCTTTACAGCTGCTTCCCAAAGACCACCGGAATGAGGGGATCAAGGTGGGTTAAAATGCCACTCAATTCTTTTGGATAATGCAAAGGATCCTATTGCATGCTTGAATTCTGTTATATCAAGTAAATCATAGATTTCGCAAAGCTCTTTGTTGGCCCCTACGAAGTTTGTACCATTGTCAGAATATATGTGTTCTGGAAAACCTCTCCAGCTGATAAATCTATGTACCGCTGCCAAAAAACCTTCTGTTGAAAGGTTGGTTGCAATTTCGATGTGCACTGCCTTTGACATCATGCAGATAAAAACGCAACAATAAGTTTTGATAAACATCCTATTGCGATCCTTCTTTTCCTTAATGAGAATTGGTCCGGAAAAATCTATCCCTGTACGACTGAAGACTGGCTCTTCTGCGACCCTGACCTCGGGCAAGACTGTCATTTGAGCCTGAATTGTCTCAGGTCGTTGCCAAATACATTCGACACAGTGGTGACCTATTTTTCTCATTTGATTGTTACCGCTCAAAATCCAGAATTTTTCTCTAAGAGCATACAACGTCGACTGAATACCCAAGTGCTTATTATCCTTATGACATTCGCGGATGATGAGATCGATAATAGGGTGCTTGCTAGGCAATAAGAGAGGGTGTTTTTGATTGTAGATTAATTGTGACTTTTTCAAACGACCCCCCACTCGAATGAGATATTATTCGTCAAGAAAGGGATTCAGCTCGTCGAACTTGGTGGTTTTCGATATGAAACTGTAATTTCACCGGTAGCTGCTTCTCGAGCGGTTGCGAGAAGTTTGATCTCCGCTGGAAATCTTTCGCGTTGTATCATCGCCAACAAGCGACGTTCAGCCTCGACTATTTCTTGACATGAGAGTGAACGATTTCTTTGAGATTTTCAATTTTTCCAACGCAAAAAATTAGCTACTAGTCTTGTAAGATGTTTGAATTATGAGAATCGAGAATATATATAATTGCAAGTGACTAAATTGAGTAGGCAAACACCCTCTTTTAACCCTGGCACCCTGCATCATGATATTTCGACGAATAGGCTGAGCTAATCAAATAGGCCCTGTGGTCCAAAGCTTATTTTTGATGAAATCGACTGGAAGTTGTCCCCTAGAGAGACAATCAGCAGGATTATCTTCCGATCTGACATGTCTCCATTCGACTTGATTTCTCAGAGATTGGATATCAGCGACCCAGAACGTTACTTTCTTGATTGGAACTTCGAATTGAGCTTTTGAGTCGACGTAGAGTTTTTTGAGAATTGATGCCGCGCAAAGTTCTAACCAAGGAATGGTGACACCACTTAATGGAGCCACCCTGGATTTGCTGCAAATCAAGTTAACTGTAATGCTACCTTTCGCGTCAAGAGATCTAACATAGAGACATGCTCCATAGCCATGAAGGCATGCATCGCAAAAACCATGAATTTCGACTTCTATTGGATTTTCGCATAAGAATTTTCGCGGAATTGGAAAGTTTTGCAAACTCGAGAGTTGATCAGTAAATGCCTTCCATTTGGTATGGATATCTTGAGGAAGTGACTCGTCCCACTTGATTTCAGCTTTCCAACAGTCCTGTATCAAGACTTTGGCGTAGAGTCGCACCGGCCCCAAAAGTCCGAGAGGATTAAAGATTTTTGAAATTTCCGACAGCAATTTTCTTTTGGTGGAAGTGGTTTGAGCATCGACAGCCCGAACCGTATACGTGAGGATGCCACGTTGGGAATCCCAAATAATTCCGAGAGTTTTTTGAACAGGATCTTCTTTAAGGACACAATCTAAGTTGAAAATTTTCTTTTCGATGTTGTCAAGAATAGGAGGATGATTAGAAGCCCATTGCCTGATGCTGAAGCCACCCTGAGCCAGTAACTCGATCATTTTGTCGCGAATACTAGTAATTTCTTGGATGGAATTCGCGCCTAAAACTAGGATTGCTAGAAAAGGTGCACAGACAGTTCCAAACGTAACTATATTTAATTGAAAAGTTCTAATTTTACCTTAATGGTAACTCAAAATTTTCTGAAATTTTCTATCGTCCGGGTGAACTAGAACCTGCCTGTACATCTTCTCGATGTCCGCTGTGATCACGTATGTGTGTGTACGGAACCGAAGAACCTGTTCAAAAATTGTATTCTGAATAGCAGGACCGACTAATAGAACCTGATTAAGTGAAATACCTTTCGAAGTTTTCGCTGATGCATCGGATACTACTCTGACTTTAGTAGTTTCACTAGATGTTTTTATTACGGCATGATGGGGAAGATAACATCCCTCCTTCGTTTTGTCACAAAGCGTCATATGATTTAGGGTAATGTATTCATTAAGGTTTTTATCATACTCGGTTTTCAAATGCGGATCGGAATCGAACTTTTTCTCAAGCGCGTAGAATCGTTTTAGGGCCTGACCTCTGGATTCGCCCAACTGAAATTTACTGTCTCGAAAAGGAAGTCGTATGAGATATCTTCCACCCTTATCCCGTTGGGTGTGATCTGAATAATGCTGTTCGCACGAAACTTCATCGGGAGATTTAACCGGCTCATGCTCAAAATCCTCAATTGCCCAAAAACGTTGGAGAAGTTTGTCTATTTTTACAACGTTGCAAAAAGCCTTTGCCGATGTTAAAAGAAAATCCGATCCCCCTGCCATAATCCAACCTAGAGTAGTTTTTTGTAGAATGATTTTTAGAGTTGTGATGTTAAAGCTTAATTTGACCTATCGACAACATTGAAAGTGTTACACCTGCTGCTAACAAAATGTCCATCGACTTAGGCACATGAAACTGTGGATCCGCAAGTTGTACATTTTTTGGAATGTCGAACAAGTTTCAAGGAAATGTTTCATTAGGCACAAGATCTGCGATTTTAGGTACTATTAAAAAATTCAGTTCTCGTTTAAAATTTCAGTGAATTGATTGAAAAGTGGCTTTAATATACTCGTTGGAAACAGTGTACAAATCGTTAACTTCTCCGATGTTGATTGAACAAGTCTGTTTAGTTCGACTGTTTTGAATTCTCAAAACAGCGGTAGTCATAAGCTGAGAGTCTGATGGAAAAGCCCCCGAAGCTAAAGTGTGACTGCTTAGTCATCCTTGAGGAGCGGGAAGATTTGAACCTTTCGAGTCTCCTTTCTTTTGAAAACCGTCTGATTTGCCAATTTTAGAAGCTCTTTCAAAATGTAACAAGGTGTGGTGGCCCCTATTGCATTCCCTGCAGCGTTGTTTGCTTGGACACGGGAACGCGTGTGCGCTTAGACAGTTGCGACAGAGTCGATGATTTTTTACCACAATCGAACGATCCGCGATTTTAAGTTTGTTAAAAACGGGACATTGGTATAAGCGATGTTCTCCCTTGCACTGGATACAAACGGAGTTTGTGATTGACGAGGAAGAAGTCACAAACGACCTTCCTTCGACCTTTCTGACCTTCGGAGTCTGTCACCCCCCCCCCCCCTTTCCTACCACCCCACGGCCACTCGAAGCAACCCTATCCAAAGAGCGAGGTTTGAAAACTGTTGACTGGATGAATTTGTACAACTCGTTCAGCGTCGGCAGCTCATTGTCGTCTAGTTTATCCTGCCATTTGGCCAGAATTCCTGGAGGAAGACGTCTCTCCAGGATTCGGATAATCATCTGCTCGCTAAGATCATTGAGCTCGATTTTAACTTCCCGAAGCATACTGATATGCTGTTTAGTTTTATCAATAAGCAAAGAGAGCTCATCGGGATTCGCTTTATACAAAAACGGTCCCACGCCTTTGTGTAATTTTCCTCGCTAGAAGGAAACGCGATGATTTTATTTTCAGCTGAACTGGAAAGTGAATTAGCTAGTTGTGTGTGTTTGACATAATTGGTCAAATCTGTACGCGTGTGAACGAGAGCTTCAAAGTTGTGCTTCCACACGACCCACTTCTCATGTTCCCCATTGAAATTAGGAATCTGAATCACCGGTAATTTTGGTCTGTCCTGTCTTTCGGAAATCGTGATATTACTATGATTCAAAGTCGAACTAGCAATCGGTGTCGCAGTTTGTCTTTCAGTTACACAAGTCGCGACGTTACAGTAATTTGTACGTATTCCCGAAAATGCATGGACAGTCGGATGATCAGTTTTGAGCGCGGCCAGCTCGTCAATTAATTTCGAATACTCTTTGAAAAGACTAGTGATGTCTGTTAATCGCAATTGAGCATTGGTATAATTGCACGCGGGATTGTCGAAATTCACCTGCAATTCCGCAATTATCCCTTCCAGCGAAACCCCCTTTTGCACGATAAAAGCGACGCGTTTTTCCCCTTCCATTTTGTTAAAAAAAATTAATAATTTCTAAAAAGCCGTGTATGATTGGTGTTGTCGCGATTGTACGAGACAGAGTTCTTAAATTCTGAGAATTTAAATTCGGGTTTAATCACGGAGAATATGACCAAATTTATGAGATTCTGAAAGAATTTTTATAAGAATTGAAGAATTTATGATTGTTTACGTTGTTTACATAAAATTAGAATATTAAAACATCAATATAAATATCAATTAGAACATCAACTAAAAAATATCAAATATGTATCAATTAAAACCTTAATATTAAAATGTTAACTCTTTAAATTCGAATTTACCGCCAATTTATCAAAAATTCTGTTAAAATTTGCGTTTTCGAGCGCAAAGCCTTTCTAGACAAAAAATGAATTTTTTGGAAATAAAATCACGAAGGCTTCAGCAGTACCGTGACAAGTATCCCCACGCAAAATTCATGATTATCAATTGCCGGAACTACTATTTATAATGGAAATAGATCGCTTCGCATGAATTCTATCATGAGCCACGTGGGTGAACCCGCACTTACGCCCAAGCAACGTGAGAATTTCGCGACACACCTATCAATCGAGCGCGAATCTACTTGATTTTATTTTTGCCAAAATAAAAAACCAGAAAGATACTTATCTCTCTTCCAAAATTTCCATTTTGTCGAATAAATTAATTATTAATAATAAATAATCAACAATAAATAAATTATTAAACAATATTATCAATTATCAATTCCAATTATAAATCATTATTGTAACTTATCGATAAATAAATAAATTACGAGAGTGACCAAACGTGGTTGCTTCGGGTGGTCGCAGCGCACACAGAGAAAACAATATATGTGATAAAATGTGTTCTAACTCTCACGGACCTTTCAAGAATGGTGATTCAAGCAAAGAAAAAGTTTTCGAAGAATTTTCGGATGAACGGCTATTAAATTTGAATGTCTAGAAATAAGGAAATTCGGAATTAAATTCGTTAATTATATTCGCGAACTAATTAGTTGAAATTCAATTAAAATGAACCGGGAATTATTCCATCTGCATGACTCGTAAAAGCTTGAACAATGCCGATCAACAAGGCTTATGTTGAATTTACGCGTGAAATTAATGAAAAAACACAAATATCACACGCGGCGGATCATGATAAATAAACTTTCAAAAAGAAGTCCCGAAATTGTAAATTAATTGTTTGAAAATTCCATCTATCAAAAGCTTGCGTGTATTCAAAACTTGAAAAGGCCACGTGGGCCGGCCTGTTGCCGGAAGCTAGGAAAATTAACAACCGGACATAATCGCGAAAATGACCACTGAAAAGCACTAAAAAACACTTAAAAAATAAGAAATCACTAATCTGAAATCTTCCTCTGGAACCTCAGTGCGGCGGCCAACTGGATGACGAGAAGATCCTTTGTGGGAGCGACATGGCCAATGATTTTCTTGAGATGAAAGCTGTTCTCCTCGACGAGTCTCGAAACCGTGTGGCGCGTGAATAGCAAAGGTTCCGCTCGCCGGCGATGTTGAGCTGCGCGCGCAGTGGCCGCACAGGAATGCAGTGCTTGCCCTGGCGCGAGTCACGTAGACCCCGACACGCGCGAGACGCCAACGAATTAAGCACTCTCACGAACTTTCACACACAATGAAGGATGAGGCATGAAATTCATACCTCACAGGAGGCACCATGTTTTGTTTTTGAATTGCCTTGCCTCAGGTGGCTTGACAATCAAGTTAAATTTTGTTGTATTTTTTCTGTTGAATTTAGAGATCAACTACTCTGAAATATTTAGAATGGTCTAGGTTGAAGAAAGAACACATATTTCGGGAAAAATCCAACGACGGCATAAAAAACCGATTTATTGAATAACGAAAAAAAAACTAATTGAGATCATACAAGCGGAATCGCGACAAGAAGACAATTACACTGTCGAACAGAGAAAGCCCGAGAAACCCGGCGTTGGCGTCGCGCACGTGGTCGTTTCGATTGAATTTGATTTGACTCGCTATAGGGAGTCTCCGATCGCACTGAGTCGATCGAAATCCCGCTTTCACAGATGGAAAGGGGATCAATGACTTTTGGTCTGTTCGCGGACGGAACCTCCAATCGCGCTGAGTCGATTGGATTCCAACTTTCATTCGTGGAAAATGGAAAAATAAACGCACGAACTGCTGACAATGACGAACGGACGCGCGAGAGCTCTCGACGGACCGATCGATGAAAGCTATGTGACCACTGCGCCGCGCCGAGCCAAACGCCGTTCTCGCGCATACACACATCCTTCCACTCGTACTCTCGCCCGCTTCCATCTACATTCCGGTCGAACTCGCGCGAATTCGACGCGTTCAAACTTGCATGAAAATGCTCGCTTGATCTCAACCTTTTGTTGCGAAGTAACTGATATCTCAAATTTTTTAACTGACCTAGTATTCTCCCACGAAAAAATTCTCAAGCATAAAGTTTATGTTCAGAAACATGTGAATTCAGTGAGAGGTACTGTAGAGTAAAGAAATAATTGTTATTATTTTCTAAGGCCTTGTTAGAACACACAAAATTTTGCAAACAGAAGGGAAAGGGATTTTCGATATGAACATTTTTTTAAACAATTTTAAAAAAAGCTCGTATTAGGTTGTCTCATGTTACAAAATAACTTTTGAAAACTTCTTTGAGCACGCGAAGAAGTATTTAAAAAAATGTTTGCCTTTTCTCAAAAAGCAATATACTTCAGTTTATTGCTCTTCCAATGTTGCAAAAAATTCACACATTAATGTAGGGAAAATGATAAACAACTTTGGTAGATTATTATTGATCATACGTTTACACCATTTTTCTTAATTAATTTTATGATACAACTTGAAATAAAACTCCAAAAATTAATTAAGTATATTTATTTCAGATTTTTTTTTATTTCTGATTTATTTATGTTTAAACCAGTGTAATCTACTTGTGATGCAGGGTAATTCAAGTAATTCGAAGTAATTCAAGTAATTCGGTATGATTCAACTGATTCGTAGTAATCTCAGTATTCACAAGTAATATACTCATAATTGAGATATCCAACTGTAATATAGACTGATTACTCTATATTATTTTTACTATATTATATTATACTATACCACGCCATACCACGCTGAAAACACCAGTTCTCGTTAGATCACTGAAGTTAAGCAGTGTTGGGCGCGGTTAGTACTTGGATGGGTGACCGTTCGTCGTGAGTGTGGTGAGCCCATACTTGTAGTTATTTACTACAAGAAACTATCCAACTAGAAACACTACCCGAATCGGGTAGTGTCACGCCTACCCCGAAAGGGAAATGGCTGAATGGTATACATATATATTCTATTCTACACTTTTCTATACTATATATACTCTATATTATTATTACTTGCGAGGAAATGTTTTGTCAAAAATCCGTTTTTTTCATTAAAAAATGTATCTTCTTTGTTGTTAAAAATTCTTCTTTTCAGTTGGAAATTCAACTACGTTGTTGAAAGTTGACTTTTTTTTTTTTTAATTCATTTTGCTTGAAAAGATTCTGGATTTCAATTGAAGATTAAGCTACATTCACTAAAATACATTCTTCTTTGGCTATTCCATTGATTGGAACATCTAAATTTTTCTAAGTTTTCTTGGAAATTCATTGTTTTTTTTTCAAATTAATTTTTTCGCCTGTATATTAAATCATTTAATTCCTGATGAGAACTTGTTCTTCTTAGTTCAAAACTTCAGAAGTACTTTTTTTATTTTTTTTAAGTTTCGTTCTTTTGTAGAAAATTATGAGTCTTGCTTAAAAATTCACCCTTTTGGTTAAATACTGAACTATTTCCTTAAACATGAAACTATTATTTGAAAATTCATATATTTTGTTAAAAATTCATCTTTTTTTGTAAAAAAATCATCTTTTTTATCCAGAAGCAAAAAAAAATTTCTGAAAAATTTAAGCATTTTATTCAAAAATCATTTTTTTGGTTGAAAATCAATTTGCTTGACTGAAAATTCAACTACTTTGTTGCAAATTCGGTTTGTTTTTTTCGTGAGAAAATAATTTTTTATGTTGAAAATGTAAAAGTAACATTTCGGTCGAGAATTCATATTCATGTTTTTTGGGTTCAGGGGGTCTCAATACGTGGACATTTTACAAAAACCGGGGGGGTCAAATTTTACACAAATATAATACCTTCTCTGGATGAGAATGTAAAAATCAACCACATAGTTGAAAACTCATCTCTTCTGATGAAAATGTATTCTTCTCTGCTGAAAATTCAACTGTTTGGTTAAAAATTAATCTACTTCGTAGAGAATTCACCAATTTTGTGAAGGGGTAAATTTAAGATTTTTATTTTTTTTAATTTCTGTCTTGTATAGAAAAATAAGGTTCTTCCTTGAAAATTCAACTATTCTGTTAAAAAGTGAAATATTTATTAAAAATTCAACCATTTGTTTGAAAATTCATGTATATTGTTGAAAATTCGTCTTTTTTAGTATAAAGTCACCTTTTTGGATGAAATTTGAAATATTTTGGTGAAAACTTTAACTACTTTGTTCAAAAATCATGTTTTCGTTGAAAATCAATTTGCTCAATGAAAATTGTGATATTTCGTTTTTACTTCTAAGCTAACTATTAGACTATTTCAGTTAAAAATGTAACTATTTTGTTGAAAATTCGTTTGTTTTTTTCGTGAGGAAATAATTTTTTATGTTGAAAATTCAACTATGTGGTTTAAAAAAATCTACTTCGCAGAGAATTCACTAGTTTTGGAAAGGAGATTTTTTGGTTGATTATTCAACATTTTTTTCAGTGATCTTGGAAATTCGTTTGCTTGGTTAAAAAATAATTTTTTCAACTGCAAATTGAATTATTTTATTTTTGGTGAAAACTTGTCTTTCTTAGTTCAAACGTAAGTTTTTTATTTTATTTTTTTTTATTTCATTCTTGTATAGAAAAATAAGATTCTTGCTTAAAAATTCAACTTTTTTGTTAAAAGGTAAATTTTTTTTTTTAAGTTCAACTATTTGGTTAAAGATTCATGTATATTGTTAAAAATTCGTCTTTTTCAGTAGAGAGTAACCATTTTGGATCAAAATTGAAATATTTTAGTGAAAAATTTAACTATTTCCTTGGAAGTTCGTTTTTTGGTTGGAACTCAATTTGCTCAACTGAAAATTTAACTATTTTTTTAGTTGGAAATTCATATGTATATTTGTTTGCGAATTTATTTTTTAACTGAAAATGTAACTATTTTGCTGTAAGTTCCTTTTTTGTGTAAAAAAGTATTTTTTAATGTTGAAAATGTAAAAATACTATTTTTATTTGAAGATCTATCTAATTCAAAAATTCTTCTATTTGGTAATGTACGTCGTAAAAAATTCAGCAATTTTGTAAATTTGATTTTTTGGTTAGTAATTCCTCTTTTTTGGTAAAAACTTAATATTCTCGGTTTAAAATTCCATTATTTAGTTAAGAATTAATCTACTTCGTCGAAAATTTAGAAATTTTGTAAATGTAATTTTTTGGTTTTAAATCAAGTTTTTGTTAAAAATTTATCTTTTTGGTTGAAAATTCAACTATTTGGTTGAAAGTTGAACAAGTTTGATAAAAATTCAACTGCACCGTTAGAAAATGTATGTATTTTATTCAAAATTTCGTTCTTTTGTTAGAAAACTATTCTTCTTGGACATGATAAGATCCCCCTTTGGGATAATAGTGTGTGGGGGGGGGGGGGGAAGTGCTTATCGATACTCTTCCGCGAGGTGGATACGAATATCCCGGAATAGTGCTGATGAAAATCATGGCTAAGGTGCGGGTCTCACTATCAGAAGGAGAGGACCCTCGTGAAAAGAAAGACCAACTTTAGATCACATTGAGACCAGTTTCAAACCACGTTTGGTCTTTTTCTGGTCTTTTTACCTTTCAGCCTGTACCTGCATCAATTCTAGGGCATTGAAATAGACATCACTCCCCAAAGAACCTGGGATGATTCATTATTATTTACGAGATCTAGAAGGCTTCAACCAGTTGCCGTTATATTCATGGAACTCTGTCCCTCCCTCCATCTCGTCATCTCTTCCTGTTGAAATTTACAAGAAAGAACGCCCCTTTACAATCTATGACTCGTGATGAGCCTAATAATGATGGGATATTGGGGGTTCAAAATGCCGCGACAATAATATACCTGCCTATACTGTGATCTAAAGTTGGTCTTTCTTTTCATGAGGGGAAGTATGGGGGGGGGAGAAGGAAGGCTTGGAACGGCTCGTTTGGCTAACCAGGCGTCGAGCTTTTGCATATCCTGCGGCACGCTCTTTTGGCTAGTAGGGGGGGGGGGGATACACCCCCTTGCCCCTGCTCTGCGTGAAGCGTCGCTACGCGCTCAGATCATCCATAGGCGATGGATTGGAGACAATCTAATGGACGGTCAGTGCACCTTGTTTTTGTTTTAAAAATTTTGGGAAGGGGGGGAAGGAAGAGGGAGAGGTAAGGAGTGGAGCATGGCCTTTTTTTAGAAACGGGAGTTCATACGAATGGGTCGCGGATGATTAACCCCTAAAGTTCAATTTCCTCTCGATTGACTTGACGTTATGCGGTCGCGCGATCCTGCATCCGGTGAGGCTAAGAGGGACGGCAAAAAGGTCTCCGGAGTGTGATCCGCACACAAATCTAAGATGCACGATCCAGGGGTTTCGTTTCGTCGAGCGGTGACGGAAGTGGCGGCAACGGGTGTAGCGGCGATAGGAGTAGTGGTGACCGGGGTAGTGGTGATCGGAGTAACGGCACGCGGAGAGACTACTCTACTGGTTGAAGGTACCGCCTCCGGAACGGCCAGAGAGACGACCCGGGCTTCCGCTGCGATACGAGGTGACCCCGAAGTCGGCGGGACTCGTAGCGAGGCGATTTTACCCGGTGAAGGTAGCGGGCAGAATGGTGCCACCTTTAAGGCCCACGGACAGGGTGGTCGGTTCTGGACAGGTTATATTCCGCGGCGGAAATGAGTGACGCGGATCGGTACAAAATGCCCAAAGCCTCAATGTCAATGGCACGGTCCGGTCGGCGTCCGGCCTCCGTTTACGCGGGTCGCGGTTGCCTTCTCGTCCTCGGTGGATCTCTAACAGGTTCCAAGCCCCGGCTTGGAAGAGGCCAGGTGCCTCCGGAATATAAGGTTCAACGTTGACACGACGCGTTCTTTCTAATTCCGCGGCCCGACGGAGACGTTCAGCCTCGGCAGCTTGACGTGTATCCTCCTCGATGCGGTGCGCCGCTCGGCCTCTCTACGCGCCCTTCTTTCTGTGGCACGACGTTGTCGAGCTAACTCCCGTTCCTGGACACGACGTGCCCGCTCCTCCGATGGGAGGGACGCTTCGACGGATAGACGCGCCCGACGGCGCCGAATCCGGCGGTTAGAACGAGCGCGAGCTTCACTCTCTGTCACCAAGAGTTTTGTTGATGATAACCCACGCACGAAATTAACCCGGGGACGGAATTTCCCAGCGAAGGTCCACGTGGACACTTCGTCAGCGACCCGGCATGTCTCGACTTTCCGAAATACCGTGAGTTATTTCTCTCCGGAGCTGAGTGACCCACTTACATGGGCCAACTGGTTTGCTCAGAAAAAGTCGACACTGTCCGCCTGTCACCACTCGCGAAACCGGACAAGAAACTCGCGTTGCACTACCGTCGGAGACCAGGCTTCCGGAACTCCTTCACCCAGTTGCAAATCCCTAGGAAGGAACGCATTTCCTTGTGAGTCCAAGGCGGGGTGGCGTTGCGGATGGCTTCAATGTGCCCAGTCTGGGCCGTGTTTCCCTTCGTGCTTATAATGTTGCCCATATAGGGCAGTGTGGTTAGTCTAAAACTACACTTGGCCGAGGTGACTGTAAGCCGGTAAATGGCTAGTCATTCAAACACTAACGCCAGGTGGAGCAAGTGCTCTTGCCAGTCTCTCGAATAAATTACGATATCGTCCAAATAGGCGATAGCGTAAACACCCCACTGTTCCGCCAGGACTTGGCGCATCAGATTCTGGAACGTTCCAGGGGCGTTTTTTAGACCGAAAGGCATGACCCGAAACTGAAACTGTCTGCCACCGGGTGTTGCAAAGGCCCCTGCCAGTATCCACTTTTCAAGTCGAGCGTGGAGAAAATTTTTGCTGTCCCCAAGTCTTTCAGAGTCTCGTTTATACGAGGTAAACATAGTGGCACATCTACCGTAATGCTGTTCAGGCGACGGTAGTCTATGTAGAACCTGTAATCACCGTCCTTCTTCCCGGCGATTACGATGGCTGAGCTGAAAGGTGATGTTGTGGGTTCAATTCTCCCGTCCCGCAGCATCTCGCGGACCTGCAAGTCGATGTATTGCCGCTTTTCATCTGAGTAGCGGCGAGGTGCTTCGCGGAACGGGTGTCCGTCCTTTAAACGGATTTCGTGCTCTACGTTCGCTAGTGTCTGCTTGAGTCGGCCGTCACCATGAAAAAGGTGAGCGAGCGAACGGATCAGCTTCGTGAATTCGTCCTGGTATTCGTAGTGCCGACAAAAATGCTGTCAGTCACGTGATCGTGGATGACTCGATGTTGTTTCAGCCAGGGCCGGCCTAATATAAGCTCGGCGCGGAGCTCTAGACTGATATGAAACACTCCAGGGTATGTGGCGTCCTGGAGCGTGGGATGCAGGGTTACTGCCCCGTTGAGAGATATGGAGGTTCCCACGGCATCTAAGAGGGCGTGAGGAGGCCCGGGGGGGTTAGATTTCGCAGCTCGGCCTCTGTCAGTATGGCTTCGTTGATGAAATTTTCGGAGGCGAGCGTGTCAATCTCGGCGATGACCTCCCGCGGTCCTAGTAGCATGCGGACTCGGGGTAGGTTGCTGAGATCTGTTGAAACGGCGTTTAAGAGGGGGGTGCGCTGGCTGCAGGGGGCTGCATGAGCCTCGACCGCCCGATCGCTCCACTTTCCCGGAACCGCAGCATTCTGTCTCGCCTTGATGACGGAGCATTCTCGATGAAAATGACGCTCCGGGCAATAGTGGCACTGCGGCGGGGGTCTGGTAGCACGGGAGGCCTCGGTCGTGCTGGGAGGCTGATTTTTGGTTGCAGCGTTTTTGTTTTGCTGCTCGCGGCTGGCCTTGCGAGGATTTTCCTCGGCCTCATTTTCGGCCTGCACGGCCCGTTCGACCAGTTCCTCAATTGTGAGGATTGTGGCTGCTCGCAAGACTTTTTTTATTGAAGGTTTTAAGGCTTCAAGCAACAGGGTTATAATTTGGCTCTCCGTTGCTTGTGGGAGCAACCGGAGAGGGAGGAGGTACTTCCTTTGGAGAAACGCTCCCACGGCCTCTTTCTCCTCCTGTTTTGTGGCGTATAATTTAATGTGAAGTTTGCGCACTGCAGTGACTCCGGCGAAGTGCTGAATTAGCATATTACGGAACTTGGCCCACGGCAGGACAAGTTTTTACAAACTTTGAACCATTTCGAAGCTTTGTCGGTGAGAGGTTTATGGACCATTCTGGACCACAACGTCGGTTCTATTTGTACTGGCACTTTCGGGGTGCGTATAGCTCGCACCAGCGCTCGCCAATCGGCGAGGGGTGCGCTTACGGGAGCTGGCTTGGCCCTGGCCTGGGCCCGACTTGGTTGTCCTCATCCCTGAACAGGACGCTCATGTTACTGTTGTGGGGTTGTGCGTGCGCCACCGAGTTTTTTGGTTCTGAATCGGAAACCGAGTAATTTATTGCAGAAATCGTTGTTGCCGGTCGTCTACCGGTGCCACGGCGAGTTGATGTGGGGGAGCGAATTATTTAATTGAGACACGGGTCGTTGATTCGTTTTCAATCCCCTGGAAAAGTGAAACTTTCGTTTCAGAGCCCCACGATTGGGCCGCCAAATTGATAATATCCCCCTTTGTGATAATAGGCTGTGGCGGTACAGCACGCACTCCGGCTCGTTTGGCTAGCCAGGCGTCGAGCTTATGCATATCCTGCGGCACGCTCTTATGGCTAGGGGGGGGGGAGATATACCCTCTTGCCCCCGCTCTGCATGAAGCGTTGCCACGCGCTCAGACCATCCATAGGCGATGGATGGGAGACAATCTAATGGGCGGTGAGTGTACCTTGTTTTTGTTTTGAAAATGTCGAGAGGGGCGGGGAGGAAGAGGGTGAGGTGAGGAGTGGAGGATGGCCCACCGGCCGAGGTTCGAAATAGTCCACAGGCGGACTCACCAACCTGGATGGGGTGAGCTGGTGAGGGGCCGACATGGTGGCGACCCCTTTTTTTGTTCTTTTTTTAGAAAGGAGAGTTCATACGAATAGTTCGCGGATGATTAACCCCTAAAGTTAAATTTCCGCGTGATCCTAGCTTCCGGTGAGACTAAGAAGGACAGCAAAAAGGTCTCCGGAGTTTGATCCGCACACAAATATAAGATGCACGATCCGGGGGTTTCGTTTCGTCGAGCGGCGACGGGAGTAGCGGCAACGGGTGTAGCGGCGATAGGAGTAGTGGTGACCGGGGTAGTGGTGATCGGAGTAACGGCACGTGGAGAGCCTACTCTACAGATTGAAGGAACCGCCTCCGGAAAGGGCGGAGAGACGGCCCGGGCTTCCGCCACGATACGAGGTGACCCGGAAGTCGGCGGGACTTGTAGCGAGGCGATTTCACCCTGTGAAGGTAGCGGGCAGGACGGTGCCACATTTAACGCCCACGCACACGGTGGCGGGTCCGGTTCGTTAACTATCCGCGTCTGATTCTTCGACGAGGTTCCGAGTGTCGGTTCCGGACAGGTTATATTCCGCGGCGGAAATGTGTGACGCGGATCGGTACAAAATTCCGGAAGCCTCAATGTCAATGGCACGGTCCGGTCGGCGGCCGGCCTCCGTTGACGCGGATCGCAGGTGCCTTCTCGTCCTCGGCGGATCTCTAACAGTTTCCAAGTCCTGGCTTGGAAGAGGCCCGGTGCCTAAGGATTATAAGGTTCAACGTTGACACGACACGTTCTTTCTAATTCCGCGACCCGGCGAAGACGTTCGCCCTCGGCAGCTTGACGTGTATCCTCCTCGATGCGGCGCGCCCGTTCTTCCTCGCGGCGACCCTACGAGGCCGTCGCTCGACCTCTCGACGCGCCCTCCGTTCCGCGACACGACGTTCTCAATCTAACTCCCGTTCCTGGACACGACGTGCCCGCGAAACTGCACACTAAACTCGCGTTGCACTACAATCGGAGACCCGGCTCCCGGAACCGATGTCGTAAGGCTGCTTCCCGTCCCATGAAACTGCCACTCGAAAATTCACGCAGATCATGGATTGGAAATCTTGAAACTTTATTTTTTTAATTTTTTTTTTTCCTTCCACTCCCTGTTGAATCACGAAATCTGATTAGTCTTTATCCCAACAAAACTGGTACCCTCCCGACACGAAGCACGATACGAACTCCGACGACCACGGTATCGATGACGCGGAAATGTTAAGTCCCGATAGCACTTTATTTTATGAACCCGTAGCGACGTGAAGAAAGAGACTTACGCGGAGAATTTCGAAAGATAAGAAGAATACCGAAATTCCCGAAAACCGTCGCGGGTTGAGGAGTTTTCTTTTAAATAAAAGAAACAAGCTGGATGTATGCTGAAGCGGTGTACATTTATTCTGTTTTCTGAAGAAACAAGGGAAGAGGGCAGAGCCGGAGCAACTGTCCTCTTGAAAATTCGAAAATCGACTGACTCTTGTGAGTCTCTACTCTACTCGGCTCCCCGGGAACGGAGATTTTGAGGGCAGTGGGAGCGCCAGCGGGCCCGCCGATTGACTGCGAGGTGACAAAGAAGTCGCAGCCGTGCGGTGGGGACAGCCAGCCTTGCCTACTACTCGAGCCTTCGCGCGGCGGCGGCCATGCTATGCCTCAACTATGTGATAGATTAAAAACTTTATAAGGAATTTAGAAATATTAATAATCACTGAAAAATTACGAAATTTGGTAGATTATCTTGAAACTAACACTATTCATGCGTGCTCTCTTTCTATCTTTAGTTTCCCTTCATTTCTCTCTAATACTCTTTCCTTTCCGCTCGGACAAACGGACCGCGACTCCAGAGGATCTCAATTCAATTATTATAAAAGGGAAGGGCCATGATTATATACTTTTAACGCCAAACGACGCTTGCTTAGAATCAATTGATTACAAATAAAATGTAAATAAATACCCCCCCCCCCCCCGCCTTACATAACGATTAATTTAGGGTCAATATATGTGTATATGCATTTTCATATACACATATATCGGCCACTTTGTAAATATTTTATACCACTTTCTTCTATATTTTGTTACTATATTATTTACAGGATGATTTTGATTTTAGAATTCTCTCTTCAAAAAATCAACAGATTATAAAAATATTTTTGTATCAACAATAATCATTTTTGTATTCCTAAAATGTATTTTTGAAACTTTTTATTGTTGTTTTTATAACATTTATGCATATTTACGGTAATGTAACGAAAAAAAAATTAGAAACAAAAAAAAATTGAAGAGAGTACGAGGACTAGAACACATGACGGCAGAATCTGTAGCCTAGGACCTACGCCATTACCCCGCCACTGCTTACTCTTTGGTGCTATAATTCAAACCTATAGTTATTTTGCGCGGATTTCTTTTAACCCGTTTTCTCGTAAACCGCTTTCCATCTTAGTAACCTGTTTCAACTTTTTTTGTCTCAAATGAGGCCCTCTTCGCTCACAAAAGATGACCACAATCCGTGTCCCCCGTTGCAAGCTTCTTTATACAAGGTGTCCACGCCAGGGCTTATCAAAAAGTATGCAACCCACTGTACACGGCCATAAGAATAGCATTGACGTGTAAGACGGGTTGCATAATTTTCGGTAAGCCCTGGCGTGAACATCCTGTATAATTAATTTATAGTTGGACCACTTGATAAACTTGGAATTAATGAATAAATTTGCAGAGGGCCTAATTTCGAAATTTCAGAAATCAGATTTGATGGTTTCGGAACTTATTGCTGGATAACTTGATAAATTTATAATTTTTAATTCAATAATTTCAGTGGCTTATTTAAGTTTCAAATTAATTAAAATATTTCAAGGTATTCTAAAAGGTGCCGGGGAATTTTTACGAGCTTTTAAACAATTAAATGTCCTGCAAATATCCTAAATCGTTTGAAAATTCATTGAAATCCCTGGAAATCTCTGGATATTCAGTGAAATCCTCAAAATCCTGTCATGTTCCTTGAAATATCTCAAAATCCCTTTTTGATTTATTTTTGAAGTGATCTAGAAGTCCTTCAAGATTTATCTTAAAATCTTTCGGAAACTCTTGAGACTCTTTGTGATGTTTCAAAATAACCTCGAATCTTTCAAAAATTTATAAATGCCATGAATCCTTTGAAATAGGAGGTCCCAAAATCGCAATATGTAATTTTGTACTTGCACTTACTGTGCTGAACGGTCGCGAAACCTGGACCCACCAAGAAAAGGATAAGAGTAAAATTAACGCAGTCAGCATACGATTCCTGCATAAAGTATGCTGTAAAACGCTACTGGACAAGAGTCGGTAATGACATGATTCTCAAAGGCTGTAACAATAATTTTTTAAATACTTGGAAAATGTAAATTCTGGATCAGCATCTGGAACGTTTGGATCAGATATGATGAGTTTTGTATATATGAGCAATGTTTTTACAGAATCATCAAAACAGCCTAAAAAAACAAACCGGAAGAAACCCAAACGTCCTCCTGCAATAGTAGATCTCACGGATCCATCTGGAGATGATTCTGCTACATATGCCTCCTTAGCACAACATGCAAACAGTAAGGTTTATCACGAACCTGATTTCATGGGGCATCGGAGTGGATCGAGTTCTGGACATGGTGGACCTGCTTACATGCATCAACAAATGGACCAGGGTCATCGATGGCCACCTCAACCTCCACCTACTACCATGCATCATCAAACTTACGGGAATGATCCGTGGTCACAGCCACCTTCTAACATGCTTCCACAAAATTACCAGAATTATGAATGGTCACATCCACCTGGCATGCCTGCACAAAATTACCAGAATGATCCATCGTTCGAAGAACCACCACTCGGTTAGTAGAAAATTCAAATCTGTATATATATTGTTGAAAATTCAAACAAGTTTGGGCAGGAAATTCTTTTCGTTTTTTGAAAATTAATTTTTAACTGAAAATGTAACTATTCCATTTTCCGTTGAAAATGTATGTTTCTTAATTAATAATTCGACTAATTTGGTGAATTCCGAATAAATTGTTTTCTTTTCCCGGTAGAAGATTCTGAATTTTAGTTGAGAATGATTTTGTTACAAATTAAAGTATATTCTTGAAAATTCGTTTTCTTCTTGAAAATTAATTTTTTTTAAATTTAAATATCTGTAAATTCAACTATTTCCTTTTTGGTGGAAATTTGTCTTTTTTAGTTGAAAATCAATAATTACTTTTGTTACAATATTGTTTTCCTTTTTGTTAAACATTGTTTAGTGTTGTTGCAAATTACTTTTTGATTGGAGATGCATCAGTTTAGTTACAAATTCATATCTTTGGTTAAAAACCTACCCATTTTGTTGAGAAATTGGTCTTTTTTGTTGAAACATTCATCATTTTAGTTGAAAATTCGTCTTTTCTGGTCTTTTGCGAATGAAACTTAATTTTTTTTCAATCCATGTATTTTTTCGAAATTCGGCTTTAACGGTAGAAAATTATCCTTCTTGGTTGAAAATAAATTCTTTTGCTCTAGAATTTAAGTGTTTGATTGAAAATGATCTAGTTTGTTGAAAATGAAACAATTTTGTAGAAAAATAATTTTTTATTTGATTCTTGAGATGAGACTGGTTTCTTCAGTATTTAAAATCCGTGAAGGAATTTAAAAATGCCTCAAATTAACAAAATAGGTAGTTCTGCTGAAATATTTCTACAAATGTTGTGAAAAAAGGTCTTTTCAGCGTATTAAGTGGGCAAATCACATTTTTTTCTTCAACGATTTATTGAGGGGTCCTGATACAAATTCAAAAATTACTAGAAATGACTATGATGCGTCCCGGAAATTTTTTTCTTCAAAGTTCAAAAATTCGTGCAAATGAGACTTCTTACTGGGGAATTCTATTACTATTTACTATTAATCCTTTTTTAAGAATATTAAGGATTACCTAAAGTTCATAAAGATAATTGTCCACTTCGACCTGTAGTTTAATTAATAAACTCACCTACTTATAAAATGGCTAATATTTTTAATAATATTCTTAAAAAAGCATTAATAGTACCAAAATGTCAAGTGAAAAATTATTTTGAATTTAAAAATAAAATAATTAATAAAACAATTCCATCTGAAATCATATCATAGTTTTATTAGATGTTTCTTCATCATTCACAAATGTACCACTTGATTTAGTTATCATAAGTATTTTAAGTAGATGGATTCATATAAAAAAACTACACAGAATTACCGATTGAAAAATTTGAAGAAGAAATAAAATGTTTAATGGAACAAACAGTATTTAAATTTAATAACAATTTTTACAGACAAAGATTTGGAACACCTATGGGTTCTCCTATCTCTCCAAAATTAGCTGATTTAGTTATGCAAGATTTAGAATTAAATGTAATAAAAAATTAAAATTTTTCTTTACACACATATTTTAGATATGTTGATGATCACAGAAAAAACTAAGAATAAAATTTGTTGCAGCAAATTTTTTAGAGCAATAAAGTTTTGTTCAGCGAACTTCCTGTGAAGCTAATTTTTTTTGCAGAGAAAATTCTCGAGCTGGAAAATTCACAATTAATAAAATTACCGAACAGTTAATAATATTACCGTATTTGAAAATTCCCGGCAGTTAATAATATTACCGAATTTGGAAATTCTTGACAGAAAAAGTGGCCGAATTATGAAATATACGAATTAGAAAATTCCCGAATTTAAGCAATTAATTTTTTTCAGATGAATATGATTTATTTATTTAGTGAGAATACAATAATGAAATATTTCTATTAAAGAAACTATTTGATGTTTAAAGTTTCTAAAATAATGTTTGAATTTAAAATAACCATATTTGAAAAAAAATCTGGAGGACTCGAAAATCCCGGAAAATAAAATTCCCGACTCTGTTAAAATCCCCGAATTGGGAAATTCTCGAATAATAAAATTTTTGAATATTTCATTAAATTCCCAATTGATGAGAGGCCCTAATAATGAAATTCCCGAATTGAAAAATTACCAATTAAAAAATTCCCGAACAGTTTATGATATTACCGAAATGGATAATTCCCAACAGTTCATAATATTACCGAATTCGAAAATTCCGAACAGAAAATTCCCGAATTCAAAAGAATATAATAATTAAATATTTTTATCAAGAAAAAAATTATTTTTTATGTTTGAAGTTTCTAAAATTATCGTTTAACTTTGAAATAACAATAATTGAAAAAATATATTTCTGGATGAAAATTGTCTTCAAGTATTGTTATTTTGAATTCAAAGAATAATTTCAGACACCTTGAACGTTGAAATTGAAAAAAAAAATTATTATTGTATTTTTAATAAATAAATAATATTCATGATAAAAGTGTTCCATGTGTCTAAATTCAGGAATTTTATAATTAGGGAATTTTTTTGTTTGGATATTCTAGAATTCGACAATTTTATGTAAGGAATGTTATTATTCAGAAATTTTCCAACTGGGTAATATCATAAACTATCGGGAATTTCATCATTCAGAAATGTTTCATTTTGGTAATATTATGAACTGCCCGAGAATTTTACTATTATGGAATTTTCCTATTTGGGGATTTTCTAATTCAGGAATTTTACAGTCTCAAGAATTTTTCAGTCTTCCCGATTTTTCACTATAAGTGTATTTGGATATTATTTTTCATTTCGAGAAAGATATTTAATTAAATAATAAAAGCATTGCACATTTTTTATGGATTTATTAATTTAATTGAATAGTTTTTAGAAGATGAAGAATAATTTCTAAATACACTCGTGGTGAAAAACCACTTTTTTCCTGAGTTTTGAAAAAAAAATGAAATTTTGTCCCAATGCAATTGGTATTATTATTTATCCCTCAGCTTGCAGAAATCTCTGACTTCCCAAACTCACCCTGAAATACCTGATGGAATATACTTAAATTTCCATCAATATTATCTTAACATAAAATGTTATCTACAGTAAAAATTAAGATTTTCAATTTGCGTTCAATATTTTTGAGAAATATTCATTTAATAACTTTTTTTAAATAAAATTTTACGATTCAGGGTGCCCTTATACGTAGCAAAACTTTTGCGTTCAAAAAATTATTTTCCTGAATTTTCGAAAAATGGAGAATAACAATTTTTTCCTGATTTTTCTGTTTGAAAATTAACTTGTTGAATAACAAAATTTTGAATTATGAAATAAGGTCGATAGGAGTTGTAGTTGTTTAGAAATCATCTTTTGGCTTCAAAATTTTAATCCGTAAAAAGTCTCTTATATTAAACTGCGATACCGAGGGATCTAGAAACGTTCAAAACGGAAATTCCTATCTCATAACTTGTGAATTATGGTTAAGATCATAGTAAATATAGCGGCTTTTTCGAATCTTGTCAAGTGCTTTATTGACAGTCATGAAAAATATATAACGATTCGTCCGGGATAAGTGCAATTATTTAAAATGAAATGGTAATAAGTGCAATGTTTTTCAAAATCAGGTTTCTCGATTTCCAGACGAGTTTCATCCATACCTCGTTTTTCTTTGCACTGCTGTCAACTACACACTACTTCATCCTCTTTCCTATGCTACAGTCACAAAATCCTTCCTTTACCCTATCTGTCATATTGTCCAATTACTACTTCCAAAACTCAGCTTATTATCTCTACCTCCTTTCCCTTCCTTCGCTCGCTTCTCTTTGCCTCTTACATCTAACAGTAACAAAAAACTCCCTCCTCCTAATCTGTCGAACAACAAACATTCTTCCTTCCTCACCGCTTTTCACTCCCAGATGTACATCACATCCTATCCCACACTTCGGTCCACTCCCATTCCACACATACTCTCACAATAACCGCCAACCACATTGCTCTGCTTTTCACCCAAACTTTTTCACCATTCTCTCCTTCTTTCTTCTCTTCTTTTCCTAGCGGTCCTCTTCTTTCTCCTCTAGCCGAATCGCCTCCATTCTGCCTCTCCTTCTCTCTTCGAAGCCAATCTTCCACCAACTCCTCTCTCCGTCCAATCTTCCTCAATCCAAATACCAGAGTTCTTGAGCTTACCCCTAACTTCAAGTAGCTCCGTCTTCGTTTCCATCGACTTTAGCTTGAGCATTAACCCACCATCAATCTGCCATGACTGCTCAACTCTCGCCACCATCTGTGTCCGTGCCACTAGGCTCCCCACTACGCTCACTACCTCGCAGTCGTCTCCGTTGATCCCCAGCACCTCAAGTTTCTCCTTCTCGCCGCTCTGTCCTCCTTCTCCACGACCCACTCTCCCTTCTTCAAAGCCCTTGGCGGATTCCTCTAGGGGTTCTCATTTTCTTCTGTCTGCCAACTCGCATCTTTCACCTTTGTCTCACTTTTCCTTGTAGACTGCTCCCCCTCTTTCCTTAGCTCCGCTAAGTTCGTCTTCTCCGTAACTTCTTCTATCTTCACATTGAGCTCCTGGATGATTATACGCATTTTCGCCATCTCCTTCAGTAACATATACCTTTCTCTCTTATTCTCAAGGTTCGCTCGTTCCCTCTCTTTCTCCCATTCCACTTTTATTACCTCCCACCAAGCCTCCATCTTCATTTTTCTTTTCTCTCACCTCTTAGTCACCACTCATCTCGCTGTTCGGCTGTTGCTAACAACACTGTCTCTCTGCACGCTTTCTCACTCTTCCTGCCCGCTGTGACTTCTCTTTCACTCTCTCTTCTTCTCCACCGCTGCAATCACCGCTGTAGTCAAGCTACCTTCTCGTCACAGCTGACGCTCTCTCCATGCAAGCCCTCAGCGCCTCTTCTCCTTGTCCTTTCGGTTCGACCCCTAACCTCCAAACTAACACGTGCTAATTTTTACTTTGCTCCTTACACCTTCTCCGCAGATTCCACATCCACACATTCACTTTCACCTTTTTCCAACCACTTCCTCTCCATTTTCTTCACTTCACCAGTACCCTACTACTCTCATTACCGTCTTTATCATGCCAAAATTCTTCACCAATCTCACGCACGTCCACTCGGCTCCATACTCGAACCGGAAGTCAACTTAAATCTTTATGAAATATTTGAAATCTTTGAAATATTTTGGAAATCATTTAAATTTTTGTCGAATTTTTGAAAAATCTATGTGAAATCTCTATGAATTCTATAAAAATCTTCGCGAAATATTTAGAATATTTTTAGAATATTGATTAATATTCGTAAAATTTTCGGAATCTTTTAAATCTATACGAAATCGTCCAAATCTCTCAAATCTATCTGAAATCATTAGAATCATTGGAATCTTTGTGAACTCATTCGAAAATCATTGAAATCTTTGTTTACGCTTTGGAACCTATCCTAAATCTTTGTGAAATATTTGAAACCTTTGACATATTCAGGAAATCATCCAAGTTTTTGTGAAATCCTTGAAATCTTTGTTCAATCTTTGAAATTCATCTGACATCTTTGTGAAATGATAGAAGTCTTTGTGGAATCTTTTAAATCTATCTGAAATCTTTGCGAAATACTTTTAATCTCTGTGAAATCTTTGGGAAATCATTGCAACCTTTGTCAAATCTTTGTGGAATCTTTGGGAAATCATAGAAATCTTTGTTTAATTTTTTTAATGCATCTGAAATCTTTGCGAAATTTTTAGAAAATTTTGGAAATATTGAGTAATATTCGTGAGATTATTGAAATCTTTGAAATCTATCCGAAATGTTTGAAATCTATCCGAAATGTTTGAAATCTTTCACATTTATCAGAAATCTTTGAAATCTTTGTGGAGTCATTGGGAAATCATTAAAATCATTGTTCAGTCTTCGAAATCCAACTTAAATCTTTGTGAAATATTTGAAATCTTTGAAATATTTAGGGAATCATAGACATTCTTGCGAAATCTCTGTAAAATCCTTGCGAAATATTTGTGAAATCTTTGTGAAATATTTATGAATTCTTTGAAAATCTTTGTGAAATATTTGAAATCTTTGAGTTATTTAGGAAGTCATTGAAATTTTTGTGAAATCTTTGTGAAATCTCTGTGAAATATTGGTGAAATCTTTATGAAATCTTTGTGAAAGCTTTGTGAAATCTTTGTAAATTCTTTGTGAAAGTTTCTTGGATTCTTCAAAACTCTTTGCGAAATGTTTGAAACATTTTTTTAAATATTCAGTTATATTTGTGAAATTATTGAAATCTTTCAAATCTATACGAAATCTTTGAAATATTTGTGAAATCATTGATATCTTTGTTCAATCTTTGAAATCTATGTTAAATATTTGTGAAATATTTAAAATATTTAGTGAATCATTGGAATTTTCGTTAAATCTTTGTAAAATCTTTGTTTAAATCTTTGTGAAATTCTTAAAAATCTTTGCGAAATATTTGAAATAAATTTTGAAATATTCTGCAATATTTTTGAATTTATTGAAATCTTCGTGAAATCTTTGAGGAATGATTGAACTCTTTGTGAAATCTTTTGAAATTAACCGAAATCTTCGAATTTTTTGTGAAATCTTTGTGAAATCCTTGTGGAATCTTTATGAATTCCTTAAAAATCTTTGAAATCTGTGAAATCTTAATGAAATCGTTGGTAAATTATTGCAATTTTTGTCAAATTCTCGTGAAATCCTTTTAATTTATCTAAAATCTTTGCGAAATCAGTCAAATTTTTGAAAAATCATCGAAATCTTCGTACAATCTTTGAAGTCTTCGGAAAATGATTTAAATCTTTGTGAAATTATTCAAGTATTTATGAAATCTTTCAAATCTGTTCGAAATGTTTGCGAAACCTGTAAAATATTTTGGTAATCATTGCAATCTTCCAAATCTTTGTGAAACCTTTAGCAATATGTGACCGTCCGCGAAGAAAGGGACCTGATGCGGAAAAAATCGATATTGATTTTCTTACGCCAATCGATAGTTTCTGAGTTACTTTTCCATTTCCAATAATCAGAAATTCTTCGAATGAATTACTTCTCTTGTTATGAAGCTACAAACATAGGCATGATAAGCGTACGCGAAGACCGAACGAGAGTCCTACGAAAGCCAGCCCCACCACTTACCCCTACAACTGTACGCAACATGTCCGTGAGCTTTCGTAGACGCATCCCCTCTACTCAAATGCTGGTTTGCGGACTCTGCTACGATCGCTCGTCCTATAAAATTCAGCTTTGACGCATTAGGTCCCTTTCTTCGTGGACGGCCACATATGAATTGTATACCTGTATTTATTATTTATTATTAACTATTAATTGTTTATTTATTTTCAATTTTTACATAGTATAATATTAATATGCTATGTACAAATTTTACCATTTAATATTATAAGTCTATGCCTCTGCCCCCCTCCAGAAAAAAAGCTGCGCCGCTTCTGCCAAATGTGCTGATATATTCTCAAGTATTCCAAAATATTTCTTGAGAATCTATTCCTCGTGCACGCCGAATGAAAGTGATTGAACCCTTGTAATAATACATTTTTTTTTTATACTTGACAAATTCAGATATAGAACCTCTCAGGATGATACGCCCAGGTCAGGGAGAATCTAGTGCAAACGATGAGATATCTCCGTGGTTAGGTGTCACACCTAGACTCGTGCATCGTACTGCTGCTCCACAAGTTCGCAGCCGGGCACCAGTACTTAGAAATACCTCACCTGAACACACGCAGCAGGAGCAGGATGTATATGCATCTTTAGACAGACATGCAAGGAACCTGCGTCATATACAACCTGCGTTTGCCATAAATCCGCATAATTTCCAGGATGCGCAACAACATGGTTTTCAGGATATGCAACATTTTGACCTCAATCTGCCAAGTTATGATATTTACAGTGAATTTCTTCCTGATGGTACTCATAATCCTAACTGGATTGGGCATGGTCGAGGAAGTCAGGGGGGATAACCAGACTAACACTGAAAAAACAATGACGTAACAATTAATAATTTTTACTTTACACTCGATGCCACTGTAAAAAGTCTTCTGTTATTTCAACACGCATGTTTTCAAAATATTTATCTTCATGTAATACTTTTTGAAATAAATTCTTTACTCACTGGAAATATTGTATTTACGATATATGTTCTCTTTTATCCACTGTGTTTATTATAATAGAGCAATGAAACTAATATTTTGTAATCTTTCAATCTTCTTTTCATCCTTGTTTGAGATTATTTTATACTCGAATGACTTCATATAAAATTTTTATGATTCGAAGTTAAACATATTTTAACTTAACAAACAGTCATTTCCATTCACAAAATAATCGCTTCAGCATGTGAACATACGAAGTTTTGATTGACGTGCCTACACACCAAATAGTTGAATTTTTCACTAAATGATTTCCCCCGTAAATCAAACATAAAAGTTTTATTTTTCAACAGAAAAACGGATTTTCAAAAAAAAAATAGTTGAGTTTTCCGTTGAAAACATTCATTTTCAGCAAAAAAAACAAACAAAAAAACAAATCTTTAAAACCAAATAGTTGAATTCTCACACTAAAAAATATTCCTATAATCATTTTCTAGTCTAATTCTGTTGTCATCATGAAGACCAAGCATCACCAGTCATTCTTCCTATAACCACAGTACCACACGCTTTGGACGCATTCCCTACATTGATAGCCCTAAGCCTAGTTCGTACGCCCTCTATATTTTTATTGTGGATAAGCGCCTTCCAAGGTGCCAATCTATGCATTTGTTTGTCCTATTATATTATTTGTTACGCCCAGAAGGAAACAACCAACTATTATTTCCATTAAGTTGAAACTCTATCGTTTTATCTACAGGATTCAAGTCCTGGTCTAAAGGAACGGCTTTAGAAGCCGTTCTAAATCCGGTTGTCTAAAATAACTGACAGAAAATTCAAGTTTATAACATTCATTGAATATAAATTACGAACATAAATCAGTCCCCTTTTTTTACTATAGGGTTTTTAGCAATTGGGTTTCTTCCGATATGAGAAGGAGTGATTTCGGTTAACTCTGGAATCGGCGTTGAAGTTGAGAAATTGTTGATTGCTTCTGGAAAGAAATTCACTCTGTTTTGGACCCTGAAACAAGGGACCACAACTTAAGTATACGATGAATGAATATAATTGATGTGGATTAGGAAATTGAATGAGATTAGAAGAATTACAGTAAACTCACAATTTCGTGTAGATTTATGCCAGGAGGTGATGATCAAATTCTGGTTCTTATGCTGACATCCGGAAATCCTAGATTGATCTCATTGGAACTGCCTTCTATCTCAGAATAATCAGGTCAGAAATTTGTTGAATACTGAAATCGACAGGTCTGAATTTGACCTCTGCAGAACGTTCTGCCAAAGAACTGCCGTAACTGGGCGAATTTGGAAGATTGTAGTCTTCTGTGACTGAACTAGACTCTTAATTAACTCCGGCAGAACTGTACTGATTCGAAAGGATCTTGACGACTGATTTCTTAAAAGGATCCCGAGACCTGCGTAACCACGACTGAGAACTGACCTTGAAACAAGACTGAAGGATTCATGGCGACAATTGAAGACTGAAAACCCTAAACCGCGAATACCGGAGACTGAGTCCGAGCCACTACGACGACTGGGCCTGAAGAACTGAACCCGCACCCTGAGTCGTGCTCCTTTTATGTTGAGAAATGTTTCTAGAAGGTATTGATTTCCTTCGAGATATTGCGTAGTTGTCTTGAATTTGGAATGTTCTGATTGATCCTTTCCCTTAATTAATATTGTCATGCGACCGTCAGGCGTGGGTGATGCGTGGATGACCCTTTTCAATTATAAGAATATGACGTTAGTTTAACCTAATCCTGTCGGGCTTTTACATTAGACGCCAAAATACCTCGGTATTGAATTCATCTGGAAGGCGGCCCGAAAATCATATCTTGATGTATTCTGAGGTGCTGAATACAAATCTGAACTTAATTCTTCATCAGCAGGTCAGGCTTTTCCCCTAGATACGATAAATTTGCTGTGAAGGCAATTCTCGCGGGTATAACGTCACCCTTATCTAAGTTGTCCTTCATTGGTTCAAGTTTCTCCAGTAGGATTTGAGAGGAGGAGACTAAACCTACTTTAAAATTTTTTCTTTTTGATAGACACACTAAAAGCACATCTGACCTGAGTTTTTCGACATTACCTAGGTTTCCATACTAGAATTAGAATTTTATTATATTGTTTTTCTGGTCTTGCGCACACGTTTACCACTGTAAGATCTATGCTTTCCTCTGTCTTGATATCCTGATGGAATCGCTCTTCCTGCTCCTCACTGAAATCTTCGCAGTTGCTTGTAAGTAATCCAAATGTGCATGAAGAAAATGCAATTTGAGATTCATCAAACAACCTAGTTTTCTGAAGTTTTCAACCATAGCAGAGACTAACTCCCTATAATTTTCACTTCTGTTATTACCTAGAAAGTGTTACAACTTTCTTGAAGCAGACCCATGCCGCCTTTTCGAAATCATTCATTACATCCATTAATTTGTCATCCTTCATTATTGTGCAAATTTATGGACCATCGAAAATACCTTCTTTCAGTTTATCGTCAGAAATAGCCGGGAATTTATGACCTAAATAAGCAAAGCATTGACCGTCTTTTTCTAGTGCTTTAACGAATTGTTTCATCAATCCAAGCTTTATACGAAGGGGAAGCAGAATGATTTTTGCAGGATCGACTTGTGGTTCGTTTATCACATTGTGTGAGCCTGGAACCAACTCCGATCTTGGTGTCCAAACAATCGGCTTATAGTGATATTTTCTATTTTTACTATCCCAGAGACACCAATACTACGTTTTGATGAATCTATAAACAGCCTTCATTCTTCCGCTCTGTACGAATTTGTCTTTAATTTATTTATCAAGCCTTTCACATCGGTACAATGAACTAGATCTGCATCCCGCGAGAAATACTTTCTGAACCCCGTATCTCTATCTCGGTAGAAAGAGACTTTCATTTTACTAGATAGCAAGTTCTTCTTTTTCAACCTTGAGGCAGTAACTCGCCTCTATCCATCGATAACCCTAAATCCCTAATTAAATCATTAAGTTCTTGTTGTGAGAAGGTTTGTGGTACAGAATGGTTAGATGGATCTTGATCATCTATAGAACTTGTTACATCATCCGTTCCGTAACATCTCTCGTCCTCTTGTACTGAATAGTCTTCACTTTCCACTCCACTAATAGATGCAATGATTTCAGATTCAACTTCTGCTATATTCTCATCATTATCAGATAGAAGTGTCGGCTTTGTTACGCTGGAAACATTAGCGTAAACTATTTGAGAAATATTGCGACTATTGAATCCTGCAACATTCGCCATACAGAAATAGCAATCTTTCTCGCCTTCCGGTTGTCTTCATCTAATGGGTGTCTTGAATTTTAGTTTCGATCGATCCCCTTTATTATTCCGTCGGCTCAACAAAGTACTACAAGTGCTACATATTAAATGCGAGACCTACTCCATTTCTTGATGAATCACCTCAAAACCAAAGAAATTTCTATAAATACTTTTCATCTTGTCTGAAAACTTTCTCAGATTGCTCTTCATTTTATACTCACCACAAATGTAGAAGAAGGATTGACACTTGCTATCACATTTGTGGGAAGTATTCGAGAACACTTCACTGTTCCAAGGAGATTTTAAAGTTTGTTTTATTGGATCCATGAGAGTATGGAAAAGCCTGTACGTTGGGGATCCTAGTACTCTTTCCGTAGCCTCGCGTTGGACTCCAACCAATCCATTCATGTTTCCTACCAGAATAACTTTTTCCCCATGATCGCAAGTGCCTGTAGTATCAATCAAAGTATTCCAGAAGGCGTCCTTTACATCATTCTCTTCAACATCAACTGAGGCAACTCGCTGTGATGAATAGTTTTCTGATTTCAACTTAAATTCTAAGCCACAGCAATCTGGGAGATGCAAATTCATACCTCTTGACATGCAGTTTTGCTCTCTCATTTATTAACGGACCACCTCCTGGGAAAACATGTAATTCGCTATCTACTCCTGAGCATAGTTCAAGTCCCTTCTTCAACTTCTCATCTTGTATTATTCTATTGTAGCATCCCTTTTTCTTGGTTTCAGGTCAACATAAAATATCCACTGTAGAAACCAGGATTCGATTTGGCACTTGATTCAGTATTAAAACAGTTCACGCAACGAAACAATTGCACTTTCACAGAATTCATGGAATTCACGGAATTCGTAATAATATTGAAGTTTGGAATAATTGAAACAATGCACCCTCTGAATCAATTCAGTTCACTATAGCGGATTATTTATCAATCTAAATTTAGCAAACTAAACAAGACAAAAACTGATACTAAAATATACTTTTTTGGGATAATATCAGAACGCCCAAAACAGGATCCCAAATAAAAATGAATGCCTGGTTTTTAGTGTGAGCGCTTATGGAAAAATTAATGAGACGATTCTGAAATAGTGTAATAATCATTTTTTTATTACTTGACAAATGTAGATCCTCGTTCATCATCTAGATCATTTGGATCAAATATGATGAGTTTCGTATATATCAGCAGTTTTTTTTACAGAATCATCAAGGCATCTGAGGAAAATCAACATATTTTTTTTAAATATTCTCAAGAATTAAATTATTTTGTAATGTTTTCAAAATTTATGAAACTTTGAAATATCTTTTAAAATAATTTAAAGTTTCCCTGAAATTTTTTAATGTTTCAAAAATTATCTTGAATTCTGCCAGAAACAACACGATATTTGGCACATTTTTTAATAATTTAGGTTTTAGTTTATAAAATGTATACATGTGTATGTATATGTATAAAGTAGATGTTATCTAATTGTAAGGTAATCTGTTTAATTGATTATGAATTTCAAAACTCTGTCAACATTAGCCTCATTTCATCAGTGTTGTTTAATTCCTGACAATATTCGAAGCTTGATCAAAGATAAGGAGCGCACAAGAAAAATAAATAAAACTTATCAAGTGTAAATAGCATAAGTTGTCTCGTACGAAATTCTGATAAGGAAAGTTTCATCCATGCAGAAACAAAATGAGGCTATTTTTCGTCGCTCTTATTTTCATCTTCATGATTATCTTCAAAGAAATTGGTAAGTATCGTTTCCCATATATTCCGACGATTTTCCTATGTATTCCCAGATTTCCTTTATTCTCGATATTCGAGATATTCCAAAGTAATACCGAAATATTATCAAGTATTCCGAAACATCTCCAAATATTCTCACATATTTTAATGTATTTCTCGGGGATTCCGGCTATTCAAACTTCACAGAAAAAACAAAATTTAATCTTTGTTGCGATTCCAGAGTAATATTTTTCTGCAACAAAAATTACTTTCACGTGTTCAGATTTACCCACCACATGGCAAATGTTCACGATGTCAACTCTTTTGAATCTTGTTTTGTATTGATGAAAAAAATTCAATTTTAACTACTTTAAAATCAGAGAGAAACTAAGAGTGAACACTTTCATAGGAAGCACAACTACGAGTATAGTGGCGCCTCTGTGGCCCATTTCGGTTAGCTATGTCCATACTCACACCACCGCTCCCATATCCATCCTCACGCATATGCGACGTGCTGAGGCGCAACTCGTTGAGCGACATGTCGATTATTGAAAGGGAATGGTCCGAACTTGGTCCGTGAATTTAAGAAACGCGAAAGATTTAATTTTCATGGGACGAGTGCCAGGTCGACGTATGTGGCCTCCAGAGAGACGGCTTTTGGTGTGCTATACTGATTCGTAGTATTCTCAAAAGTTTCGTTAAATTAATTTTTTAAATTTCTTGAATTGAAATTCAAAAATACCCATTTTGAATGTTTAAATTTGAAAGAGGGCACATTGAAAGAACGCCAGATTTTTAAAAACCGAAAATGGCTATTGCTGAAAGTTGTTAGGCTTTATTAGAAATGAAAATCTCTATTGATTATTTTTTAAGAAAAATTTTCCGACCGTGTCGCAATGGAGCCAAACATGCTAATAAAATATAACTTTTTCCAAGTTATAATTTTTTTAAATCCGCAAAAATGACTTTTTTTCAAATTCAGGTAATTTTTATTCAAAAAATGTTTCTTTTCCATGTATGTCAACCAAAGGGGTTGTTCATAAATTACGTGAACTTTTATCCTGCAATTTTGAACCACGTAACCCCCTTTTTAGGGTCCTCAATTGTTCTAAATTCCAGAATAAAAGTTTATGTAATTTATGCACAGCCCTTTGCTTGGCATGCATAGAACAAAACAAACATTTTTTCATGAAAATTGCCTGAATTAAACAAATTTGCTGATTGAAAGAAATTATAACTTGAAAAACAGTTATATTCTCCAAGCATGTTTGACGCTATTGCGACACCGGTCGGATAATTTAACAATAAAAAAACCAATAGAGATTCTTAGTTGTGATAAAGCCTTACATCTTGGGTATTTTTGAATAACAATTTTGAAAAATTTACGAAAATAAATAAAAAATTGTCAAGAATTTTGGGCAATAGTCCAATCGAGAGTGGACCCTCTGAACTTAAAATCCTGTGAAAGGAGAAATATCATCTTCTCAATAAAAATTATAAGAATTTAATATGAAGTAATTACGAAATTAAAGTTAGACTTTTATTTTGGCATTGTCAAACATACGTCCAAGTGGCCGGAACGTAACATTCCTAAGATCTCTATTTATACAGTTCAAAATCACCAGACAGCGGCGGATATAGGTGAGGTGTTGTGAGTATGGACATAGCTACCCGAAATGGGCCGCAGAGGCGCCACTATACTCATAGTTGTGCCTCCTATGGAAGTGTTCACTCTCAGTTTCTCTCTGTTAAAATTACCCTGCAACAAAATTCAATTTCGTTTTTTCTGTATCGATTTTATGACTTCGAGGCGATATCCGCATCAATTATCATGCATCCCTTCCGAGGGGATTTTGCGGTCAAACTATACAAGATAAGAAAAAACATGAATCGACAAAAATTATGTATTCAAAATAGATCTACTTTTTGATGAATCACTTTTTTCTAGGACACGTATTTTTGTTCTTCTTCTTCATTCATAATGTGTCCCCTAAGGGTTGACATGACTTCCATTTCTTGCAACACTTCCTTCGACATGTTTTATAAAATCTTATCCTTACTATTTACAATTATTTACACCTATTTACATAAAATCTTATATCGAACGCCTCAAATATATTTTTGACGCTAGCGCAATTTGGGACGTGTTAGCGAACGAGTGAGCGAGTGATTGAAAGCGAGAGTGCAAGCGAGAGAGAGAGAGAGAGAGCGGTAACGCAAAAGCATCTTAATTTACTTATGCTATCACATAATCATTACTTACAAATCCTAACGCTTCTAATTTAAGCAACTTCCGTTTCCTTTTTCTTTTTCTTTCTCTTCTCTTGTACCGCCATTTTGCCATTTTTTGCAACCATTCTTTCATTCTATTTCAATTGCTCCCCTGGCTTCCTCTAACTCCTCCATCCACTCTTCCCCTAAACAATCCTCCCCAAGAATCTTTACCACATTCTCTTGCCAGGTTCCTTTATCTTCCATCCTTCTCCTACATCCTTCCCATACATGCTCCCATGTTTCCTCTTCCCATTCACATATTCTTCACTTCCTGTTATCTTTCTTTTCCCAGTATATACTTGCCCTTACCTCGTTTCCCAATCTAAATCTGGTTATTCTTGTCCATCTTTTCTCTCCCCATCCCTTTTCTAAATACTATCGTACTCCTTCCTTTTTTATCATCTTATACCATATATTATATTTTGATTCCTCAATCGTCCCCCATCTTTCTTTTAATTGTCTTTCTCTCTCCCTTTTTTCCTCTTCTCCATAGTTGACGCCAGTCCCGTCTCTATATCTCTAGCCTTAAAGAACTCCCTCCTTTCTTCCTCAAACGCCGCCTTCAAGTCCACGAACACTGCTATCATTGCCCCTTTCTCCATTTCAATCCTCTTATTTACTAAGTAGTTCAGAACATATATATTGTCCAATACCCCCATCCCTTTTCTAAATCCTGTCTGATTCGGTGCTCTATCTTTTTCTCCACAACTTCTTTTTTTAACTTTTCCGATAAAACAGTCACATATATTTTATACAATGTTGGCATTAGTGTCACTCCTCGATAATCTTTAACCTCCTTTCCTCTGGATTTCTTCACTATTGGTATCACTATTCCTTCTTTCCATAACTCTGGCCAAGCCCCTCCTCTCCATACTCTATTGCACATTATCCATGCCCATTCCTCTAATTCTGTTCCCCCATATTTCCATACTTCATTTGGAATTTCATCTATACCAGAATCTCATCATCCCTGATACCTTGACTATTTCCTCTCTTGTAATGTCCTCCTCCTCATCTGTTTCCCTGCCATCTCTTCCTCCTTTCCTAACTTTCCTCTCTACCCCTCCTAGTAATTCCATACAATATGTTTTCCATTCTATCATTTCAATATCCTGGTTTACTCTTTTCCTTCTTCTTCAAACTTTTTATTTTCCTTCTCTTTTTTTTGATCACACAACTTAGTATACTCCTTTTTTGTCCTATATTCTTCTCCACTACTTTTCCCTTTTCTCCATTTCCTTAATACCCTTCTGACTTCCTTCTTCTTCTGTTTACAATACTCATCCCATCCACTTCTATCCCCTCCTTCACTAACTTCTTTGTTTCTCGTACACTCTAATGCTCCTTTTATTCCTCCTACCATTATTTCCATTTCCTCGTTTAAATTTCCTTCCCCCATTTTGAAATTCCTGACTTTTTCTTTCCACCGTTCTTTACCTTCCATTGACCAATCCCCTCTCCCTGCTCTTTTCACTTTTGCTTCCTTTTTAGCCTTTTTGTTATTACTCATTTCTCCCTCTACCGTCACTATTATGGGAAAGTGATCCGAATCTATGTAGTTGCCCACCTCTCGTCTCTTAACTCTCTCTTTTACTTCGTCGCCCACTAACACATAATCAATTACCGTTCCCCTCTTTTCTCCTGAACGTGTATATTCCCCTTCCTCATCCCACTCTATATTTCCGTTTAGGATGAACCCTCCCATCTCCCCTAGGCTCTTCAACAACTTCTTTCCCTCCCCGTTCAGTATCTTGTCTTTGGATTTTCTTCCTCGCTCTCCATCCCATTCCCTTCCTCCTGTGTCTCCTTCTCGCAATAAAGTCACCTCCTATTATTAGCCTACTCTCATGCTTATTTTCTTTCATCAGTTCTCTCATCACCTCTGATTTTTCCTGCATATCACCGTTCACATAAACCCCCACTATCTTCCACCTCTCTCCTCCCATATTTATCTCTTCAACTATTAATCCTTCTTTATGTTCTTTCAACTCTTTTTTATCATTCTCTGTTATACATTCGTTCCTTACTTCCATCACCATTCCTCCCATCGCTCTGCCCTTTTTATTCTTCCTCTTTGCATTTTGAACTTGCCATTTGTAACCTCTTGGTAATCTTCCCCTAACTCTTCCCCACCCCTTTTCATCTAGCCACGTCTCCATCATTACTACTACATCCCATTGTGTCAACTTTCTCATAAACTCCGTATCATTTTTTTCTAAGCCTGCTATATTCCAGTAGCATATCCTCCAATCTTCCCTACTTTCGTTTCTCGTTTCCTTTTGTTTCTCACTAATTCTTATTTCTTTACCTCCCGTTCCTTTCTCTCCTAGTTTCCCGACACCTCATTTTTTACTATCTCTTCCCTGTCCTCGTCCCAATTCCACCATACACCTTCTATCTGTATTCTCTCATACTTAACCCATGTTCTTCTTCCCTTTTTTCTTTCCTCTTCGGCTATTTTCCTTAACTTATACTGCATGTTTCTTTCTACCCATGTCAAATCATCCTCTATTGTCTCCGAGCTTCCATATGAAACCCTCTTCTTTTTCATCACTTCCCTCTTATGTTCCCATTTCTTTAGTTTCAATAGTACTATTCTCTCCCCTCTTCGCTCTTCCCTTCCTACACTTTGCACTTCCTCTATCTCTACCTTAGCATCAATCCTTTTTAGTACTTGTTCCACTCCTTCCATCAGCTATTTCCCCTCTAATCTTAGACCCTTTATCACTATATTTCTTTTTCTTTCTTCTCTCTTTTTCTTTTATATTCTTTGTTCTATTTTGCTCAGCCTTTCCTTCTCGTTATTCCCACTCTCCCCACCTCAAAACTCACGGTTTGAGCTTTCAATTTTTTTATTCTACCTTCCAACTCATCTACCTTTTTATCAGGCTCTTCCTTCTTTTCTAACCTTTGCTCCAACATCTGCATCCTTTTCTCTAGTTTTTCCCTGACTTCTTCGCATTTCCTCATTTCTTTCCTAAGTTCGGCCATTTCCTGTCTAATTTCATTCCTAACTTCCTCCACTCTTTTCTCCTGCCTTTCCTCATACATTCCCATTACTTCTATCATAATTTCGCGCGTTTCTATTAATTTTTCCATTTCCTTCGGATCTTTAGCCTCAGCTCTATCTCTTTCTGTCTCCTTATTTTTCTCATCCTTCTCTACAAAAATATGTTTTTCCGGTGGCGTTCTATACATTTTTGGATTTTTCAAGCTTCTCCCTATATCTTCCTTGTCTTCACTGCTTCCTCTGTCCCCTCTCTTCCTTTTGATAAATGCCTCAATCGAACCCACGCTCTTCGCCCTCAATCTATCCTTTTCTACCGTTTTCCTATACTTTCCCCTTTCCCTCCTTTCCTTGTTCTCCCCTTCCGGTGTACTGAAACCTTCCTGATCTGAATCCCTGCTTTCCTTGAGAGTATTCGCTCCGCTAGCCATGAATCCAATTCAAACGATCCCGCCTTCTTTCGTTCTCTGTCTCCATCTATCGTCGCGTCTACCTGCCTTTCCTTTCTCCTCCTCTACCCTTCCCTGCTACGACCAACCTGGTCCTCCCACCCTGTCACAAACCTCAAACCCACCTAACCTCAACTTCCACACAAATCTGTCCTGATCCCCAAAAATATCCTCACCCCCTTGCCAATCTTTCAATCTCTCAATCAACCCCTCACAAACGAACCCCTCTACATACATCCACAATCCACTCACCTCAAATTTCACCACAATTATCAGAGAAACTCAGCACCAAATTTCACCGGTGCCACACACTTTCACGCGGGAAATGGAAGTCGACACGTATTTTTGTTTTAATCGTAATAAACAACATTAAAAATTAAGAAACTAAATTCTTGGAAATTGAATTCTTCGAGAAAAGAGCTAATAAATTTTGATGTTGTAGTTTTTGTCTTATTAATTAAAAACAACATTAAAAATAAAAAAATAAATTTTTGGACGAACGAGGCTAGCTGAGACAAAAAATGAATAGACAAAAGTTGCTCTTCAAAAAGTAGTGTTGTGCGGTCGCGAAGCCTGAACCTACCAAGAAAAGGATGAGAGTAAAATTAACGCGGTTAGCATGAAATTTCTCCCTAGTTTATGCGGTAAAACGCTAATGGACAAAGTCAGTAATGGGAGGATTCCCAAAGAATGTAATAATAACTTTTTAATACTTTGAAAATATAGATCGTCGATCAATATTTAGATCGTTTAGATGAAATAGGACCAGTTTTGTATATATCAGCAATCTTTTTATAGAATCATCAAAAAGGCGAGAAAAAGTCTGGATAGACCTCACATCTTCTCCTGAAAGTGATCAGGATTCGACTGCACATGGATTAGCAAGCCAACTAAATAGTTTGAGTCCTGTGGAAGCTTTTTATGGTGGGGATTATGGACACCAACAGTCTATTCCTGCTAGTCCTACACAACATACTTACCAGGAATATCTACCTTCACCAAAACGACTCAGTTAGTTGAAAATTCATCTATCTTGTTGAAAATTCAAACAAATTTTTTCAGACATTTTCTTTTTCTTTTTGGGGTCATTCATAAAATACGCGATA